>JARJLF010000159.1:0-341208 GCA_029378395.1 Mycena leptocephala | reverse complement strand
TACTAAAGGAGAAAACTATGCGCTGACTAATGAACATGTGTCACAATACAATAATATCCATATATGTGATGGTCCGAAGTAATCACGCGAGGGGAATCAAACTAAATACTGCATCAGCACCCTAACTCCAACAGGATTTAGGTACAGGCAAATGTTTTTTCCTGTGCCGATGAACCGGTCCCAGTTATTGATCTACACACACCGCACATCGGGGAAGGTCATTGGGACAGAGAAGAGCGGCCTACCTCGTTGACAGGTGCACAGGTCTGCAAGAAAGCCACTATCACGGCGAGGTCCTGTGCAGCGAGTGAGATTCATTACTGTGCAGAGTTGGGTTACCAGTGCACGTGGAGAGTATTGATCTAAGTGAGTGGGATTAGTGCAGGGCCTATGATTCTGTTATTTGGAGGCAACATACGATGGGGGTCGCGGTCAGCGCCCAGTGGGCCTCCGCTGGCAACTTGCCGGCAGCCTGGTATACCTGGGTCTTTGGGTTTGTATCCACTGGGCCTTGTCCAGTATGACACACTGCTGATATATGGTGTCAGCATCAGTATCTCTGTTTTGCTGCGGGAGCCCACGTTCCACGTCACTTTGGCCAGCGCGTCTGATTGTGCGAGAATTTCGTAGTTGGTGACAGCCAAATCGTATTTATGAAATTGCACCTGCTGTTGTTGTTGAAGTGTGGGACTTCCAGCATTCTCATTCTCTTGTTCTTTTTCATGGACACTTAGTTTAGACATGTGAAACACTTGGTATCCTAATGGATCTGGTGTTTCCATTGTAGTATCCATGTGCACAGCCTTACTGCTGTGCACTGCTGTGCATGGCTGCGCATTGTGACAGACACAGCCTCGAGGCTGTGCATGCCATTGTGTATATAAGTAGCCTAGTGTAGAGCCTGAGTCCCCAGTTTCTCACTGTTGACTCAGGTTAGTTGTCTTGTATCTCTCTTCAATTCGAGTTTCTCACTGTTGACTCAGACCACTGTGCTTGCCTGATTCTAACAGTTGTACTACGGAACTGCGGTACAATAATTTCTTCAGTGACAGGCAATGTCACACAGCTTCTGCGTTCCAGGTCTCCAGCACGCTCAGCGGCATGACTGTCAAATTCCAATGTCAATGTGTAATCTCTCAATCAAAAACCCACTTGCCAACCAGATTTGCCCTCCTGCTGTTGTCAGTCCCCATGTGAGTCGCAAGGATGAGCGCAAGCATGGCTATGGTCTTCCCCTGGAGGCAGAAATGTGTGAGCACGGACCAGCAACATAGTTGGTGTTGAAGTGTGGGACTTCCAGCATTCTCATTCTCTTGTTCTGTTTCATGGACACTTAGTTTAGACATATGAAACACTTGGTATCCTAATGGATCTGGTGGTTTCCATGATACCTGATTGTAGTATCCATGTGCACAGCCTTACTGCTGTGCATGGCTGCGCATTGTGACAGGCACAGCCTCGAGGCTGTGCATGCCATTGTGTATATAAGTAGCCTAGTGTAGAGCCTGAGTCCCCAGTTTCTCACTGTTGACTCAGGTTAGTTGTCTTGTATCTCTCTTTAATTCGAGTTTCTCAATGCTGACTCAGACCACTGTGCTTGCCTGATTATAACAGGTTATGGGCCCCGGCTTCTAGGTCTATCAGAATCAGTCATTCTTGTTAGAACAGGCAGCACAGAGGTCTGGAGTCAACAGTAAGAAACTCTGTTAGGTGCATGTGAGAAACTACTTGCCTGGAGTCAACAGTAAGAAACTGAAGCTCCAGGACTATGCTAGGCTACTTATATATGTAACTACATGGTATCAGTAAGCCTGTATCACTAAGGATGAGTAATGGACTGAGTAAGCATTAGTAATGATCAGTCAGCCAGACATGTGACTAGGAAGATAAGATAAAGATAGATCATAGAGGATCATAAGCATGAGAATAGTAGAGTCCAATCACTGATCCCAACAATTCTGAGATTCCATTCATTCTTCTGCCTCTACTCTCTCTCTCTGCCACTCTGTGACAGTTTTCTGCCCTTTCAGTGTTGTGTGGCCTTTTGTAGATAGGAACACCAACTGTTGGGACAATCCCTCTTTGCGAGGTAGTCTTCAGTTCACCAGACAACAAACGGTAGTCAATCCGTTGAATCTGGGATTAGGGCCTGTGTGCCTCACAACTGGGTGTTCATTAGAATCATCTAGTTACCTTACCTACATTTTCTTCGCCACACACACTCCTGAGGGCGCCACCAGTCTCTGATGGTTCTAGCATTCATTTCTGGGCATTCCTTCATTTCCCCATCATGTCTTCCATTGCGCACGTCATGCCTGTCTTGGACAGTCAGTCCATCTTCTCTGACTGGAGGAGCAATGCAAAAGCTTATCTTAAAGCCAAAGAGTGCTTCTTCTATTGCACTACTGCTTTTGGTGGTGAAGGGCACTCTGAACTTGAACGGGACAAGTGTGCTGGCATCTTGTGGTCTATGTTGTCCAAGAGTGTCAAGCCACTTGTAATGCAGCGTGAGGACAACCCAAAAGCTTTATGGGAGGCCTTGGAGTCAATCTTCGTTCCAAGGAAGGCTGGAGCTCGCTTCAATGCCTACAGGACACTCACCTCCATTAAACTCAAAGAGGATGAGTCGCTTCTGTCTCTCATTGGTCGTGTCTCTACTGGAATGAACTCCTTAAAGGATTCCAGACCCAAAGCCTTTAACATAGATCAAGCTGATGCAGAGCTCCAAGCAGTGGTCCTACTTATGGCCCTTCCTGATGAGAGTGGTTACAACTCTCTCAAGGCACCTTTCGAGATGTCTACTGGCACTCTCAGTCCCAGTGAAGTCGAGACAGCCTATGCAAACTATCAGGTGTTCAAGACTGCTGGGCAGGAAGGAGACTCCACTGAGAGGAATCCTCTCTCTGGAGCAGCCATGGCCACTGTATCCAGTGTCCCCACACCGTCTGCTGTACTGGCAGTTGCACCTCCAGTCACATGTATTGGATGCCTTCAAACTGGCCATACCTTCCTTAAATGCAAAGAGTTCCACAATCTCATCAGGAACATTGCAAATAACAAGGGGAAAGCCAAAGGCAATGGTGCAGATGCAAAGTCCCAAGTGGCTCCAAACGCAAGTCTCCTCTCCCACTTTGCATTCTCTGTTGTTGACTTTCGATGGAATGCGGATTCAGGAACCACATCGCACATGACAAACTGCAAAGATCGTCTTAAAAACACCCGCTACTACAGGGTTGCCATCGAAGTTGCCAACGGGGTTGTAGTCTATTCAGAACTAGTGGGGGAGATAGAGTTGAAGCCACTCATACACGGACGCAGTGCTCGGCCTGTTATCCTTACCAATGTCTTGTTTGTTCCTCAATTGTCTCATAATCTGATATCTATTACCTACCTCACCAAACATCATGGCTATTGTGCCACGTTTGAAGGAGATCTTGTTTCTTTCACTAGAAACAACGAACTCTTGTTTGAGGCAGATATCAATGAGAGGAACCAGGCATTTGTAAGAGAGGTCGAGATCCCCTCTTCTGGTTCAGCTATGTTCACTTCTGGGACCTTGCCTATGGATTTGGACTTGTTGCATCGTCAACTTGGCCATCACTCTTATGCTGACACCAAAAGCATCCTTAGCAAGAATCTGGTCACTGGTGCGAAGTTGACTTCAACCCAGAAATCAGATCCCATCTGTGAACCCTGCCTTGCAGGAAAACTGAATGCAGGTCCTTTTCCATCCACTGGTCATCGTTCTGAACATCCTCTTGATCTCATTCATTCTGATCTGAAGGAATACAAGGTGCACACCCGTGAGGGGTGGAAGCATTGTATTACCTTCATTGATGATCACACTAGCTTCAAAGTGTGTTACCACATGGCACGCAAGAGTCACGTGTTCCGTGCGTTCAAGTTGTTCAAAGCATATGCTGAGAACCACTTTGGGCGAAAGATCAAAGGATTCCAGGATGATAAGGGTGGCGAGTACATGTCCAATGAGTTCAGGAACTTCCTTGCTTCAGAGGGCATTGTGCATCGCCATTCAACCAGGAATCGACCGCAACAGAATGGGACAGCAGAACGCGGTAATCGCACTATAGATGAGCACACAACTGCCATGCTACATGAAACAAATCTCCCTGCTTCGTTCAGGGCTCTTGCTGTTGGTGCATATATTCACGTGTCCAACATGCATCCCTCCGCTCATATTGGAGGAAACACTACTCCACACGAGCTCTGGCATAAGCAGAAACCAGATGTGTCTCATCTTAAGGTGTGGGGCTGCCTTGCCTATGTGCATGTGCAGAAAGATAAACGGGATGCCTCTGGCTCCCATATTCAGAAGTGTATCTTTGTGGGTTATCCCTCAGAGTACAAGGCCTGGGAATTCTACAACCCAGTGACGCGCAAGATGGTGATCTCAGAGCGAGCTGTATTTGATGAACACTACTTCCCTGGGAGCAGTGCTGAGCAGATGAAGAAATGTCCTCGGATAGATCCCTCTGCACTACACAGCCTGCCTTTGCTACCTAATCCTCCTACTGTTGTCGTTATCGACGAGGAGGATGACAGACCCAAACAGCGTCATGCACCAGTTCCTCCAGCATCCCCCATGCCTTCCCACCCACGCTCCTTGCCCGCATCAAGGGCTGCATCACTGGATACTCCTTCTCCATCACCTTCTGCTTCACCACCTCCTGCAGCTTCACCTGTTGGTATTGCTGCACATCGCCGCTTCCACAATGAAACTACGGAGCATAGACCTCCTGGCGAATGGTGGAAAACACACAGGGAGCCACAGCCTGCTGTAGCCTCAGATTCAGAGTCATCTGATGATGAGTTGTTATTACAACCAGGCAGTGCTCTTGTTGTTGCGCATGAAGGAGATCCAATGAGCGAAACACTTCAGCAAGCTAACATTGCAGCTGTGCAGTCAGCGTAAGCTGCTGTTCAGTCTGGTCATCCTCGCACTTACTATGAGGCAATGAAACGCTCTGATGCTCATTTGTGGAAGGATGCAGCTGTCTCTGAGATTAACTCTCTCTTGGAGAACTGCACTTGGGATGTTGTTGATCCACCTCCTGGAGTGAAGCCTATTCGCTCTCAGTGGGTCTTTGTGATCAAACACAAGTCTGATGGGGCGATTGAGCGCTACAAAGCCCGACTGGTTGCAGACGGTTGTGGACAGCGCTTTGGTGTTGACTACAACGAAATCTTCTCCCCTACCATCAAACGTGCCACTCTTCGCACCGTCTTTGCTCTTGCTGCTCAGCATGATCTCCAGCTTCGTTCCATTGACTTCAGTTCTGCCTACCTCCATGGGAACCTTGATGAGAACGTCTATATGAGACAACCTGAAGGGTTTCCACAAGGCAGACCTGGCCAGCTTCTCAAACTACGAAAGTCTCTTTATAGACTTAAGCAGGCTGGCAGGCAATAGCACAAGAAGCTGCGAGAGAAGCTCCAACAAATGGGCTTCAAGTGTCTCCAGTCTGATTGTTCATGCTTTGTCTATTCAGATGGAGCTGTTCGCATCATTCTCCCCATCTACGTCGATGATGGTGTCATTGCCTCCAAGCATGATGCCAATATTGACTGAGTTATTGCTGAACTCAACTCTGCATCCAGAGTCAAGGATCTTGGTCCCACAGAGTGGCTTCTTGGGATATAGGTTGAGCACAACTCTAAGACTGGAGATATTGCTATTTCGCAGCGGCAATATGCTTTGAACATGCTTGAGCAGTATGGAATGTCTGATTGCAAGCCTGTTTCCACCCCTATGCTGCCTGGTCTTAGCCTGACCAAGGAGATGGGAGCCAAGTCTGAAGATGAGTCCAAACACCTCAAAGGCACTTATATCAGTGCTGTGGGCTCTCTGATGTACTTGGCTATCCAGACTCGTCCAGATATCACCTATGCAGTGGGTGTTCTTGCACACTTCAACAGTAATCCTGGCAAAGCCCATTACAGTGCTCTGAAGCATCTGTTCCACTACATCAAAGGCACTCTTGATTACTGCATCACATACTCTACATCTCCTTCTCCCTACAAGTTCACCACCTACATCGACCCTGACGAGTCCTTCTTCACGTACACTGATGCTGATCATGGTGGTGATAAAGACACCATGAAAAGGTTTCGTCGTGATGATGGCTGGTGGACCAGTGAGCTGGAGAAGCAAACACCACTGGCTGCGTGGACAGGTTGAAGCTGGTGTCATTGATGTAAAGTATGTTCCAACTGAGGATCAACTTGCAGATATCATGACCAACCCACTGCCCAAGCCAGCGGTGGAATGACTGCGAGACATGATGGGATTAAGGGGGAGACAATGAGACTGCTCTCATTCAGGGGGAGTGTTGAAGTGTGGGACTTCCAGCATTCTCATTCTCTTGTTCTGTTTCATGGACACTTAGTTTAGACATGTGAAACACTTGGTATCCTAATGGATCTGGTGGATTCCATTGTAGTATCCATGTGCACAGCCTTACTGCTGTGCATGGCTGCGCGTTGTGACAGGCACAGCCTCGAGGCTGTGCATGTCATTGTGTATATAAGTAGCCTAGTGTAGAGCCTGAGTCCCCAGTTTCTCACTGTTGACTCAGGTTAGTTGTCTTGTATCTCTCTTTAATTCGAGTTTCTCACTGTTGACTCAGACCACTGTGCTTGCCTGATTCTAACAGTTGGAATGCTGACCAGGCCCTAATCGATGTTGAGTATTCTGTCTCATCGTGATGGGGCCCAGCTCATCATATTGTCTGTGAGGATCCTGCCCAGCCCCATGGATCATATCATCGCATCTGCCTGCCAGGGCGGCATGTTCTTGTCCAGCCTGTTGTGGTACTTGCCATCCTGCCACAGACTCCACCATTGCACGTTTGCTACTCTGGGCTTTGGCACTTTTTCTTGGTCCTTCAACCACTGCATGGCCTGGGACTGGGAACGCTGGTCAGACAAAAATGTGGTAGTTGGGATAGACGTGCTTGGTGCAGCATGAGGGTCATCTGCAAGCCCTGAATTTCGGACGTATATAGGGGGAGGGCTTTCACAGGAATTGAGAGGAATGCAGGATCCTAAGGGCACGAGTGCTGCACCCATGCAGTGTCCTCGTAGCTGTTTGATGAGCAGCCCGTGATCCCGCCAAGCTTGGAGGACCCATAGTGGAGGCAGTTCCTGAGGTGGGTGCATGTCGTGCATTGTTCTAGCTCGTCCTGCAGGAGACAGGCCCCACTGCATCTGGGGGAGATACAATGCGGCGAGGTCTGCTGGCACGTAGACATTCAGCGTGCTGTAGCATGTCAGTGGCAGCTACGAAATGAGGCCACGGTGTTCCTTACATCTCCATCCACACCCAGTTGCCGGGGTATTCCAGCTTTTCTTTTGCCACAGCCACTATGACACATTTAAAACACTTGCCCAGCGCCAAAAGAGAGGCGTACCGGACCAACCCACTCCATAGGCGTTGTTCGCCAACCAAGGCCAGAGCTCTGTGGTGTGGACCTCGGTGACTAGCACTAGTTCTTTGCCTCCCAAAAGGAGCAACATCGCGGGCGTGCAATTGTCTCTGGGATGCATCACAGCCGATTCTTACCTGTGGAGATTACTCACTGAACCATGTAATGATCAGGCTGGATCAGCGTGGAGAGATGCTGGCCCCTGCGTGGCTGAGCAT
Organism: Mycena leptocephala; assembly: GCA_029378395.1. NCBI lineage: Eukaryota > Fungi > Basidiomycota > Agaricomycetes > Agaricales > Mycenaceae > Mycena > Mycena leptocephala. The sequence continues at coordinate 333,545 of JARJLF010000159.1, read as the reverse complement.
CTGGGTCCAGCGCGACTGCTGGAATGGGCAGGGCGAAGAGAAGTGTGCACCAGTGGCTCGGCTCTGGTGACTCTTGAGTATTGACCACAGCTAGGGCGTGTCCCCACACTAGGTTGTCAACATTTCTCCTTTGGGCAGCGGTGGCCATCCCGAGTGTGCAGTATGAACAGAGTTTGACTCTGTTTGTCTGCTCCCTCTGTGGCGGTGTTTCCGTGTGCTCTTAATTAATCTGCGACTTGACACGTCGTCAATTGATTCAGGTTTAACCACGAATATTAGTTTTCACTTTATAGTACAAACTTAGTCTACAATCGCCCTCCTGGCTGTTGGCTCCTTTTTCTTTTTGGTCTTTGCCACTGGCTTTGCTTTCATCCTGAGTGTCAGTTGCATCGAGGCGAGCCTGTCGGTGACCATCTGTGTTGCTTTGGCTTTCCTGCAGTCAACTGCCTTGAATTCAGCTACACCATCGCCTATCCACATGCCCGGCATCTTGCTTTTGAGGACTGCTATGTTGTGGTACTTGACCACCGCCTGCGCAAGCGTTGCATCTGGAAAAACGTGTCAACCTGGCTCCGGGCAATGTTTGCTGTCTGACCTTTGAAAGCATAGGTAGACGGGTCCTTTTTGCTGTTACGTAGGAGGTGTCATAGCAGTTGTGGTCTTTGTGGCAGCAACGGAGGCATTGTCTGTTGGACATGGGAGATTCCTGATGATACAATTCCCACATGGGCATCCCTACAAGGTCCCGTCCTCAGCTAGATCTCCACGGAATCTGATGCCCAAGACTCACTGGACGAAGATGAATCACCTGGTGTGGCTGGGTATTTATGAGCATGAAACGTTATGCATCCGCTGTAAACTCACCGTGTTTGCTGCCTGGGCGAAGGCCAACTCATCCAACTTGTACTTCACATAGAACACGTGCCAGTCCATGTCCCCTGGAGCGCACGTGAGCGTCAATGTGCTGCAAGATGCGACCGACTGCCCTGCCGAAACACCCCAGTTCTGGCTGTATACAATATTGAAGCGCTGGTCAGCCTCGAACCCACCTTGCGGCAAGGTCGAAGGATCGGGGAGCGCCGTAGCCGCGAAGGTGTGATCCATAGAGACCCGCAGTCTTTTGGCGCTGTGGCTGGCTGGCGATTGTCGGGGGATGACAGGTGCGGTTGGCCGTATCGCAGGCGACTACGGTGTCGGCACTAAACTGGCTGGTGCTGGAACCACCGGCTGTTCCTCCCAGTCGATGCATGGCTGGCTCGTTTCTTCAATGGCGAGACACAGCGGCTCATCCAATGAAGACGCAATGAACACATCCAGCAGTGGCTCGGAACGACAATGCGAATCATCCTCAGCGACCGTGCAGACTGGCAACTTCTCAATTGTGCCTGTGAGCCCACATGTGTGGTCCTGCGACGGTTGTTCAGCGGTGGTCATCTGAAAATCAGGTCACGATACAGAATGCAAAAGAGAACGAGTGAGACAAACATTCTCTAGTTGCACCCGCAATTTGCACACTGCAGCCTCACGTTCGCCAGATTCTGCCCTCAGCTGCGCTACCCGCCCTTGAGCCTCCTCCGCTGCTGTGTTTGCGGCTACTAGCTGCCCGCGCATGTGATCCAAGTCGGCGCGTATGAGCTCCAGCTCCATCTCAGCGGCATCAAGCTGCGCGCGTACGCTGCTCAGCGCCGTAGCCATTTCTGCGGACACAGCGCGTAACTACAGCAGTCAGCCAGTCTGCTAGGACATAGTGCAGGTGACTTTTACCTTCTGCAATCCCTCGCACTCCTGCCCCTGTGCCTCGCACAGATCAGGCTATAGTGGGGATATGATGTATCACTTTACTCTCAGGAGAAATCCATCGTGATACATCATCATCTCTCGCGAGAGATGCGCCATGATGTATCACACGAGAATAAAATACCTTTTGAGGAATTATGCTCGCTGCCCTCCCACCCCCCGTCCATTTGGTGGCAGTGCCCTCCTGCCTTGCCTGATCTGGCATTTCCTTGCAGCAGCCCAGCAACCAAAATTAAGCGTACAATAGATGGAATATACACATATGTTCTCACTGATAGTCTTGTTAAGCCTCGAAGTGCCTACCGGCGCTCCTAATGTGTTAGTAAAATGGATGATTTGGCAGGAGGAATGGGTTGTTTTACATTTGTTAGTTCTCAAACCTCACTGCTTCCACCTCCTCACTGCCCCCACCGCTCCGGCTCCTGGCTTCCTCCCTTGGGTCAACTAGGTCAGGGGTTTGTTGTATACCTTTAAGTCCCATTTGACACCTTTACAGCCTGCAATTCCTCTTACCTAGCTCTGTGCAGCCCATACCAAATCCGGACCAGCCTACCCCTTTGCAGCACCATTCATGCTCCTGCACCCTCAGCACTAGCCTATATCCCCTGGTGGACTTCGTACACGCTGTCCCCCGCCTTTTTCGCTGTCGTTGGATCCCACGTCCTACCACCCCGCCCTTGTCCTGCCCTGGGCTCCCGCCACTTTTTCCGGCACTGCAGCGGCCTCTACAGTGCATCTGAGCCTTGTCCCATCCCATAGGACGTTGTGCATGCTGTGCCCTACCCTTTTCACCACCGCTGACTTGCCACCCCGCACTTTTCCCTCCTGTCACTTTGTCCTGCTCTACCACTCCTTCCACAGCCCACCCTCCGCAGCCCATTTCGACCTGACGCCTGCATGTCGGATGTTGCTGGTGTCACTGGCATTGATCACTGTCCCTTTTACCGCCCTGTTACCTACCGAGACCGTGACTATCCCTCTTAACAATGTCTTGTGAAAAAGAGAAGTGTACCGCAAGAAAAAAAAAGGCAAAGTCAGCGATGGTACCATTGAGACTACTTAGAACATGACAAAGCGTTAGGTTAACAGAAAAAAATGTGCTGTTGAGGGCAGGACTAAAGACATGAACAAGATGGACAGGAACAGGCTGGTTGAGCAGCCATTGAGTCCTCAATTTACTTGCACACGCGCGCTCTACGAACATAGTTAGAAAAAGGACAAGAAAAAGGACAAAATAAAAAAACATACTTTTTCAATGGCAGCGCAGAGGCCGCAGGCTCCACTGCCTTCCGTTTTCCCACCGCTGCTGTAGGCTTCCCCTTCTTGGGCACGCCTGAGCCTGGGAGATCCTCCACCGCCTTGCGTTTCTGCTCGGCAAACCCATCAAGCATGCGCTGGTCTTTGTCTGCTGCAAGCTGAGTGGGCAAGGGTTTCTTCACGTGGCTAGAACCATTGGGGTTCTTCATCACTGTCACAGCACGTTTGGGGCGGGAGCCTGTGATGAAAAGGTCAGCGCCACCTGCTGGGTTGTGCAGACGAGCGTGCTCGCGATTGGCGTCAGCTGCCTTCTCCTGCTGCAGTACGTCGGCGCGCAGCTTGCAGTTAGCGGTATCCTTGCGACGAATGCACGCCGCCTCGGTATGGGCAGCTGCACCCATCAACATCGCCAACGCTGGCACAGCATCGGGCATTGCCACCGGCTGCACATTCTCGCTGACAGGCGCAGTGATGTTCTTGCAGGGCCTGCCACATCCTCGCACTGGAGCAGCAACCACTGGCATCGGCATGCTCTCACTGGTAGCTGCAGGAGCAGGCGTGTTGCAGGGCTTGGATGCTTTCTTGGGAGCCACCGCCTTCTTGGTTGTTGCAGCCAGAGGGTGCCCCTTTGGGGCATTGCCAGACGGACGCGACTGGAAGCCTCCAGGAACGACAGGCACCCTCCTGAGTTGGGGGAGGCGACACCTGAGCCAGGGGCAGGGACACAGCTGGTGCAGGAGACGTAGCTGGGCACCGCTGCTCAACTTCTGCCGTTGCGTTGGCAATCACGGTTTTCACCACAGGCAGGGTGGGCGGGTGCGCCACAATTGGAGGACAGGGAGCATGAGCAGTGGTCTTGACGTGTGTAGGTGGTGTCAGCTGAGGTGTCCCATTAGCAACGGTGACAGGCGCTTCGCATAGCCGTGATGTGAGCAGATGCAGAGTGTCAGCAGCAGTGCTTGGAGTGAATGTAAACAGCGTGGAGATAGCAGCTCCAAAGGTAAACCGTGGGGACAAGGAAGACAACGACGTGAATGCTTGTAAAAGAGCACTGGGGCGGGGGAAATTGAAGCCATTGACCACAACCGTTGGCTGCCACCCCGGGCTTCCCCCCACTTCACAGTCCTTCTCGAATGAAGCCCCATGAAAGATCGGCCGGGGTGCTGGACGAGTAGCAGGTGTGGGTACTTCTGCCATGCTGAACACGTTCTCCTCAGTCCTGAGGCTGAAGCTAGAGCTAGAGGCAGTATCTGACATGTCGCCCAGCATGGCATTAAAGTTGCCCAGCCCATAATGCGAGGCATCCCAGTCCTCTGAGTAGGAAAGAGACAGGGGATTGAACTCGGGGAGGGAGGTGAAAGAAAAGGACATGGTGTCAAGGTCGGTGGCAGCGGTGTCAAGCCCATGTGGGGAAGAGACCAGGGCCGGAGCGATGGGAGTGTCGGGGACAGGAGCGTCGGCCACAGGAAGGTCGGGGAAATGAGTAGACTGGCGGGTCTTGTGGCGTATGCGCTTTGGAGCAGTATGCACCGTCTTTGCTGCAGCAGCGTTGGGGTCCATCTCATCGTCGGCTACGTGTTGACTGTCTTCCACGTCGCTTTCATCAAATGGGAGTAGGCCCTCGGGGATGGCAGCCTCCTCATCGCCCAGAGAAAGCTAAAACAAGTCTCAGTCAGCATATCTACGGCGAATATTGAAAAAGACTTACAGAAGGTGCGTTTCAGAAACTTGTTAAACTGCTTTTTCACGTTGTCCTCAAAGGTGGGATGGACCGCTTGGAAATCGAGGCCTGCTGGCATTGTACCAAAGCAGAAGCTGGTGGGAAGAGAAGTGCGATGATCAAAACGCGCCCACAAACACCCACATCCAAAACGAGACTTACATTTTGGTAGAGATCACTCCCCCACGACGCGGCATGGGTCCACCCACCATCGCAAATCCAACCCACCCAGTCTCCTTCATCACCGCTTCGTTAACCTTCGCCAGAACATGCCCCAGTTGGTCTATCCCACTGGACCATGCAACTCGTCAACAGGTCGCACAATGCAAATAATTCATTGAAGACTTACTGCTGGTACTCTATGGGCGTGCGGTTGTCCTTGTTGAACTTGAGCGTGGCAGCCTCCACCTCGCTTTTGATGTCGTCCGACTCCAACTCATACATCTTGATGGCTGTGGTGCGCCACATGCTCAACCTCAATGCATGGTTCTTTCGCACCCGTGCGAGCACAAGTTCATCCTCCGCTATCTCCACCCACTTCCTCTCTTCCTCCGTAAGAATTGTCACCTCCCCCTCGCTTGGACCTGCCGCTGCCACGCGTCCCACCTCAGCCTCCTCATTGAGCTTGCCATACCCTCGTTTCAACACCTTAGCTTTGATCTTGGCACCTTATAGCTTTTGATACATCTCCTGCAGGCGAAGCACGTGTTTGGTGCCCTCCTGCTTCAAGAGCCTGAAGAGGGAGCGTGTGGTCTGGGTGCGAACAATGGCAGGGTTATGCTTGGTCCTGTCTCAGTAACGCATCCAGGATTTCAATTACTAGAAGATAGCATGAGTCCTAATCCGCCTTTTCAAATGTATGCCATGCTCACCTCCTTTCTTTTAGTTGTACTCTCACCCAGCAGGTCGAGCTCCTTGGCAATAAGTGGTGTGGCGCCTGGGACACCAGGGACGTGCAGCAGCAATCCAAGCGTGAGCTCCTCTGGCCAGAGCTGGAACCAATCTCGCCATAACTGATCCCAGAATCATGTCAATGGAACTCGCCCTTTTTCCTCGACTGTAGCCTGATATGCGGATAGTTGTGCGAGCATGAAGTCGCACTGCGGCGTTGTCGTCCATTCCTGACCAACCATGGTCAAGAGAGAGGGTGGAGTTTTTTTTTAGTGAGGCAGATGGTGGGCAGGTGCGAGATTTGTGCGACTTTTTTTCCCCCTTTTTTTGATCTTTTTCCGGAAACAATATCTGTAACCATGGCCACCCAGTTCCTCATGCATTTCTCATACGCACTGATTATACGCGGTCCTAAAATGGCCTGTATCATCATGCTTCAATCTGATGGGCTTAGGGTTTGCTCCGTACCCATGTCCATATATAACAGCTGATTGATAAAATTCAGAACAAAAGCTCGCCAACCCCCACTATGACCAACTTTCCGACCGAGCCCCCCACTGCCTGCCAGGAGTTGGTGGCGTTACTCGCTGCTGTGGACAAGCTCGCGGAACGCGCTTCCTCATTGAACCGCACAGCTCACAAAATCCAGGGTGAAAATTCACCATCTTTCAAATGTCCGACCACTCATATTGCTCCTTCAGACAGATTGCCTGACATCCTCGACAAACTCGACACTGAGGCTGCTGCTGATTGTACGTACTTTATAAAGGAACGCAACCTCACTCATACATTTGGACAAGTAGGTGTTTTTGTGCGCGGGGTCACCAAATCCCCTGCAGTTGTAGCAGCCGAGCACACTGATGCTCCCGATGGCTCTCGCACCTGGTGGGTAGTCTATGTTGGCCGGGAGCCTGGTCTCTACACCACAGTGTACGTCTATTTTTATTCTACACTATTGCTGTCTGACCTCTCACAGTAGCGAGCAGGCTAACAGTCAGACCAAAGGCTGCCCCAATCAGCAATGTCGCAAGAAGAGCAGCAAATCCGAAGCCCTCCTTTTCTACCAACAGAAGTGGGGTGAAAACGAGGTGCGGAAGTGGAATGAGGTTGCCGAGGGTGACAATTAGTTATTTGCACGTTGTGTACCTATTTTGTGTAATGCATAACTGCACTGCTGATTTTATCCCGAGTCTCATGATGTATCCAAAGAAATCCAAATAATCAACCAACTACTCTAACTCTCAGCGTAAATCTTAGCGGATTCTTGGCAACAATGGTCCACGCATTTTGATCCATGGGATCTCTCATATCTTTGATGCGCATATCTGTATATCTGAATAACACGAGCTTCGTGCCTCTTATGCGTTTCTTATGCCTTACTTATTGGCCACCATAAAGTTAAGGGTGAAAGTTTCATTTGTGCAGATAGGAGCCAGGATACAGCAGGTAAAGACAGAGGGAGGATATGTACGGGATGCTGAAACTGCTTGGTTTAATCACTGTCACTAGAGAATGTTTGAGAAAAAAATTGAGGCATCAATAGAAAGGAATGCACCTGCCATCAGAATTGCATCCCTTCCCCGAGAACCCGCCCGCCTCAGTCTAAGCAAAACTAAGCCAGTTTAACCTAGTCCCTGTAAAAAAAAAGAATAGGTTGTTATTTATCAGCTGTGCCAGTTTAATGTCTTATATATTTAAGGCCAGCCTAAAACGTTAACAACTTAACTTATAAAGTTAAGTGAACTTTTTTATAAAATAGTTTCATCAATGTCTTCCCTAACAACTCGGAGATGTCACTTCAGAATTGGTAAGATTGGAATTACACTCACATCGAAGTCCCTGGATCATCAGAGCACAATAGGTCTGGAGGGAATGGATTCGACTTGGTGGATTGTTGGAGGAAGAGGAGTGATTCAGCAGCAGACACCTCCGCTGAAGCAGGGCTTAGCCCGATGTCGGGCGTCGACTTTGCTTGCTTTGGAGGGTCGCAGTGGCGCCTAGCAAGTCTTTTGGCAGCCCTGATTAAAATTAAAGTCAGCTGAGCTAGTACATGGAAAGTCGACTGTGATGCACCGTTTTTCTGCCATGATAACATGTTTCCTCTCCCTGACCTCGGGGTGCATCTCATAGTAACGGGCAGACACCGCCTTCCATTGCTCCCGCTTCATTTGGATAGAAAGAAGGCAGGCTTGTTTTTCCTGCTCTTTGAATAGCAGCTTCCGACACCGCCAATCCTTACTGTTGGCTTAAGGTCAGCGGTATAGTGCGAGGACAAGATGGTACGGTATTCACAGGTATGTGAGGTATACGCGCATATCAGAACCGCTGAATTGAGGGCGAAGTACAGGGCTGGGTGGTGAGTGGACAGTCGGCGACATGGGTGTTGGAAGAAGAGTTTGGCGTGATGGTGTGACATTGATGTCTGATCTTTTTAGCCTAATACGGAAGAAAGCCCCTATGCTTTCATCGTTCTCACCATACCAAGGTGTACCAATGCGTTAGACGCGTAATTCTTATCTATAATGATTGAAAATATATATCTTACAAGCATGGACCACTCAGACATGGACTTATATTTTTCTCGTTACATTTCCACTAAATACACGGAATTGGGCTTTCACAATACACAGATCTATGATTCATTCAATGTGCTCTTTAATTGCTACATAAGGTGGTTCAATAACGTACAAAAGAATCTGGAAATTCACAGACATGTATGTGGTGTTCTTCATGGTTACCTCTGAGAAACATTCCCAGAATGTCAGCAACAGTGGCAAGCCCAATCTTACAGCAATCTTCCCGGGAACTTGGTGTGGAATAACATGTTGGAAAACTAGATTGGTACAAGCTGTTTGAAATTTCAACAGAATTTGGGCTTTTGGGAGTTTTTCGAGGACTGGAGGTCGTTTAGTCCGCGATTTATACTTCAGCAATGTTCTATTATCACCTATACATCCATATTTGCAGTTCAAACTGGGGTCTTCAGGGTTTTTGCTCGGAGATGCACGAAAGGGACATAAAATGAGGTTGAAGATGAACATAGTTCAAGGTTAAACCCATAGATTCAACATGTACAAATGTGTCTGAGAGGTATATTGACATTCACCTTGCACCGGCTCATCCAAGTTTCTCCAATATTGTTTAACTGTATTGTGAGTATCATTTAGGTAATTTTCCCGATTTTACCTGAGCTCAGGCAGGTTGCTGTCACTGAAACATTGGCTGCAGCATCCAGCTTGGCAGGGAAATGAAGGTAACTGGTGCATAAAATCTTGTGTTGTGCATCGTTCCCCCTGAAGTTTGGATATATTATGTATCTAGTTGATATCTACTGAAAAAATATTGAGATCAGGAGAAATTATGCTTCAGCAATGCTAGAAGAACAAAGAAGTGTTTACCTTCAGTAACGGTCCGAGTACCCAGACCAATCGGAGTCTTTGCCGAGATGGGCGCCATCTTAAGCGCGCACTCGCACATTCCATGCACCTACATGTCCAGAACCTCCAGCTCTGGATTTAACCTAGCGATTTGGATAAGCAATAATTATAAAGTGAGAAAGTATGTCTTGATTCCCAAAAAACTCTCTGACTGGGTCGGCAACACAAAAATGAAGAAAATTGACCCAAATGACTCCTGTTGGTGCAGCTTGTCTTCTTTGAGCAAAATTCTTTTCTATAACTGTTTTATAAGTTTCATTCAGGGCCTGGATGCAAAAATTATACGTCTCAGTCGCAGGTATCCCACGTACAGTGGGTGAGAGTGCATTTCAGTTAAGTTTCAGAATATTGGTTGTATGTTGCACCTAGAGGCTCGAGTTTTTGGAAGCAATATCGGACATCAAATTGAAGCTATTGTGCTGCTTCAAGTTTACTTGGACATGCTCGTAAAGAGCAAGAACTGAGAGAAAAGTGAAGTTCTCATACAAATTAAACACTGTGATGTCAATTACGGCACTGATCGGCAACTCGCTTGAGTGATTGGCGACTCAGGAGAAGCGAGCCACCACACAATGGCTAAGCGCTATTCCCGCTTTTCTCTCTGCCCTCACCCCACTCTCAGCAACAATCCATTCCATAGGTATATCGTTTATTTGGGTGGCTTTCCCTTGTCCCGGCTGTGCACTGCTGTAGTGCCATAAGTGGGCCTTACCTCAGGCCCTACGGAGGCACGAAGGCATTGCATGCTGGCGGCAAGGGGGAGACACGCGTTCTTGATGTGTTTCTTTCATACTATTGCCTATGCTAATAGACTCCATAGTCTAACACACGCTGATGGCGTGTACAACGCGTCGTGGCACGCAATTCTCTCCATTTGAGCTCGATACCATTGACATTGGCCCTCCCATCGAGCAAGTCGACATCATCTGCTCTCGGTTCTCTATCGCACAACACATTCAAGAAGCCCTCCGATTGGCTGACCTTCGAGACACTATGCTCGACGAGATGGATGAGGGGTGTGCAGACAAAGATGATGAGTGGGAGGATGAAGCTCTGGTGGCATCCCGTGCACCCACCCTGTTATATCCGTGCCAACTCAGCCTCGGCATTTCCTCGGCGCCACCGAGGTACTACTATGGATATCGACATCCTATGCCTCATTACATTCAACACACACCTTTTCCTATTCTCGCCAAACTCCTTATTCGGCGATCCCCTCGGAATCGCCGAGACCGGACCTATCAGGTTTTTACGCTATGAAGATTTACTGAGCGTTTTCCGGTTTAATTCCGTTCATTATTCCAACTTGGAGCATATTCAGGATTCTTAATTGCTATGCTTCATTTACTTACCTCCGTATAAACTAGCTCTGGTTTTATGTCAAGACCTGTCTCTTACCTTCACAATGTTCGTTCATTTATCAAGATTAATACTTACTGTCTTTAGGCTTTCTATTGTTCAAGTTCCATTATTCCTTTGAAAGCTTTATTACAACTTACCAGTATTTAAACCACTAGTTACAACCATGTACTTCAGTTTGATAATTTTATTCGTTATAGCGCACAGTTCAACTGAACGCTAACTGGATCGTTCTCTCTCATCTCTTTACCTCTGGCCCTTCGCTTCCCTCGGCGTTCCTTTAGAACACTGAGCTACGTTCAATTGCGGTTTGCAAGTCGAGTAGTCGCTCACTCTCTGTAGTGTCAGCGTATTGACCGTTCTAGTTACTCGGTGTCTCCTCGGCGTTCATTCGGAGCTCCGAGCTTCACTCGGTTCGGCACTTAACACACCCCTCTGTCGCATGCTCCCACTCCTTTGTCCTGCTCTGCCAGTACGTCTAGCCCTTTTGTGCAACATCACGCTTCTCTGTCACGTTCACCATCCCCACTCTCCGACCTTTCAGACCCGCCATCTCCCCTACCTTTGGACGATCCGGACGCTGCTCGAAGGCGGCATCGTACTGACAAGAAGATAGAAGCGGTGTCAGCATAAGCGAGTGGTGCGTGCGCAGACCGCCAAGTTTGGCCCTCTTCCCAAAGCCAAGCATTCACAGGCCTATCGCAAACAATCTCCCCACCAGATCGCGTTTGATGCAACAAATATTGCCGCCTCCTTCAGCAGATGGGCGGGTCCTCCACCCTCGAAGAAGACCAAACTTACTCGCCATCGCCTCAGAACCCTAAAGGCCCTTCTCGAGGATGACAATGATCTAGTCTAATGGGATGGGCAGTATGTTTTAATGCTCTGTTCGGGCTCCGTGCACTAATTGACGCGCTTGCAGCGGAATCAAATTTATTTGTCGACGTGGAGGGCTGGATTGTGGCGGTATTGCTCGGGCGTCCAGATGACCAAGGCTAGGATGAGGTTGTGAGGCAATTCGAGCAGTTAATGGAGGGTGTTCAGTTGCGTGGGGAAGAGCGTGGCATATTCAAGGCACAAAACCGTTAGCACCGCTGTGGCACGTACTATTTCATGGGTTCTGGCGTCACGAAAGGGCCTGGCCAAAAGGTATCTCACATTTGGTTGCATACAGCTACAATTATACATTTCTTTGTACAGAAACCGGGTAATCTAAAGCACAGCAAGGAATATCGGCAGCTATTGCAGCTGCTGATTTTGAATCACCACATCCGTTGGATGATTGGTTTACAATCTAGTCAGTCTTGACATTGTCTGCTTGATGCACATTGACATATTTATGTTTTCAGGTGGCCTGGCATGCTAAGACAGAGAGGAAGGGCTTACCCAGGGTGATGATCTTCTTCCAATTCCAGTATTGGAAATGGGCGTCGAGCATATCCCGCTGCGCACCAGGCCCCGAGATGCTGGTGCTATTGGCTAGGTGATTTGTGTCTGCCCAACCACGCTCCAGGGCTTTTCCATCAGTCTGCCCAACAAAGGGGGTGAGGTTGAAGGAGTACAGGATATTGCACAGCTCAATGTGCGCGGGTAGGTGGAACTTGGGCACGAGGAAGACAAGGTACTTCTCGCCATCCTTGAACAGGATTTCGGAGTTGAAGATCTTCATATGCTCCCGTAAATTTTTGTGCCACTGGCACGCGATATCATAGGAGACATAGAGGTGGAGGAGCAGGCTGCCAGCGAGGCTCATAAAGAATATGTAGTCCATGTTAAGATATCTATTTCATTTGGTCAGGCAGGTCAGACCATGTTATTTAAAGGGACACACCTTTCCCCCTTCTGTAAATCGCCCACACCATTCGGATGTTTCATGTTGTGTCGAGCACAGTTGACTGTGCCAATCCCTGATGACACCGTGCTGAGGGACTCGCAATCTGGCTTGTCCACGGCATCATGGGCAACACAGGTACTTTGCTGGGTCTTGCATTAGCATCTCGTCTGCGAAAGAGCCATAAGACTCACCTCTTGTTTCTGATCCCAGTGCTTATCTAAATGCTCCATGTACTCTTTCACATCGCCAAAGAACGCCAAGCCTGTGCCCAGCCTGGGATCCTTCTCCTCGCTTGAGACGTCCTTGCGCTTGAGTCGGAAATTGGCGTCGAGTGCGAGAAAAAGGGCGTAAAGAAAGCTGTGGGTATTTGTGAGCATTTCGCCTATCTGCAGACTGATCACATACGCTTTCTCGAACGGGACTTTGTCCCAATCCAGGGGTAGGTTCTTCCCCAGTTGTGGACATGCTAGGCAAAGGAGCGCACACTTGCCTGGCTTTGTCGCTCCAATGCGATCTTCTGCGTGGTTGTGGCCAACCCTGGCACGTTTCAGCAGGTGTAGATGGTGCCATTGGCGTGTCATTCTTAAAAACTCTTTGTACCGCTCCTGTTACGCCAGCGTTAGCATTGTAGATGATGGTAGCAATATCATTACTCACCCAAGAAGGCTCCAACCCTGTGTTATTCGTCTCGTGTGCCAGACTATTGTAAAACTCATATGCAGAGCATTTTGACTCGAGATTCATGTGGGTGTAGCGGTTGAGCACACCAAAGGTGGCGGCAGAGCAGGGATTGGTGCCAGTGGCTGGATACAGTCGCATCCAGAGGAGCTGGATTGGCGTGGAGCATGCCATACCGCAACCGCAGTAGTCGAGCCCCACTTTGTTGATTGTTTGGCTGTTGATGATGACGAAGTCGTCCCCAGCGGCCTTGATGGGAGCGGCGCAAGGCTCCCTGGGCGGATGCCCCAGTTGGATGCAGACACCAAGAGACTTCAGTGTTCGACGCTTGAAGTGCGTCCCATCCCATTCCTTGCTTGTGAATGAGAACAAATCAAACACACAGAAAAAATGACAGCTTACCTCGATGTGATGAAGTGGGGTCCATCGGTGAACCTCCACGATACAAGCTTCGCAGTACAAGCAAGTGCTGAGGCAGTCCGAGCAGCGAAACACTGCACAGACGCAATCACAGCCCTCACCCACGCAAACAGCCTGGTGAATGTGGTCACCACGGCCATCGTGACACAAAAGCTCATTGAGGAAGTCCATGCAATCTAATCACACCCAGAGCTCATTAGGATCATCTTACAGCATAAAGAATTAGTATTGTGCAGCCCAAAAATCAATACAAAATACTCACTGATGAACGCAGGTCTCGAGGACCCTGCTGCAGCCCAGGTCCATACTCTGCATCAAACTCGGAGAAGTCCTCTATCCAGTCTGGCTTCATGGATGGTGCCGCTGGCATCGGCGCAATCTCAGGATTCAGTGTAACCCTGGATTTTTTGGCAGGAGATGCTGGTGTCTCAACAGTGGTGAAGGTCGAGTGGATGCGGCCGTCATGGGCAATTGAAAAAGATTTGTCGACAATATGGTGCACGCAATGTCCCCCAGCACGCGGAGCGTAGTCTTCAAGCGAGTCATCGCTATCACTGCCATCGTTGAGGTCGTCGTCGTTGACAGCAAATTTGCGCTTGGGCGGCATGGAGGATGTAGGGCAAGAGCAAGTAAGAAAAGAATGGGACTCGCAGACGTTTCACATCTGCGAGTCCCCAGCGATGCGAGTCGAGGGAAGATCTGCAAGAGCTTTGATCCCAAACAGAGACCGTGATTAGCACAGCATCATTCAAGCTCAAACCGCCACCAACATGTTGAATAACTGTAAGTTGCTCACCTTAGGTTTGAATTCAAAGATAACACTTTTTTCAGGTCGTGATTTAGTTCTATATGATCGTACTCTCAAATTGTTCAGGGCTCTTGTGTTGAAAGAATCCTAGTGCATCCACCTACTCCTGTTTATGACCCGCGCTGACGCCTATTCAGCCTGCAGAAAGGGGAGCGGTGGATCAACCTGGACTGGACTCTCGGCTTCTCTCGGGCTAATGTTCCTCTGGTCACCGTCTACGACATAGGTTGCCAATATCGTCCCCATATATGCGCGCGACTGCACTGAAACTGAATGGGCCATGTGCGCTCTGTGAATGCTTGTATTTACCTCAGGCTTTGTAGGCACTCAATTAATTTCGTTGTTCTACCCCACCCCCCTTGATTGCATGCGCACATTTTTGGATTTCAACAAGCACTACTTCAAGAAATGCAAGTACGACAACAAGAAAGCGAAAAACAAACATCAGTCCTCTTCCTCCAGGTCCCAACTCAGCAAAACAGGGCAGCGAGGGAATGTTAGCCCATCCCACATGTAAGAAACTCAACTATTGTCCCACCCGGGGTAATCTTTTGCTATCTCCGCCGCTGCATCATTGTCTCTGCGAGGACGAGCAGTGATGGGCTGCTGGCACTGTGGGCACTGCCAGCTCGTCTCGAGGGATGTGCAGATGCAAACATAGCAATGGCTATGCTTGCATTCGTACCTGTAAACCATGTGATGAGAGGAAGCAAATATGAATGCCATGAGACTTACAAAATGGGGTGGGATTTGGCATTGAGGCAGAGTGTGCAAGTGTGCTCGAGTCTCACCTGCACGAGCATGGCCGGACGAGCTGCGTCAAGGTATAGATTGTCCTCAGCCAGGGGGACGCTGCACGGCTGGCAGAGACCATTGGGTCGAACATGAATCCCTTTCTGCAAGACAATCTCGGCGAGAGGACGATGGCACAGCCATTCCTCATGTGCAGCTGCACACCACATGTCTCTTGCAGCACGCCTGCGCTGTGTAGCGTCTGCTTGCCGCGCCTTTGCTCGCAGATACTTGCAGTAGCCAGTGACCTTGCACAGGTTCTTGAGGTTCTCCACAACACGTCGGTACATGTCTTCTGCGACCAGTGCAGCACGCAACTGCCGTAGCTCGATCATGTGTGCACCTCTTTCTGCGGCCGTGACCACGCTGGCAAGATCCATCCAATTCTCGAGGGGCAGGTCCTTAAACTCCAGCACCGCTGGAATAAGTCAGTTTTTTCCGTCTTTTTCTTAAAAAAGAAAACCTTACTGGGAGTGTTGGAGCCGTAGTCATTGAACAAACAAATTTTTTTTCTTGGTGCAGGCCTCAGTAGGTTCTCAGATTCGTCCTCTTCTGACATGAAGTGCAGAAGATGGCTTTTGAAAAGTCTCGCAGAAGTCAAATCAAGAAATCAAGTTGTATAAAGCGCGTTATACCAAACACATGTGCATCAATCAATTTCTATAATACTCCCACCCGAAAACCGCACGACGATCCTCCTCAAGCTCGTCTATTTTGGAGAACAAGCCAAGTGCCCATGCAGCCCGTGCCTCTGGATCCCCGTCAATCAGTTCCTTCTTCGCCTTCCCACCTGCCTGCCCCAGAAGAGCCTTCACGCTCGTACTTCGCCCATCATAACAACGCACCTGCGACGTACTACTGCGTCATTGAGTATCATGTTTCACCCTTGGCAATGGGAGTGTTCCCATGCGTGACCGCGGCAGATGGGATCAGAACAGATGATCCTGAGGGGAACTCGATGACGAGTTTCAGCTGCTTCAGCCAAAGGTGACTGCCGCGCTTGTAATTGTAGTTGCCACCAGACGAGATGCCACACATGCCGAAGTTGAGCAGGTCATTGTGCTCTTCGGTGACTATGTCAGGCCCAAGGTTCCAGGTAGCTGCCGGAAAGATTGAGTTTGTGACAGAAGCAGCACGCTGATGCAATACAGGCCGTGTAATGCTCGAGCGCATGCAGAAGTATGTCCCACAGATGCTGGAGACTAGAGCTGCGTGGGTAGACATGGAGGCGTCCTTCTTGCTGGCTGTGATCGAGGAGTGGATGGCAATGGCCGTGGCATGGGAGAAAGACGCCGAAGCACCGAATTTATTCGCCTCGAAGATCAATCATGTTGGCCTCAAAGCAGTCCGACGCAAACTCGCAGTGATCACCTCAGAGGACGTTGAGCACCTTCGCGTTTGTGGGGATATGCACAACACGGAAAATGGGCCTGAAGCTCGAGGAGGAGCAGTACGTACGTACACATCTTTTCCCTGGAAGATGAGTGACTAACCTTTCTGAGCAGGCAAAAACTGGCCACACATGTCAAGAATGTCAGTGCGCATGAGACTATGGATCAAGGACAACGATTGAGCGGGAGACAAAGCTGCGCCGCAAGATCGACGCCTGGATGACTGTGCAGCAGCTGTTCATCCCGGAGGTCGCATTGCTGCAGGAGCGCGAAGATGCTGCACAGAAGCACGTGGTAGCGACCCAGGCGATGATGGGGATCTGAGCTCAGGATATGAAGCTCTGGCTCCCATTGGCCATTAGGACTCGCACACAATGCGACTTGGGCCTGCTGGAGTACGAGTATGAGCTCCGAAAAGGCCAAGTGTTCGTGGCGTTGGACGAGATTCGGGACCAGCTGCTGGTGCACACGCATGAGTACAAGTACAAGGACAAGTCCCTGCACGGCAACAAGGCGAAAACACGATCTGCGACCAGAACGAAGGCAATCGATGTGCGGATCGAGAGGGCATCTGAGGAATACCGTACTGCATATGCAGCTCTGGTGTCCCTTGGCGCTACGCTGAGAGAGACAGAGTGGCAGCAACACCTGAAGGTGCTGAAGCCGGGTGACGTACGGGATCAGCCCAGCTCGTTGTTTGGGGACGAGGAGAGGCAGAAGGGCGGAGGGAGGCAAAAGAAGCAGATGGATCCTGAAGAGGCGGCACGATGGGCCACATTGCAGGCAGAGGGGAAGATGGCAATGTCGTGGATCTGGCTGTCCCAGGGCACGGACGGGAAGGAGGAGGATGTCGTGCACAACAAGGGTAAGTGGATCTTGTGCTCACTATGGATGGATACTTACTCACCGACTGCCAGCGTTATGCATTGAATGGGCAAAGACACGAGCCAGATCCATGCACTATACAGAGAAGGTCGACCTCGGGGAGGAAGAAATGCGGTGTGTCCCAGACTTCCTCAACCGGTGCAGGGAGTGGTGGAGGTCGCGGGTTGGGCTGAGGGCAGCATTGCAGCCTGAAGAAGCTTTGCGTGAGGGGCATTCCACCTATGCTCACAAACAGGCAGAGATCATGGAGGGGCTGTCAGCCTTGTTCAGGCAGCAATGGGCAGATGTAGAGAGGTTTCTGGAGCTTGCGCACGCTGAATATGCACACACAAGACACCAGGTACAGCGGGGTTTCATAGCTATTTTCATCCATATACCGTTTTTTGCGCTGACTTGGTGCTTCCTTTGCTGGGCTGCTACATCAAACAAAAAAACTGTAAGTGAGCACCATAGTATCTTTGGCAGACCCAACTGCACCCTTTTAACCTGCATGCCACAGCACGTGTTCAACGGAAAGGGGGACCTGTGAAATGATCAGGAGGATGATAGGAGTGCAGGGGCTAACAACACACAGAGGGGCAGGCACGGTTTTTGGTGTCCAGCAACGCAGGGAAGGGGTTGGAGTCAGAATCGGGGTGCTAGCGAAGTCAGTTGCATGAATTTGTGCTGCCCTAGTAGACGACGCACAGCTCACCATAGATAACATTGCTTATTGTGTCGTCCATTTCGTAGGGCACAGCTACAGATGGGTACCATGTACTGATGATCAACGAAAGAGGATAAGAGCTGTTGTTTTGAGCCAAACAATGTCTGCGGGTTTGGCTTTCGATTTCTTGGCCTTCAAATCAATAATTTGGTCTCCTTCTTGCCTGCTGATGCAGCGGCTGATTTCTGAGCAGCAGCAGTGGTCTTGGCAGCCGCAGCGTCTATACAGCTGGTGAATATCCGGTCAGTGATTGAAATGCTCAGTCCAGATTATCCACCAGAGAAATTCCATCTCTTTTACAAGATGTTCCAACTTCACTACCACACCCTTCAAATCCATTACCACTGCGTACACCCCGTTGAAACGGTGCACTTACAATACATCTTGAATATGCTTAGTTATAGCGTGTTGTGAAACAACACTAAAACTACACAAACAATATCTTATCACTCCCAAAAGACTAGCGCAATCCTTAGGTGAGTTCAGGTCCGGACCGTAGTATGCGGCCAGCAGGTTTGGATTGTACAGTTAACAACGAAACAAGTACTATGAGGCACTAACAAAGTCCCCACGGCACTTCACTTGGCAAGTTACAGCAGTTATCTTTCTGCCGCGGCGTTGGATGAACATTTGTATGAGACGGATACAAGAAGGTAGTGACTATAAAGATAGTTCTATCACTTCAGGGCAGAGTTTGTACTTGGTGTTCACAAAATATCCCCAGCAATGGCCAATTCCAATTGCTATAATGAGGCAAGCTGCTTATTCCTTGGCAATTCTCTTTACTGCAGGACTCTCCCATACAGCAGACCTAAACTTGTCCTCGTTTAGGGACGTCTCCTTCACTTTTATAGTAACGGCTTAAGCGTTGATTGCAAAGTCCAACTAATCGATCCAACAGCTAATGACAGGACTCTCCCTGACGAGTGTGAAGGCAAAGCAGCTGACAAGTCACAACCAATTCTCAGGTGGTTAACGGTTTGAAGCTTAACTGATGAGTCCCTTGCTTGACAATTCGAGCCAACAACCAACTTCAATTTATAGACAAGTTACAAACAGAGATAGTAAACGAATCTCCGCGAAATATGCCTGAGGACACCCACGCCGATAGACGGTGCGATGAACTGGCTGTATGCGGGTTCTACAGGCTGCTTTTATAGTAATAGTACAAACAAAGGAGATAAACTAGATATAGTAACTGAGATGTGGTGCTTGGTCATGTAGGTTCGTTCCCTCGTGGTTCTTCGTTGATCCCGCATGCTCTTGGTGCCGGGAGATCGTCGGTTTTGACCCCCGTGGTCTATATTTGGTATATTGGCAATACCGTGGTGCCTTCCGCACCCGCAATACAATGCCGTGCCGGCCTGGGGTTGAACCCAGCCTTTTCAATACATTCCTCCTCGTGCTTGTCTTTGGTGGATCTGGCCGCGGGCAGTGCTTGGCCCGCGAAGTACCGGAGTGCCTGAATCCGATCGCTAGAATCCGAATTAGGACTTGTGTGTCTTTGATTTGACAGGTCGCGTCGCGCCGCGGCGCCACGTGATCGTCCGATCGCTTTGGCAGTGCCCTGTCTTAGGGTAACAATGGGTCTATGGTCGACCGCGGCCCTTTGGCAGGCTCCACGGTAGGTTATACACAGTTATGGGACGCCACAGCATAGCCGCGGCTGCTTTCCTCCATAATGTAACCGTTAACACAACTATGTCTTTGGCAGAGAGGTGCCGCGGTGGCACCATGGCAGCTCTCCTACGCAGTTTAATGTACCGCGCAACCTGTTAAGTCTCGCCACTTCATCTATGCAGTCTCTGGGTCGCTTTTATAGGAATAAATCCCTTGAATCGGTTATAGGCATTTATGGGTATATCTCCTTGGTAGTGTATTCAGAGTACAACACGCCGCGGCGTCACCGCGGTCGTGCTCTGAATACTACAGTCAGTAGTCGGAGCTCGCTCTGACTCTCCTTTATATCACCTAACAGAGTCCAGGTATACAGATATGTTTGTATATCACTGAAACTACCTTGCGCCTCTTAATGATGTGTTTATGAGCGCAAAAATAGCTAGAGGACGTGCATTTGGTGTTGCGCCGTCTCACCGTAGGTCTCTCACATATACTGGTTTGCATCAGCTGAAGTCTCTTTTGCAGATAATGGCCATGTACATAGGCAAGACGGTGTGGCTGCTCTCTGTTTATTTGTTTATTATTCATTGAGCATCGTAGGCTTTGGTACATATGTCCGTTGATAGACGAGGAAGTCCCACACGGTCTGCGCGTCCCCTATGTCCCCCATGATGGCTCCGACGATTTTGTCCCCCAGAGCGACGCTCAAGGTTATGAAGGTGGTGAGGCCGATCATAGCAGCAGCGACAAGGACAAAGAATTGCCTGTAGCGCACAATTAATTGTATTGTTGTGGAGATGTATTGCACGTGTTTTGCGAGCAGTCAATGCCAGTATGCGGTGGGCCGCGCTGTTCATATTGTATTCACCGGATTCCGACATACTCACGAAGAGCGAGGAAGCAGTGAGACGGCAACTCCCAGCATCGAGCCGACATCTGCAAGAAAATGTGTATTGAGGGAAAGGTACGGGCATCTGGAGGGCAGGCAACAAGAGAGTTGCAGCAAGCGTGTGCGAGGCAAAGAAGAGCAAGGAGAGCAGGACTTCAGCAGGACTAGTTCAGGAGGACTCGTTCATCACTTACAGGGGATCCCGAAAATAATGACAAACATGATATTTTTTTTTCGCGATTCCCAAAAAGGCAATCGCCTTATCGCTCTGTCTTCTTCCATCATGGGCAATCGCCGTATCAGCTCAGACCTCAAGGAGCGTGCCCTCATTCTCTGGGAGGCCCGATGGTCGCGTGAAGACATCTGTTATGCATTCCATGTCTCACCGCGCAGTCTGTACCGTTGGCGTGCGATCCTCGAGGAATTCGGCACTGTGACAAAACCGCCGTCTCCTCTACGTGGACGTGAGCGCCTCGTGAGCTTGGCAGCACTCAACGCAGCCAAAGAGATATTCTTTCATGATCCATCTGTCATGCTCGACGAGCTGGCTTGGTATTTAGCCATCCATCATGACATCGCCATATCGATATCTGCATTGCAGAAGACTCTTGTCAGGGCCGGTCTCACACGCAAAATGCTTCAGAAGATTGCCAGCGAGCGGAATGAGGAAGGGAGGGAGGACTACCGCGACTGCATCCGTGATCCCGACAGCTTCTCTGGGACGGGACTGGAGTTTGTCGCAGTTGACGAGTCAAGCAAGGACGAGCGGACGCTTGCACGGCACTACGGACGATCTCCGATTGGACTGCCCGCAGTCTACGAACATCAATTCGTACGCGACGAGCGCTACACCCTCACTGCGGCTATGAGTCTTCGCGGATACATCGCGATGCGCATCGTTGAGGGTTCTATGGATGCCTACGAGTTTTTTGACTTTATTGTTGAAGACGTCGTGCGTGATTACTATCCTGTCTGTACCTAGCATTCGCTAACCGTGCCTAGATTCCGGAGATGAACCCATATCCGGACGTCCAAAGTGTCCTGGTTCTCGACAATTGTCGAATCCATCATACCGATCTGCTGCAGGAAGTCCTGAATGAGAACGGTATGTGTTGACACCTCTGACCGACCCCCAAGCCTTGACGCTATTGCAGGTATCATGATCTTATTCCTTCCCCCATACTCCCCCGACCTCAACCCGATTGAGGAATCCTTTTCGACGTGTATGTGATGTCCTTTTGAGGGGTATATTTACTGAGACACAACAGGGAAAGCATACCTTCGTCGCCATGGGGCAACCATACGTGAAGCCGAGGATCCTATTGCCGCATTGTTAGAGTCGACCTCCTGTATTACACCCGAGATGGCTGAGGGGTGGTTCCGGCATGCAGGGTATATCTGGTAACGATGCAGGCGCCTTTACGCAACTCGATAATTCAAAGTACTTCTAGAATACGGACATTTCTGTGTGTAATGATAATGGCAATGCGACGAGACAATGTGATGCGATGTAATGCGACGAGATGATGTGATGCAAAGATGCAAAAGACAGCGAGTGAGAAAACAATAGGATGAGGATAGCAAAGGATCAGTCGAATCTAGCTGCTGCAAGGTCTGCTTTGAAGCGAACATTTGCGGCGTGGATGCGCTTCCAGCTGAAGAACGTGAACCCAACCTTTTTCAGCTCCTCATCAAGCGTGGCCTCCGTCGGATCCCCCGGACGAAAGCCGACCTCCGCCAAAAGTGCTGCGTCTCCATCCTCCAAGTTATAGTCATCAGCAAATTGCGCAAGCGAGACTGTGTGGCGTTTCAACGGGGATGAGGGGACCGAGCGCGGGACTGGAGGAGCATTTGCCGCTGGCCCAGGAATCGGTGCAGCCGGGGGAGCGGGATTCAGACCAAGCAATGCCGCAAGTCCACCGCCGGGCTGCGACATGATAGAAGCTAGAAGGATATTCTCAAGGGACAGGGAAGAGCCGGCAAAAGCGGGAGCAGGAGCAGGAGGTAAGGCTGGTGGAGCAGGGATAGCAGGTGCGACGGCAGGGGTAGGGACGACTTTGATGCGCTGTGATGCGTCGAAAAATTTGGAGTTAGGCGGCTTGTTTTCGTCAGTCTTTCCTTGCGACTGTTAGATTGGTTAGTACTGTGATAGTAACAGGTAAAATGGCTGTACCATCGCCGATGACCATATCCCAATGCGCGTAGAATTGAGCTCAAAGTAGAAGCCGGTCTCGGCGTCATAGTAAACGCGACGGTCAGGAAACTGCGGGTATCTTCCGATGGGATATTTCTCTTCAAGTTTCGCGTGCTCCTCTTTCGTAGCCTTATTGAAGGTTTCCTGTCGCTGGTGAGTACAGACCAAAAGGGGAGTGGAATATGGGGCACCTTCTGCTGCATCACCGATTCATTGGCGCCGGAAGGTTCCAACTGCGAGTAGTCAAACATCGGCTCCGGGTCGTTCTTCGTCTCCCAAGGCTAGAAGCAGAATCAGACAACAGCTAGAGATGAGTAAGGATTCAAAATTCGTACCACTTCATCGTCCATGGGCTTCACCGGCGGAGGCATGAATAAGAGGACTACACGACCTTCAGGCGCCTTTCCTTCCATCTCCTTCACCATTGCATCGTAGCCCGTAGCCTTCGACAGAGGGAGTTTCTCAGCATTCTTTGGTTTCTTGGGTTTCCAGGTAATCTTTGACGTGACGATGTGTTCTTCGCGGCAGGGGAGCTCGGCAGCAATCGCAGTCAAGAGATCGGCATAAGAGTCCGAAGGAGGGAGTGTGAACGGGCCTCTCTGCACCATAGTATCATCTTCCGAGGCTTTGGAACTGCTGGCGCGTTTCTTCGATGTAGCCGGGACGGGCTTCGGGATGTTGATGTAGTAGGTGATAGGCGGGTCATCGTCGCTTTCAGACTTGGTATCCTTCTTTACTTTGCCTTTCTTAGCCTTGGGTTGCACGTCGTCGTCGTCGTCCTGATCGGGTGTTTTACGCTTCTTCGACTTTGCCTTTGCCTTTTCCCGTTTTTCCTGGTCCTTTTTCACGATCTCTGGGGTTCGTACAAGGAATTTTCGGGCAGCTAAAGAGCCAGAAGGATCAGTAATGTACACTTCATGCGATGGGATCACCACGACACACCTGCTGGGTGTTCCGCAATAACGTCTCGAATCATGCTATTCACGTTGTTATCTGCACAGTCCTTCTGGCCATCCAGCACAACGATATCGTCTTCTGAGTCCGTTGTAGCCATCTGAGTGGTGGGGAAAGCCAAGAAGGACAAAGAGGGACCCGAGAAAGACGCGACAGTGAGCCAGCAGGCGATTGCCTTTTTGGGAATCGCGAAAAAAAAAATATCATGTTTGTCATTATTTTCGGGATCCCCTGTAATAACCCCGCGAGCCAAGCAACACCCTGGGTGCCAACGTTGGGAGGAGCAAGCAAGGGAATGGGGGAGAAAAATAAATGAGTGCTATTCATACCAAGCGCACAATTAGACTAAAGTAAATAAAGCAAGTTCTAAACTTGATTGAAGACTTCAAGAAAACAATGTCATGAATGTCCTCATACGACAAAAATATATATATATCAAATCATCATGAGGTAAAAAAAGGGACAAATTATCACATTCTTGTAGATGGTACATCATTACGCCAATACAGCAGCTCGTGCATAAGAATGGGAAGGATGCAAATACAGCAACGGGATGCAATTTGGAATTGGGTGATGCAACGGTAATACAGTACAGTTATGGGATTGGAGAATCGGGTCATGCGAGTGCCTTGTAAGTCGTGTAATGAGAGTCATGCGATGGATGGGATTGGAGAATGGGATCATGCGAAGAAAAGAAGCGATGTGAACAGTTAGAGGGCGCAGTGGCAAGGGCAGGCAGGCTATAGGCAGACTTGAATGGCACCTGCTTGTCTGATTCTGACTAAAGTAAGTATGGTGTGAATATGTCAAGTGCCGTGTCATGATTCCGGACCGCAGACCGTTTCCAGGCCCAAGTGGGCCTGTAACTCTGCCGGTTGGCATTCACAGCATCGTATCCTTCACAGTCATTCCATATGCTTGTTGACTCACATCACGTTCCAGACGTTCTGGTGACTTATTCTCCACACTTATGCTATGCTAGGCTATGCTCTGACTCAACTGTATCATGGACCTCCAGTCCTGTTGCTAACTACATTATATCTCCTTTAGTTTTGTACACCACTATAAATAGTGCCCTGTATTGTAGTTGTAGTTCAGTTTGAATATCAACTAAGATCATGCCTACTCCTCTTACATCTTCTTCGGACCTCTGCTCTGAAATCAGGCTCTGGGCATAGTGAAGGGCACAGCACATGAGCTGAAGCCAAAGCCCTTCCTATCCATTATAGTTGGCACCACTGTACAGGCCCAGCTGGTCCCACTGGACTTCACCTATTCAACTCCTGTCCTTTGGACCTCCGACCCTCAGCCTCTCCAGTCTCTTTGGTATCCAGTACTTGACAGAATATACATGATGAATGCCCATGTTCTACAGTAATAGACAACAGCATGTCCAGTGAGCCTGGATTGAATCACAGACTATCTCTGCAAACTTGTCAGCCAAATGCATCATTTTTTTAAAAAAGAATAGGGAAACACACTTGGCTACAGTGTTTGCTGCCTTGAGGTTGCTGTGTGCAAGCCTGAGCTGTACGCACTAGTGGTGCCACTCAGTCGCGATCTCACTGCCTTTGCCCCTGTGTGTGGGCCCACTACTTCTTGGCCTTTGCAGGCCTGAAATTTGTGAGGTGGGATCTGAGCAGATTGTACTCTGGAGCTGGAGGGTGGGGGCATTCTCACTGCTCAAGAGTAAACAACAACGAGGCAGCGGGATGTGGGAGTAGAAAGGAGGCTGAGTACAATCTGTCTGGCGTCAGCTTGGTCAATTGTCAAGTCCTGATATTGTGTGTCCAATTGCATTTCTCTCTGTCTGGTGAATGGCAATCCCTGAGTACTAAGTGGTTTCATAAGAGCAAAACTGGCTAATAGATAACCAAGATTGCATTCTGAACAATCAATACCTTGCAGAGCAAAAAATAGACAAAAAATCAATACCCAGCAAATTCATTTTGATTCCTGATACAAGTTTGTTTTGTCAATGATCAGGTTGTGTGCTTTCAGTTCCTGAGCCTTCCAACCAGCACCTTCTGCAGCTCTGTCTGGTGCAGCTTTCCCACCCAGTACATTTTGTGTATAATATGCAAATGCAAACCTGTGATCAAGTATGAGAGAAACAGCAGTGAAATCAAACAAGGGAAACCTCACCTCTAACCTCATATCCTGCAACAGTCCCACAGCTCAAATTCTTTTCTGTCCACTGGTAATTGGGTAAGCTGAGATGAAGAAACAAGAAAACACCAGTCCATCATAACTCCGAAATTGGCAGGGATGGTGAAGACAGCTATGCTGTTGCTAGCGACTCAAGTGCGAGTCAGTTGTAGTGAATGGTCCACAAAACCAGATAACCAACCTTAGTTCCAAAACTAGATTGCAAACGAGTTCACTACAGCCAATAGACAATAACAACTGCAATTATGAGCATCGTCAGTGAAAGCTCAAAAATGAGATGGGAAAGACCAAGATCACTTTATATTAGCACTCCCCCTTCAATTCAGGTTCTGTCTCTTGAGGCTCTGCAGCATCCTTTGTGTGTGTCCTGCTGTTGCGCACAGCCCGCAATACACACTGCCTCACATTGCCTGGGGCCATTGACAGTGGGTGCTCCTCAGCACAGCACTGGCCAATCTCTTGCTGCATGAGCCCATAGCTGTTACTATTGTAAGCATAGCCCACACTTATAATGGGTCTGTGCATTTGTGATGTTCATGAATTTGGTTCTGTATTCTGGCAAACCACCACTGATTTGCTTGACCCAATTCTCAGTTGTTTGCTATTTGTTGCTGTCCATTGATTTGATAACCCAGAGGATTAGGCATGCTCTGTGTCTGAGAGCAGATCATCTGTGAGTTCATGCATGTGGTCGATGGTGAGCAAGGGCAAGACATTAGTGGAGGCAGAAGGGGCAGAGGTGGCTGGGGAAGATGGCGTGGCAATGGTTCCCAACTTGTTGGCCATGGGCTCATTATGAATGCTGGGTGACACATTATACTCATCATCAGACAAGGAGGAGGATTCCATATTCAAAGGTACAGAGAGTCGGGTGGTCACTCAGCTAATCTTGGAACAACAATCAGCCCAGGGAACAGTGACAGGGAAAGAAGGCAAGGATTGGCACTGAAGCAGGTGTGGGATAAGCAGAAGGGAGACATATGACAGTGGATCCACAAGCAAAGAGTCCAGACTTAATATGGAGGCAGAAGAACACACATTGGGTTGTTGGTTTTGCATGCCCTTGTTTCATGATGGGCTCACAGTTCATATGCAGCATGGCCACAGGTAAGCTCAATATTGAGGTGACCCCTTGGTAAAATACTTGCAGGGGTGCTGGAATTACCCTGATTTATTCAGATTTTTTTCCAATCTCCCCCACTTGTGTTTCAAGCATGCACTTGGCTGTTCAAAATTCCGAGGTCAGGTCAAGATCATTCATGTCACAGTGGCTGTGATCTGGACCCACAATACGTAATTTGACCACCTACAATATGCCTGAAAGTATTGAAGTCTGTCTATTCAAAGCCTTTCTTGCCTTGTTTCTTCACTGGGCCCAACACAATCTCCCTGCAGGCTCTCTGTGTGTAGAGGGTATTTCCACAGATGTTAGAGACAGAGATCTTGCAGAAATGAAAGCATGAGAAAATCTTCTCCTCTGGTATGCTGCAACCCTTAAGCCAGATATGCTTCAAAGAAGGGAACACTGAGACTGGTCAACAAGACTCTGTAGACTGGCTCAAGCGATCCCAGACACCCATGGTCTCTTAATAGAGGCAGTAGGACTCATTTCGATATTTTTGACCACAAGTCCTAAACAATGTAACTAAACCAGGTCTGGAATCTCTTACCTTCTGTCTACCGATCACAATTAAGCCAAAATCATGACAACTGGCTTGAGTTTACTCAGGCGCTGTATTGATTAATCCTGGACTCAAAAATTATGCCAGATAAACGTAGGCCATCTTTCATATTATCAGAGCCAATCAACTGATATGTTGCTAGTAGTACCAATACCATGGTTTGAGAAGCCAAGACATGGGTTGGACAGAGTGAAATTTGACCAATGGTCTAATTGCAGTTTAGCCATTGCATTAAACCAATATATAGCTCTGACTTGGTGAGGCCATAACCCAGACAAATGCAAGCTGGAGCAGTGTGAAAGGTTGGTATACAAAGCTTGGGCAGATGATACGAGGTCGGAGCTGAGAGGAGGGGTCTTTTATTGCATTGATTACCTCAAATCTCTTAAGATCCAAGCAACCAATCTTCATGAAGCACTGGAGCTCTCACAAATCAAGTAGCTTTCATTCAAATCAATACATTGGCTATGTGACTGATTTAATTTGAAGATTGAGATGGGACGACCTTTGAAGACACACCTTTTTTGGGCTGTTTTTGAGGCATGTTTTATTTCCTGTATACATTTTATGGGAATGAAAATACAACCTAGGATAATTGTTCGCAACTGAACTTGACACAAGTTTGGCTAGACAGAGCCCTTGAATCAACACTTCATGTTGTGTGATCCAAGCATTTGTTTGTTGATCTTTTGAATGAGGTGAAATGTGAAAAAAAACAAATCCAACCTAACTAACCAACTAATGGACTGATAGATTATCTTGCATATTCTCAAAACAGCTATGTTGTTTCCAGAGCTAGAAAGAGAGCAGGAGATGAAAGAAGAAGAGAGGGAAGAGGGGCAGATTGATGAGGTAACACAGCCTCTCGATCCGTGCCTTCGGTCCTGGGCTGACCATGTGGGCATTCCTGCAAATGGCTCAGGATGATGTGGTGTGGTGATCGGTCCTGAACACTATTTGTTGAGTCTCTCCATTGCTGCTACTGAATCAAATGCCGACTTTCTGTCTTCTCACGCTGTTCTCTTGCCCTCAACACATGTGGAATGGCACAGATTTTATTGTGGGAACAGAATGATTAATTAATGAAACTGTGCGCTGTGTTACTTGTGGAGCACGTACCTGTTCTGCCAGTCCCCTCAATTCATCAGTTGTCCAGCCACTTCCCAAATCAGCCTCCACTCAGCCTTCTCTTGATTTGAAACTTGCTCCACTTATGCCCGATTTGTCTTCTGCCCAGCCTCCACCCAATTTGGGCAATTCTTTTTCTTCCATGTCAGCCCTGGACCCCCTCTTTGATCTTGAATACGACAGTGACTCCCCGCCTGATCTTGTCGACGGAAGCTCTAGCGGCATAGCCAGTTCCTCAGAAGAGAACTTGTGTAAGGAGCCATTTATATGCTTTTACCTATTTTAGTTACTCTTTAGCTACAAGTCACATGTATGGTAGACCACATTATCTTATCTATCTTTTACTCCAAACCACCATCTCGCCTTGCGTTGAGTACCTCTGAGTCACTGAACACAGAGGCACTAGGTACTAGGCACTAGGCGACCCTTATCAGATTATATTACACTATACGATTACGACTGTTTCACGCCGGATTACGATACTGATAGTCTACTCAGATCCTACAAATATTCAAAGGATCTAAGGAGTCTACCATTAGGAAAGCACAAATATTTGGCCCTGGTAGTCTTCTGAAGAGTTAGACCATCAGATTAAGGTCTTTCACACAATATAAGGCCGATCACCCTACCAGGGCAAGCGTACAACAATTACCCCTCCGTGAGTGCTCTTGAAGCCTTACAACTCGGCTGCTTCGGGCGACTTTGTTGTGGTACGCACTATTGATTGCTTGGACACCATGGAATGCATTTGTCATGTGTCTCTGTCTCCAATGCCCAAATGCGACCCGGTGGTGAGAGCTGAAGTGTTGGAAGACTTGCAGGAATGGGGATGCCAGCACATGCACCTGCAGGAGGGACTTCGTTGCTCCAAGAACCATCATGTTCTTCAGCCTCTTCATGAAGGCATGGACATCATACACAGGTACCTTGAAGATATCCTCGACTGAGACGCAATGTTAGTAGCAGAACGTGGGAATGGTTCTTTGCCAGAGTTCTTTGTGGTACGCGATCATCTCTTTTCAGATTTAGAAAGTTCTGAATTGATTCTGCAGGAGACAGCTGCAGAACGCACCCTGGATATGGTTTCTTGTCATGTAGGTGATGGGAAACATAAGGTGCGCGATGACCTTCTGGCACAAATTTCCCCAGATGGCAAACATCTTTGACATCTGGGTGGAGATGCTCTAAGTCATGGCCCTGCTTTCCAAACGGTTGTTATATCCCAAGTCGAGGCTGGATGACTGGATGCCGGCCAGTAGTTCAGATGACTGGTTACCGGAAGATGTGACCAGTTGAGGAAATGACAGCCGGTCGGCAGGGACGTAGTGCTGACACCACAAAGAGGATGTATAGGGTGTGCACAACTATCTTGGCCGATCGAGAGGGAGGGAAGGTATTCGGACGTCCAGATGAAGTCTGGACGGAGTGACTCAAGATGCAAAGCAGAGGATAAGGTGCTAAGCACATTTATAATCAATCTGAGGAATACAGCATAGTACATAGGGCTTATATACGTAGACATACGTGTCATTACTATAAGTAGTAATGTCAAAGCAAAGACCGAATAAGGAGATAGAAGTTCGGGTTAGACAAGGTAACATCTAAAACTAGAAGTAGGAATCGTGTGGACATACAGATAAACGGGAAACGCTCAGTAATCCTTCATTGCGTAAAACCCGTTCTGAGCGGTAACCGGTTCGACCGGTTACAGGAGCCAGAAGATGACCAGCCCAAAGACCGGTTGAGGTCAAGAATGCTGGCTGAAGGCTGGATGTGTGTGCACAGATATAACAGTATCCCCCTCTTGGGTTCCTCGCCCCGAGGAAACCCAAGGTACCAGTCGCAGACCGGTCATCAAATAGGGTAGAGTCCTGTATAGTGAATGAATAATTTGTTGAACGGATAATAGATAAAAAAAATTTTGTTGTCAAAGTATTTGAAGTTCACTAGCGTGACGGGCCGTCAGGCCGACGGCCCGAAAGTTGATTGCTTATGCAATTGATCATCATGCCGTAAGTGAAAATTTTCTTCTTTCTTCTTGCCACCACCATCCCTCCGATGCACTCATGGATCCCACCAACACCAACCTCGGAAACCAAGGCGGCATGGGCGACGACAAAGGCGGCAACAACGAGCGATGAGCCGGTGAAGGTGATGCCGGTTCGTCGGGTGGAAAAGGTAGAGGCAAGGGGCGAGCACGCACCGAGGATTTGGTGTAGTTTGACACTGAGGAGGCTGCACTTGAATTGCTGGCAGCTGTGCAGCGTCGTAGCGAAAAGATAGCTCGATTGCGTGCGGCTTTGCAAGCCCAGGAGGAAACAGCGTGGAATGCACAACTTTCAGCGGCAGAATTCGCTGCTGCACTGGCGGATATGGAATCCGCCGACGTATCTGACCCTCGATTCGCCCAGGACGCGTCGCCGGGACCTACAACTTTTGACCGGCAGTTCCACAACCGGTCCGGTCAGAAACGAAGACGAACCAGTTTCGGAGGAGGATAGTAATTGTGATCCGAACTCGACATATTCAGACAAGGAAGGGGTGGATTTAAACCGTGCGTCGCAGTGACCGGGTTGGATTCAGTACTAACTGGTATTTTTAGCATGCGAACAATGTGAAGAAAAGCAACTTCGTTGTGTCCCAAGGCCCCCACACCACGCTTGCACCCGGTGCAACCTAAAGAAGATCCACTGTTCAAAAAGTGGGAAGGCGACCCGAAGCAAAAAGCCCGCGAAGCGAAGGAGGCGAAGAAGGGGATGAAGGGTCGGTTGAGGGGCGACCAGATGTCCAGCCGTGTTCGGTCGGAGTCCTGGGTTGCCCATCGTTGGAGCGGTTGCTCGACTCATCGAGCAAATGATGAGTATGAGCGGCCAGCGACGAGAATTGATGAGCTGAGAGATCGGCTCAACCGGGTGGAGCGATCGGTCCGGGGAGTTGTGCAAAGAGAACGGCAGGCACAAGATTCTGCCTGGATGGTGTACAACGCCGCCCAGGCAATGATGGCTATCATCCGTCATATGACATCGACCCAGTTGGACAACACATTGGAGTATGTTGCTGATCAACTGGATGTCTTCTTGCCCGTTGGCTCGGCGCCAAACAATGAAGACATTGATGAATACATCAAGAATAAGCGACAAGCTGCGAAGCGCAAGGCCGAGGATCGGGAGGAGGAATCGAGCCGGAAACGTCGCCAGCTGAGGAGGAGCGTTGAGGAAGACAAAATGGACGTCGACACAGACGTGCTGGTATGTGACCGGTCAGCCTCGCAGGTTTCACTCCCCGAGGTCGTTGTTGAGACAGAGTGGCCAGCTGGTCTCCGGATGACCAACTCCCCTTCTTTCAGACGTCGAAGGGGTAGCCGGTTCGTCCGGTCTGTCGGCCGAGGAGAAGGAAAAGGAGAAGACGCCGGAGATGGAGATCGAAGATGTGGCCGGTCCATCGGGAAATCTGGCAGCGAATGCCGCGGTACCGGTCAAGGTGGAGGAGGTGGAGAACCCTAACCGGGTGGTTTACGAGATTGTGGAGGTCACCCAAGCGAGCCAGTCGTGGGAGGGAAGTGGAAGTGGAATCGAAGCGGAACCGGTCGAACGGTCGAACCGGTCATCCCGCGTCAGTGTAGAGTGGACGAAGAAGAACGGAAGAAGTTGAGGATCACCACCCTGCAAGATTGCAGACAAGACGTGATCAAAATCCTCGACTCGGAGGATGAACTACCGGTTGAGGAGGCGGATGACAAGGAGGAAGATGAGGAGGATGAAGACAGGAAGAAACCAGACGCTCAGGATGGAGATGGTAATGCCCGATCGTAATGTATATTTTGATATTTTTCTTGGAATTTTTTAGCAATGTAAAATGTAAATAACAAAACCGGCCGAGTCCGGATGACTCTATAGTGTGAATTTGAGTAAGATTATAATCCGGACCGGGTTTGTTCGATAACGTTGGTGGAAGTTTTCGATGTGTTCGGCACATCAATGTCGTCCGCGCTAACCCAGCTAAATTGTTCATCTGTATTCTCGTAACCGTCCATTTGACGTAGTACTGGAGCTTCGTCCGGAAGCGCGGTCGAACTTCGAGTCAGCAATCTGCTTGATCTCAAATGTTCGTCACCATTGATGATTTCCACAGCAGCCGGAGGCGGTTCCTTGTGACCAGCGAATGGGTTGGAAAGTGAGGTTCGAGTTGAGAGACATGGAAAACTGGGTGAACTTGGGAAAGCGATTTTGGTAAGCGCACCTGGTAGGATGCGGCAGATGGCTTCCCAATGACTTCGTACGGTCCGATGAAGGTCTCGGTAAACTTCTTCATCGGCCGAGTGGTGCTGATGTACTTGGTCGTAACAAAGACCTGATCGCCAACCGAGATGTCTGGATCCGGAGCCCAGACCCGGTCAGCCATCTCCTTGTACCAGTCACGCGCAAAGGCGATTTGGTCACGAAGGAACTGATGGAGATCGTTAAGATCAACAGTGAAGTCTTTGGCGTAGGTGTTGGCGACATCACGTTCCGGATGGACCATAATTGCCGGATTGTACCCTTTATTCGCGAAGAATGACGAAATACCGGTCGATGTGTTCGGAGCGTTATTGAGAGCAAACTCGGCCAAAGGCAAGAGCTTGTCCCAGTTGTCCTGTTGATATGAACAAAAGATCCAGAGGTACTGTTCGACAGTCTGGTTCATGCGTTCGGTCTGGCCATCCGCAAACAGATGATATATATCTGGACGTATAGTGCATTTCCATACTGAGGAGTTCGGCCAATGACCGGCAGCTCATTAAGTTAGCATTTCGCGAAATATTATGGCCATTGCCCAAAGACGTTTCGCGAAATGTTTGGGCAAGGCTCGAGCTTAAATAATCCAAGTCCCGAAAGGGAAATAAAAAGGTGCCAATTGCAGGTGATGGATTTTTTTATCAAGTAGAGATTTAACTAAGTAAGCTAAGCAGCTGTATTAAACACTGTTTGTGACCCAGCTAGGCTATACACCCCACTACAATTCCTGATCACCATCAACATATTACAAACCCTCCTAAAACAACATTCTACAATATCCCTGGGAACCCTAACACTAACCAACCCTAACTCTAACCCCTAACTCTAACTCTAACCTCCTAACTCTAACTACTAACCTCTAACTCTAACCCTAACCAGTGCAGTAGGCAGACACTGCTTATTCTGAGTTTTGAGGGTAAACTATATCCCTATCA
This sequence comes from Mycena leptocephala, assembly GCA_029378395.1. Taxonomy (NCBI): domain Eukaryota; kingdom Fungi; phylum Basidiomycota; class Agaricomycetes; order Agaricales; family Mycenaceae; genus Mycena; species Mycena leptocephala. Next base: position 299,725 of record JARJLF010000159.1, on the reverse strand, counting down.
CAAGGATGTTTTATATCACCTCTCTGGTCCAGTTGGTTATAGTGTTACCATGCTAGGCGAGTGGATCCTGTGTTCATAGCTGAGAAGGTTGATGCAGCGACAGACACAGGCGCATTCATTGAGGAGGTCATCGAAGACGCGCACTGAGGACGTAGAACGGAAATGGGCGTGGATGAGGAGGAGGAAGGGGCGGAGTCGGACGTGCACTTCTGGGAAGACGGGGTGGAATCAGTGGTGGATGCGGAGGAGAGCGAGGTGGGATTGGAGTCTATTGGAGAAGGAGAGGGCGGGATGGAGTTGGCAGTGGATGTGGAGGAGATGGGGACGGAGGTGGACGTGGAAGATGAGGAGGCATGGATGGACGCGGATGAAGGAGGAGAGGAAGTGTGGATGGATGCGGTGGAAGGAGAGGAGGAGGTGTGGATGGAAGCGGTGTCATGTCTCCAAAATGTTTGGAGACAAAATAAGAATGCACTGATTTTTAGATTCATTTACTATTGATGGGAATCGAGTCAGAAGTGTGAGTCACGATAAAATGATTCATATTTGGGAATTGTGTTGAAATTACAAGAAGGAGTCATGCCAAGGGAGTCATAAAGAAATGACTCATACTCATAGAAATCACTAGAACTTTAGGAATGAGTCATATTGAGTCAGGATTTTAGAATGACTCCTGCCATGACTCATAGAAGAAATAGTATATAAGTAGCCAACTCATGTATTATCATCACCTAATTGACCTGCTTTTAACTGTTAACTCCGAACCCGTTTGCTGCCTGACAACTGCCTAACTGAATTAGGTAGTTCTTCCGAAACCGTAACCGTCGCCGCCTAAGACTGTAGCATACCGAACTTGCTAAGTCATTCTTTCCCGAAACCGCTGCCATTGATTGATTGTAGCATACCGAACGTGCTAAGTCTTTCATTCCCCGAACCCGCCGCCACCCAAGACTGTAGCATACCGAACTTGCTAAGTCTTACCTTCCGAAACCGAACCCGCCGTTGAACGACTGTAGCATACTGAACGTGCTAAGTCTTTCATTCCCGATTCCGTACTCCGCCGCCGCTGTTGCTTGCCGAACCACTGAAGCGTTCTGAAGCAACTTCTTTCCGAGTTTACCCTTGAAGTGAGTAATTTGTTTATTGCTTATTTCATTTCCCTCTTTTCCTTTTCTATCGAACACACCTAGTTCAATAGAAACCTCCTCTTAACGTTGAAAAACGATTTGAAGAGAAACACCCTATTAAAGTCACATTCGGCGGACCTCTTGTAAAACAATTTTTACGCTTGACATCATTGGAGCCCACCGTGAGGGAATTTTCAACTGTTAAGTGTACTAATTCTATTCAACCATTCTACTCTTTTCTAAAAACTCCTTGAATGAACGAGAAAGGAAAAGAAAGAATGCATATGTTTTCTGATACTACGTATGCTGAGGTGGGACCATCCTCAATGGGACCGCAAGCGAGAGGTACTGGACCTACAGTTCAATTTGCCTTTCCTGAAAAGGATGCTCAGCTACCTTTTCCAATTCTTACCCCACATCAGGTAGGGAAACCAGAACCTCAATACTCACAATATTCTTCAGGTCTTTTTAATACCAATCCTACAACGGATGAAGAAGAATATGAATACTTCTCGACTCCTGATGATCCCGATTCGGTACCCTCCTCGCCAGAACTTAAACCCACCAGAATGTCCACAGTACCACCAGCCTTTGGTACATCGACACGAACGGTATGGGATATGCCTATGCGAGGCAGCCGTGATGCACCAAAAACATTCAAAGGTCATCACTCTGAAGTGCAATATTTTGTGGCTCACTATGATAAACTTCTAGTAAAATATCGCGTGACTGATTCTTTTGATCAGTGCGAGTGTGTGCTAGATTATTGTTCCACAGATGTGCAAGGATTTATACCAGCCTCTGAACACTACCAAACGAGGAACTGGCCGAAACTACGAAAGGAAAATTTGAAATGTTATGATGCGGAAAGGGCAACTTCACGATATAAGCCAAGTGATATTGCAGCTTATACACTTAAAACTCAAAGCCGACCATTTCAGAACCTTTCCAAATGGAAGAAGTATTTCATTAAGTATAAGACCATGGCGGGTATGCTTCTACACCAAGGACATATCACCAAACTTAACTACAATGTATACTTTCTTCTAGGAATCGAACCAGACCTATGACGCACTCTGGAACATTGAATTACTCAGTTGAATCCGGGACGAAATAACCGTCGACAATACACGGTGAAGGAAATCAATGGGGCGGCTGAATGGTATTTCCGCAGAAACTGTGCCGAGACAATGGTGGTAAACGCAGCAGATTATGGGGTGGAATTGGATAACGGGACAAGTGATGAAGATTCAGATAGAAATGAGTCAGACAAAGATAGTGATGATTCAGATTACGATACTTACCGACGAAAGCACCGTGCAAAGAAACGCACTCGTAAAGAAAAGGAGCGAAAACTCAAGAAAAAGAAGTTAAAAACGTCTCCCGCCGCGTCAGCTATAGGAAAAGGTCTGAATAGCACTGGAACTGCAGAGGAAGTTTCAGGATTGATTCGTCAGCTCAACAAGATGTCAATTACAGACCCCGAATACCCACCGGTATTCTATAAAGTTCTCGCATTAGATGCCACAGGAATTGCTGCTAAATGCGTGCAGCCACCGCGCCTGGTTGGGGGAGGAATGGAGAATGGGAAAGAGGCATTTAATACTCGTGAAACTAGTACATCAAAACTTGGACATACTACGGGCTCAGGACCAGCTACATATCCTAATAATATCCCGTTAGGTATTCCAGGAAGCACAAGAACCGAACCTACTGGATGTTTCGGGTGCCAGAAAGAAGGGCACCGAATAGGTGATTGTCCTGAGATTTACGAACTAATAAAACAAGAATTAGTAATACAGGAAGAAGGGACCCGGAGGTTGCGAATGAAAGATGGAAGTTTCATAAAAAGATTAGCTGGTGAGAGTTTGGCACAAGCAGTGAAACAGATTTCCGCCGTTCCAAGAATGATGTTTGTTTCAGTTGATCCGCGAATAGGTAACGGGGATAAAGAAAAGAATAGTTACAAAATTGAACGCCCGGATGCATGGATTGAAGAAATAGATGAAAGTTCTGAAGGGTTTGTAACACCAGCCGAAGGTGCAGATGAACCACTTGACGCACATTGGTATGGTGGATTGGGAGAAGAGACAGAAGAGGAGGATTCAGGAGAAATTTACTTGTCGATTCCCCAAAAACGAGGGCGTCAAAAATATTCGGAGGTAAATAGTGCCGACAGGACCGTTCCAAGTACGAGAACCGCACGGCGAGAGGTTTTTGATGGGGTGCATATTCCTCGACGTGACAAGCCGCGGACAATTTCAAGTAGTGAAAACAAGAATGAGCGCGGAGATCCGGATAGAAAAGGTAGCGCTGACGTACCATCCCACGTTTCTCGCGATATGATCCCCGAACTACATCCAGTAGACGCTAGAACCCCGCGAAAGGATTTAGGAACACCTATGGACGTGGATCAGCTGGAGATTAAAAGCAAAAAGTCCGAGAAGCACGCGCTTGACCTAAACGGGACACGACGTGCAAAAGACCTTCAAGCTGTGCAGGATAACGACGAGGGAATTTTGGGAAAGCCCGTTGGACGCCAATCCGATGTACAGAACACAGTTAATTTACCGTCCATTATTAACCGTATTCTGGACCTCACGGTACCGATGATGGTCTGAGAGGCCATGGTTGCATCCGGTGAGATCCGGACCGGAATTATGGATACCATTCGGCTTAAAAATGTCAAAGCAGTCTTAATTGGACGGCTTCCAGGAAATACGTTGGTGGCCAACTGGAACTGGCCCAGGTCCGAAGGTGTTCTCATTAAGATAGAGGTTGAAACAGGAGGTAGAATAATCACAGCTATAGTAGATACAGGGTCACAGTTAGACGTAGTACGAGCAGACATAGCCGCTCTAAAAATTCAGAAACCCGTCGATATGAGTCGTGTTACTAGTATGAATGACGCTAATGGAGGGCGGGGTCAGCTTCAAGGTTACATTAGTGATGTAGAATTTACCTGCGGAGGAGTGGGGACCCGAACAGACCTCTGGGTTTCACAACAAGCCCCGTTCGAGCTTCTTTGGGCGACCCTGGCAACGGGGAAATTTAGTAACGATCGATGAACGGGAAGAGGGCACTTACCTTGTGTTAAGGACGAGAGACGTGTAGCCGCGTACGAATACTGGCCATCCCTCACGAATCCAGTGGCGAGTCATTTTCGTATGTGCGAGCAGCGCAAAGTTTAGTTTATACCACAGGACAGAAGTATTGGAGTCAATATACCAACAGCTTCTGCAAGTGGATGAGTCGAATAGAATACTCAAAAATGAGTCGGAAGAAACTATACAAGACAGGTTACTCACTTTAGGAAATAGGAAGACAAAGAATCGTGTAAATAAAGGGGCGCGACAATTTGTGGGTGAAACTCGTATATTTGGGACTGGGTGGCGACGTTAGCTCTCGGAACACAACTAATAAGCTATTATGTGGCATACTGGCCGTGGAGAATGAGTCAAGGGCGAATATAAAGCTACGATGGGCCTGCGCTTCATCTCATAAATCCCCCACCGAAACAAAACTCGAAACGTACCATTTGAAGCAACCACTGTATGCCGTCCCGTTCAGCCCCACCTCGCCTGCACCCCACGCTACACCCACGACCATTCCTCTGAGACATGGAGGAAGCCTTTGCGACCGTGGTACGCCGCTCGTTTCGCCCTTGTTGTCGTTACCTGCGGGATTCTTGACTGAAATCGTAAAGGCTCGTTTGGACCGAAGACCCGCATCCACGGGAGGGTCCGTCTTGAACCGCGTGCAAGCGGGCTGATGAATATGGATCCAACACCGTCGCGGAAACGAGCCGACGGTACGTCCTGGCCGGTAGTGTCGCCACAAACACTCTATACGGGCCGGAACGACGAGCAAATGGTCAGGAGACGTTTCACGCCATCCTGCTCAATGCTCGTTGTTGATTCACAACCGCAGACAGGGGAACCGGAGCCATAAATGGCCACACGACTGTACAGCTCCACGCTGCCCCCAGCAACGATCGCGTATGGAACCTCGAGTACCATATGCCTCTGATCGCCAAATCCAGGAGACGTTGACGAAGTATGGATCTGGAGTCATAGAGAAGTGAGTAGGCAGCAGCGTCAAGGAAGTATAGACTCACAGTCGCACACCAGATCCAGCAAGACGAGTTGTCGTGGATGAGTCCCATGGTCTCGGAAGGCTGGCATGCTAGGCCCATCCATGCACCCGTGCACTTATCCTATTAACGTGCAAGGATGATGCTTCACTCACTCGACTGGAACCGCGAACTTAGTCCAGGATACGTCACACATCCAGAAGGAAGCATACCGCCGTTTGATATCAGTCGCATGCGGGAAATTGGGCATACTCCTTCTGGGGACCACGTTTTGCAGTTCCCAGATCTGTCCGCAGGTATCGCTGAAATTGGCAGGATGGATCGACCCGGAACTCCTCGACTTCTGTGGACGCTGATGCACGAGCCTCCCGTTCTGAGCTCTACAGCCGGCCCTGGATTAGGTGAGATTCTTGAAGAAGATAACGAAGTATTCGAAGACTTACCAGCAGAATTATGGACGACAGTCACGGACGCGTGGACCTCACAGAACTCGGCGCCTGTAGACTACCGGGGGCCCCTCCAATGGTCTTGTTGAAAGGGTGTTCTACGATGCGCACGCCTGCAATTGGATGCACGAAGAAAGCACGGCTGGAAAACATCCGTTAGTTTTCTCCCATTTTCTTGCATTAAATAATGACGCACCGGAATCCAGTGAAAGCTCGGGTGCCGGTGTGGAAAAGGAAACGACGGTGGCCGCCCGCGACGTTGAGGAAGAAGAGATAGCGTCGTCCAGCAACGAGTTGGAGGAAGGAGAGTTGAGAGGTGAGTCAGAGTCACGGGATTCGGACCCGCAAACTCGGACCGAACTTCAAGTTGCTCCACGAGTGGCGGATCCTCACCTTCAATCTCGGGCGGACGCTGTGCCTATTCCCGCAATTGGGTCTGGACGCCGAGGCGCGGTAATCACCCGCAGTAACTATTCTTCAAGCGCCTCGCCTGTTTCCACCAATAGCACCGCCACTCCCTCCTTTTTCAGCCGCCAGTCCGCCACCCCGAGTCGAAGCCCGCTGTCGATCGCGGAGAAGTTTCTTGAAGCGGAGCGAGTCATATCCGCAACCGTCTATAGTATTGCGACAGGTAGGAGTGTGATACCGTCTCCGTCAAAGACACCGCTTACTTTGACTCAAGCAGATTCGCTCTTCGACTTTGAGGACGATTCTGACTCACCACCTGAGCTATTGGACGAAGATTCGAGCGATGAGCATACCTCATCCGCTGAAGATTTTACGTTAACCAACAAATTTGTAACCGTACGTACCGCCAAATGCCTTGAAGCTTTGGCCCAGATGCGGCAAGCGGCTCCCACTCCAGATCGAAACCCCGAAGTGCGTACTATCGCAATGGACGACCTCGTGGAATGGAGCCGACAACAGGTACAACTTCAAGAGGGAGTTCGGTGCTCCGAAAATCACCGTGCACTATTTCCTTTACGCGAAGGACTGGAGATCGTACGACTGTACCTTGAAGATCTTATTGACCGCGATGCTATGGCTCTTGAAGACCGTGGACGCCAGTCTTGGTCCATGGCGTTAACGGTGAGTAATCAAACTGCACGGGCATCCGCTCCTTTTTATACTCCGGGTCAGAATCCAGACACGACGGCTGTTTTGGAATCAATTTCGCAGCCAGCCGGGGACGGGAAGCGAAAAATTTGTAATGAGTTCATTCTCGCTGTCGCCCATGATGGTAAGCGGTTGCAGCGCCTTGGGGGGAAGCACTCACCTGGGAACCCGCCCGTCGCACTGGACTATACATGGAAGGCGTCCAGTTGCAAGATTACTTGGCTCCGCTGATTAATCTGCGCAGATTCATCCTTTCCTGCATGGGCCAGCTTAACGTGCTCGCAGTCCGTCGGCAGTATTCCATTGACGTGTCCCACGTGAACCAGAACAACGATACTTTAACCCCTGTCCTGGATTGGGGAGAGCGCGCCAAACTCACTTGTTTACAACACGCCTTCGCTTCCGCTGGCCAACTCGACGTCGCCAATCAGTTGGACACCTTCTTGAAGTTACGATTCCGCAATGCGCGTATCCTAGCACAGTTGCTATACGCTAATGTTTTTGATGCTGAAGATTACATCCCGGACACCGTGGATGACAAAGCGGTGCAGAGAGATATGTACACTGCCGAGTGCATGCTTAGCAGCGCAAGTATTTCCCCACCACCGCTTATGGACCATGCTAATAATTCGAACTTACAGCCGATTGTTCCGAGAGCGCCAATGCCCAGATTGTTCTTCCGAAGCCCTGCGCCGTCTTCTTGGATTTTACAGTCGGGTAGCATACCCAGTTTTCACCCCGAGACACCCGAAGAATGTGCGTCAAACCGGAGCGTGTCACCAAGATGCGCCACGCCTTTTCGGATTTTTGATAAGCGCGGACACCTGTCGCGCCCTATCCCAAGCCGTCCTGTCCCGGTGCCGGCTCGCAGACGCTGAGAATGAATGTATGTTAACATTCATTTCGTTCCCCGCGGATGTTCTGACAACGCGTAATGACAATAGACTCTGCGGTGATACTATGGACTATGCCAAAGCACTGGACCCAAACTTGTTTTATTCCTCTCGTGTAAGTTTGCTCACTGATGTGTTTTGGACTACAGTGCACAGCGCCACCTCTCCAGCATCTGTCAAACTGTGCCGAGAAATTTTTTGTAATTTATTTCCGATTTTTCCAGCCAGGAAACTGCCCAAAAGAATGCATTTGACACAAGATCTCATTTTTTCCCACGGTGTTTCACTTTTCTGGCGGTCCAAAAAATTTTAATCGTCTTTATTGGGGTTTCCTGGGTCTTGACATGCTTCTAAGTTATCTGCTGAGTGCTATAGACACATTTGTGCAATGTTCGCAAATAATAGTCAGTCCCTATGGACTGCAGTAGAATTGGGGCCAGTAACCCCTATATAGCACGTGATCCTAACCCTACCCAATATGGCAATTTGATGGCAACATTAGGGTTTGTTTCACATTTCTCGTAGTGAAAAAGTAAAATCTCTTCCAAATGGCTAGCCAAGCACAAGCTGGGTTCCTTATGATCCATTTGAGTGTTTCCAGGTGTTTTTGAGTGCATCAATGATGATCGCATAATGTAGAAACAAGTTCGAAATTTGATCACGTCCCCTGCCAAATATGGAACCACGATGTGATGACGCGCACTGTACGTATTTTCATGAATTGTGGACTAATAATACGAACTTCTCTTACCGAATCGCAGTACAATATACCTGTATCGTTGTTTTTACCTTACACTGCATTCGACGAATAACAATCTTCTTGCTGTACCTGGTGTGCGCGATAAGATTAAGGATAAGATTAGATAAAAGATTAGATACCGATAAGATTAGCAAAAAGTTTTCTATGCCAACCTTGGACAAATTTTGTTTTGGATATACATTCGATGGACAGTTTGATTTTAAACAGAGTACTGAAACAGATTTCATAGGGGAAACCAATGAACATTTACTGGAAGAAGATGATTTGTACATTTTCTATCCTGTAGACGTAGTCCTGAAGGAAGGAAAAACGCACCAGGCGTTTACAATGTATAAACGGGTGGATAAGAAAGTTAAACCGGTGTCCACGACCTTTTCACCCGACTATGAAGTCCGTCGCTCAATTCCTGAAGACCCGCTTCACACGTTATCTAGTTTGCCTATAAATCCCCCTACATTCGAGCCTATGTCCCGGATAACGCGCGAACATTTAGAGCTTCTGGAGATAAACACGGAAGGATATTTGTCAGACGAAGAAGAAAAGTTATTTCAACATATAATGGTGTTGAACCAAGATGCTCTGGCATTTGAAGATTCAGAACGCGGGACTTTTAAAGATTCTTATTTCAGTCCTTATAAAATATCCACAGTCCCATACACGCCCTGGGAATACAAGAATATTCCGATTCCTCCGGGATTGCTTACCAAAGTAATTGAAGTTCTGAAACTAAAAATGGAGGCAGGGGTTTATGAACCATGCCAATCGTCTTACCGATCGCGTTGGTTCTGTGTCTTGAAGAAAAACGGAAAATTGTGCATAGTGCACGACTTGCAGCCATTAAACAAGATCAGTATACGTGACGCAGGAATGGTGCCAATATTGGATGATTTTGTTGAGGGATTTGCGGGAAGGCAGTGTTATACAGTTTTTGACTTATACTGGGGATTCGATGCAAGAAAAATGGAACCTGAAAGCCACGACATGACAGCTTTCATGACCCCACTCGGATTGCTGAGAATAACATCCATGCCCACTGGATTCACCAACTCCCCGGCGGAATTTCAAAAATGTATGGTGTTTATTCTCCACGACGAGATACCCCATATCGCCAACATTTTCATTGACGACCTTCCAATAAAAGGACCGAGGACCCAATATTTAGATGCACATGGGAAGCCCGAGACTATGCCTGGCAATGCGCGAATTCGAAGATTTATATGGGAGCATGCATTGGATGTGCACCATATTATGCACCGAGTTAAATGTGCAGGAGGGACTTTTTCAGGAACCAAGACTCAAATATGTCGACCTGAAGTCCTGATCGTAGGGCAAAAATGTAATCCTGACGGACGTGTGCCTGATACGAAGACTTCAGCCATATTGGATTGGCCTGCTCTTTCTACGCCTCAAGAGGTACACAGGTTTTTGGGATTGTGTGGTACCGTGCGTATTTGGATTCTTAACTATTCAGCGGTGATTTGACCTCTCACGGAATTATACCGCATGAACGTGGAATTTGTTTGGGACCAACGGCGGCAGGAAGCTTTTCGGTTAATCAAGAAATTAATATCAAGTGCACCAGCCCTACGACCAATTGATTACGAGTCTAAACAGCCTGTGATTTTATCTGTGGACTCTTCACGAGAGGCTACAGGTATGATTCTGTCACAACTGGATGAAGAAAACAAGCGACGACCTGCTCGGTATGGGTCAGTTCCAATGAGTGAGCGAGAATCTCGTTACTCTCAGCCCAAACTGGAATTGTTTGGACTATATCGAGCATTGCGAAGTTGGAGATTGTATATAATAGGAGTCACCAACTTTCAGGTGGAAGTTGATGCCAAGTTTATTCAAGGCCTGTTGAACAATCCTGACTTACAACCGGACGCAGCTGTGAATAGATGGATTCAGGGGATCCTAATGTTTCACTTCGAGTTGATTCATGTTCCGGCGGTACGCTTTCAAGGGCCCGATGCATTGTCTAGGAGAGGACTGGCTGAAGGGGAGGTAGCAGCAGATGATGATGATTCATGGTTGGATCGAATAGCTCTGCTTGCTCAGCACGGAGTCAAGTCGATTTTTCAACCTACAACTATGCCAGAAAAGCCTGGGTACTACTGCTTACCTGCCGTGAATTTTATTGGACAAGATCAATTGCAGCAGGAGGATGAAAAGAAGGTATTTTCTGGATTGTGGTCCGAGCACAAATCCTTGGAAATGCCAAAGTATTTCCAATCAGTATCACAACATTATGAACGAAGGAATGAATATTCCTTTCAAGACTTGCCATCGTGCCACCTTAGCCAGATCGCTCAAGAATTGCAGCTACAACAAATTAGGAGATTTTTGAAGACACTTGAAATGCCCGACTTAGGATCCGCGCAGAAGCAGAGGCGGTTTATTGCCAAAGCTACAGAATTCATGGAACGTGATGGACAATTGTGGAAAAGAAATGGAACTGCCCCCCCATGGCAGTAATTTTTGAACCTAAATCCCGATTGTCAGTCTTACAACAGGGACATGAGAATTTAGGACACAAAGGAGCGAGAGCGATGTGGGAGCAGTTACGAATAAGGTTTCACTGGCCGCACTTACGGGCTGACATACACCATCATGTCTCCTCCTGCCTGCAATGTCAAATCAGAAGCACCCGCCGTATGGAAATTCCACCAACTATATCCATGCTGACATCAATTTTCAAGAAAATCTACATAGACATTATGAAGATGCCACCATCCGGGAAATATTCCATGATTGTGGCCGCACGAGATGATCTAAGTGGATTTTGCGAAGCTAAGGCATTGACAGCGCAGACTTCGAAACAACTAGCTAATTTCTTTTGGACATACATTTATTGCAGATACGGGTGTCCTCAACAAGTGACTACAGATAATGGGTCTGAAGTTAAGAAAGCATTCGAGATACTTATGAAACGTCTCGGTATTCCTCAGATATCCATAACCGCTTATAACAAACATGCAAACAGAGTAGTAGAACGAGGACACTTCACCCTGAGAGAAGCAATAGTCAAAGCCTGTCAAGGTCACATTAGTTGGTGGCCTCAAATACTTCCTGCAGCTGTTTTCGCTGACCGTGTAACCGTGAGCAGCGTAACAGGGTATTCTCCCTTCCAGCTACTACATGCAACTCTGCCAGTCTTGCCTTTTGACTTGGCAGAATCTACATTTTTAGTAGATGGATTTTACACAGGCATGTCCACCAGTGAGCTGCTTGCACTCCGAATTCGACAGTTACAGAAGCATCCACGTGATATTGAACGTGCTGCTCAGACTTTGCAGAACTCACGCTTCAAATCCAAGTTACAATTTGAAAAGAGATTTAAACATAAATTGCAGCGTGAAGATTACAAACCAGGAGAATTGGTCTTACTACGGAACATTAAACTGGAAACTTCTGTTGCATCAGAAAGCAAGACTGATGACCGTTATTTGGGACCATACGAGGTACAGTGTAGGAATAGAGGAGGTGCATATATTCTTCAAGAATTGGACGGAAGTGTTTTGAAGAATGGGGTTGTGGCCGCGTTTTGGCTGTTGCCGTATATTACGCGGGACCACTGGTTTATGAGAACAGGATGGATGGGACCTGATCCTGATGAGGAGGAATCAGATTCTTCCACGGACTCCGAGGAAATGTCTGACACAAGTGAAGGGGAATGATTAGGTCAGCAAGTGGGAGATTATCGGATCAAAAATGAAAACATGACTAACGTCAACGTGACTCAGCTTCTCCTCTTTTAAAAACAAATCACTGATAGCCGACAATGGAGCATGATGCACAGCATGAACATGGGAATCCGGAAGAATACATGAGCATTTGTTTCATGACAACATATGACCTTGCAACTGACACGTGGTCATCCCTATATAAGCGGGAGTGCACCGAAGAAATTGAGCGCATTTTTAGCCACTGGAAGACATATTGGCCCGAGCACATCCCTTCCACTACTCGTTTGGAAACGCGCGCTCTGAAACCTACAGAACAGCCCTGTCACGAACTCGATTATGAAACCCTGAACTGGATTCCTTCATTGGATGAAGAAGAGGCGGTCGCCACTGCCACCCTTGCCGATGCGGACAAACCCCTGTTACCTATTCCCACCAGCACCGACTCTTTTCTTGATCAGTGCACATACAAAAGAGTCCTTTTTCCAGATCAATCAACATACGAAGGAGTCCTGGATTTTACTTCTACGGCGTTTGCGGGAGAAGATTTTTCGAGCCTCCTGCAGAGCACAGAATCACTCTTCACTAGTTTGCATGCGCCCCCGTCCGAATCCTATCACAGGATCAGCCCTTACAAGACCATATTGATTGACACGGCGGTAGCCACTGCTTTCACCACAGAATACCATAATCCACCTATCAAGGCGACGGTCGAGATTCGGACGATGTCGTGGGGAACCCTTTTCTACACCCTCACTAATTCCCTGAAGCATAAACTGAAGCAAGGGCAGATGCTTCAATTTCGAGGAATGTTAACCGGTGTTTGGAGAGCAGAAGAGAATGTGTGCGACTACGAGGACTATGCCTTCGTAAAAATGACGAATCAGGTGCATCGCTTGGAAACACTGGTTGCTGTGTTTCAGGATCGGGTAAAGTTCCCAGCTCCTGTTGATAACGACGAGGGATGTCGTCAGGTTTTATCCCTCGAGTGGAGTACAGGATGCAGCGGCGCAATCGGTAAACCAGTTGAACAAGTGAGCTGGCAGAATGAAATGTCCACGGCGCCCATGGCACTTACGGTTGTAGCTATAATGCAATGTACCTGGCCCTGAATGGGGGTACATTGCATTATGGTCAATGCCAGTGTGGCCCACCAAGCAGTGTCTTTAATGCATTGTGTGCCCCACGTGGCCCTCCCGGCCGCAAAGCGGATGCAAATACATATATTACACCCTATATTACATATGCAGCTGCTCCGCGGCCGCCGGGGCTCGAAAAATTATAGAAAAAAGACTCGAAATAGCCAGTGTATTTACAGTTGTTTATAGGAGACGCCGATAGCTTTGACAGGCCCAAAAAGGCTATTCCCCGTCGTCCTCGCCCTCGTCGCCTTCCAATAATGCCTCTTCCTCTTCTGGATCCAGCTCATCACCGACGAAACTCTCCACAGTTACCCCCGTAGCCTCCGGGCCGGCCGTACTGTCCAAATATGCGTCCGCCCTCAGTAGGATTGGCCCCCACTTCCCTTTCAAAAGCGCGCACGTTCGATGTTCGGTATTGGCCCGCTCAGCGGCGTAAGCCTGGCGGCCCTCCGTGAGCTCCGGGGACGCCTCAGGCAGCTCGGCCGCCGCCCGCCCGTCCCATATCATTGCCGCCGTCTGCCCGAAGTCGATCGTGTGGCACATTTCTTTGCGCAGCATCCGCAATTCCTCCGAATACCGTCTGGACCGTGAAAAGGCCTTGCACCACTCGACGCGGAGAGCTACCTTAACATCAGCACCCACAGAACCAGATATAACCACATGCTTACCGTCAATGAAGCGCGGATCATCCTCTCTGGTCGCAATTCCGCCCGCAGAGTACCAAATCCAGGAGAGCGTGTGTGCGCCCTCCCCGCGGGCTACCCCCACGGCCCTCGCAATGCCGCCTTCAATAATCGCCCCGCCTAGCTCTGCCCAGCGCTCGTTTTGCGCTTTCTCCTCCGCTGTCAATGCCCGCTCATTCAGCGCGCGTACATCATCATCTGCCAGCACCTGCAGCCGCTGCTCCCAGTCTCCATGCCCCCGCAAAACAAGCACTGCCACGCGTGAATAGCGATAACGCAGCTTTGCGATGTGAATCTTGATGTTGACCTGCCTCAGAATTCCCTGCCCTTTGGTCATCATCCCCTGGCCCGTGTAATTGCGCAAACGGAATCGGTTTGTCATTGTCCTCGTGCGAAGGCCGTGTTGCACCGCTTCCAACGCCTCCGCCTCTCGCATCCGCGCCTCTACCTCGGCCAGTCCCACCGCACACGCGTTCCCCCGCATCCGCTTGTCCACAATCTCTGAGGGCATAAAGAGGCGCGTTGCCTCGGGTAGCTGTTCGCCGTTCCCGTCAAGCACCTGCTTCTGCGTGTCGCTCAGAACGGCACGAAGCGCCAGCATGTACACGCGTTGCACTCCACGGAACTTGTGGATCCGCTTCAGCAACACCGAACGCGAGCCTCTGCGCCGGCGTGGGATCTTTGAGCGCCTTGACATCGATCTCTAGCTCCCGCCTTAAATACCGTTAGTATTTTGTACGTGCATTTATAAACAATACACACTGTGTTTCTTCCAGCTCCAAACCCGTCGTTACAAATGAGCCTGGCGAGTGATCGCGCTCGACTTCGACCCCGTCATCTGTGCACATAAACTCCTCCGTCGCAATGGCTAGCTGAATGTTCCGTAGTGTTGTCACTAAAGAATGGTCAGTCTTTCTTTTCCCCCTGGGTTTGCGCCTACGTACCTTCCTCCACGCTTTCGAACGGTGAATCGGAGTTATCGGTATGTTGTTTCGATTCCCACTTCAAAACTGCCGCCCTCCACTCTGCGACCTCCTGCGGACGCAACACCTCCAAGCCTTCGGTGAACGTATTGAATGCCGCTCGGTGCTTCAAGCCCTCCTTGATATTCACTGCGAGGTGTTTGGGGAGTACCCGATCTACAGTATGATGTGAGCATCACTCCACAAAACGAAACGGAGTAGTGTATGCATAGCGAGCTGGCGATCATAATTATGAAAGCCAAAGACGTCCTCCAATGTCGCATGCCGAGAACCCGGCCCCATAAGTCTCGTAGAGGCCGCGGCGCCGTTCGAGAACACCCAATTCTGTTCCACGCCCTCTCCGTGCGTCATCCCAGCGCCTGGCGTCCAGTGAAAGGAATAAGGGGAGTGACAGGGTGTCTTGTGCGGCGGCAGGTGGAAATTTGGCACCTTCCACCACACATTCTCCTTCGCGATCTTCGGTCGCATCGCCTCGGGGAATTCTGACATCCGCTGCCAGAAGTTGATCGCATACTGGCACGCGATGTCATACGACACCACCACGCACAGCAAATTGAAGGCAATGAGGACTGACACCAGCAGGAAGTCGATGTTGCAGAAACTGTCTCATCATTAGTACCTCACCCATAATAAAACAGCCGATACAATCCAACGTACCGCTCGCTGATCTGCAAGTCACCGATCCCATTTGCGCGCCACATGTTATGCCAAGAACACGTTACCCCACCGACGCCTGTCGTCCGCAGCCCCTTGACTCGTTTCGTATTCGCGAGGAACATGGCTTGAAAGCCTGAGCAATTCAATATCTCCTTGTCATTAACGTGCTTCGCGATGTGGGTCTTGTACCCGTCTTCACCCTCCCGTTTGCAAAAATACCCGAAACCATCACCCAGGATGGGATCCGCCACCTCCGATGAGACGTTTCGATTGGATAGGCGAAAGTTCGCGTCCTGCGCGAGGAAAAGGAAATATATGTAACTGCGCAGAAAAAATCAGGCCCGTCGTTCCTCCTCAGATATGCTTACTCACCGGTAAAAAGGCTCGATATTCTCCCAATCGTCAGGCAAATTCCACCCGGGCTGTGGGCATGCCCGACACATGAGCACCAGTTCCCCCTGTTTTGTGGCCTTCACACCGCCCGCATCGTGGCCCCGGCCCGCCTGCTTCATGCGTTTCACCTCTCGCCATTGACGTACGATATGCATGAAAGGCTTACGCCGATCCTATACGCTGTCAGCCGACCTCTCTGAGTGTATCATACATGACTTACCGGCGGCTTGTCGAGCCCGTCGTGGTTTGTACACATCTCCAAACCCCGAAGGAAATCATACGCCGAAAGTTTTCCCAAGCAATTGATGATTTGGAATAACTTGAGAACCGCAAAAGTCGCACACATGTTGGGCAGGATCACTGTCGCCGGCCACCAGCATGCTCGCAACAGCTGCACTCGCGGCTCCAGTGGAACACGTGGCTCCTCATCCGGGGTGCACCCACAAAAGTCCACATTTAACTCATGGACACCCGTGAGGTCGTATAGAACAAAGTCGCTGTGGGCGGTGAATCGGTGGGGACATACGACGCCGGGTGGATGATTGAGTTGGACGCAGAGTCCCAGCTCCTTGAGCCAGGTTCTTTTGCGGACGAATCTCTCTCCATCCCATCTCTGCAGACAGAAACGCTCAGCCTCGTCCTCCAGTGTAATGGAATAACTTACCTCAATGAAATGTGTAGGGTGTTGTGCGTGGGCCGCCACAATGCAGCTTGTGCAATGCATGACCTCGCCAAAGCACGCTTGGTCCACACAGCGCCACTCAGCGGCACCCATGCACTCGTCCACAGCCTTGCACTCCGGCGTTGAGCAACGTCGACGTTGACGGCCGTTACCTCGCCCGCCGGCGCAACGCGAGTACACCTTGGCAGATCCGCGGCCCTCACGGCGTAGGTTCTCCCCAATGTAGGCGTCGTTGTATGGATACCACGTTTGAACACTGGGGCCATGGTGCAATATAATGGGTCAATATATTTCAAGTATATTGTAAGTATATTTCATACATACTGAGAATATACCCACAATATACTGGGCCAGTATATACCCAGTATATTTCATATATCCCAAGTAAA
Source organism: Mycena leptocephala (assembly GCA_029378395.1). Lineage (NCBI taxonomy): Eukaryota > Fungi > Basidiomycota > Agaricomycetes > Agaricales > Mycenaceae > Mycena > Mycena leptocephala. The sequence continues at coordinate 282,675 of JARJLF010000159.1, read as the reverse complement.
TCCTGAGTATATACAGGGCCTGTATATGCTCAGTATATTAGCTAATATACTGGGTATATACTTACAATATACGGAGCCCATATATGGTAACCTGACTACCATATATGGGCTCCGTATATTGCAAGTATATTGCAACCAAATAAACCAGAAAAGGAAGAAAAAGACCTTCCTACAATGGTAATATTTTTGTGGTCACATTTATTGTACAACTGTTAATATTGACTCTAATCAAATTGTGGCTCATCCTTGTCTCCTACCAACATGGAGACAGAGGACATATTTCAACCCTCTCTGATAGCCTTCTCTCGTTTTGCTCTGCTTGCTAATAGCAAATATGACATGGAGAACATATATGATGGCTCACTCTGGCTTAGTCTTTTGGAGAATCAGCTAGTGTGTCTCAACAAAGCCAAGTGCATCTCTCTAACATGTCTGATCTCAGTGGACTCAAAGCCAAGTTTCCTACCGGCCATACATTCCCAAAGTCAAGAACTGCAACAAATGAATGATGGCAGAATTTAATTGCGCCCTACCACCAAATAATGCTGTACTTTGAGACCAATGTTGCCCAACCCACTGTGAAATTTCTGTTCCAGACCTCTATTCAATTGCAAAGAAGGATAATGACCATGATGCTTGGTAGGCAATTGTTTGCATGAATGCCTTGAATCTTAGGGTCTATACATACATTCCAGAGGGCTTGAAAATCTTTCGACAGTTATCAGAGGCTACTGGAAAAGGACATCCTTGGTGTGGGTGCTGGTGCTGCGATATAAACAAAGAAGAACACATATACTGAGTAGTTTTTTATTAATACTGTCTTCATATATGATTTTGATAATTACAGCTTGAATTTAGTGATGAACATTACTATTATCTTTGCAAATATCACTACACCTCTGGATCTGCAACCTCCACGGAGCATGAGGGGAGGGGACTTGTCTGCCTCCGGCCCCTGATCACCCTGCACCCATGCGCCCTGCTAGCCGCCATCGTTTCCTCGCCTTGTGCATCAAGGCGGGCCTCGTTGGCGACCCCATGCTTAGCAAGGGCATTGTCGTTGTGCTCACCATCAGTGTCCTCCTCAACGCGTACCTCATCCGCCATGCGTAGGTGGGGCCCTCGAAGCCAAGGACGACGCAACTGGAGCAGGATGGGTGGGCGTGGGACATGGCATCCACAGCTGCATAGTCGATGGGCATGGTGCCAATATCCATTGTGCATGTGCAGATGCCTGCACCGAGCGTGGGTTTGGTGCCGATGTTCTCGCTTGACAACGTGGACTGCCGGCTGCATGCACAGCGTGTTCATGTCCCCCTCTTCAAGACAACACATCAGTCTTCGTGTGTTGTTTCCCAGGGCCGTACCACCAATGGCGCTTGCAAAGGATCCAGAGAAGAAGCACGAGCACGAGATGCTCCATCTCAACTATGTCTGCCGCCCCCAGTGCTCTGGCAATGAAAACTGTGCCTTGAAGGCGGCGCTCTGTCCACTGCAGCGCAGGCTTTGACATGCAGACACAGTGCACAATCCTGGTGAGTCTCCTTCCCTCCTTCCTCATTCTCGTGGATGCCATAGCTCACCGCACTCAGAACTACGTCCCAATCTCGCCCCAGTAGGCACATCTGATGCGACACCAGCGCGCAGCACCACAGCGCCTGAGAATATCCTGCTCGAGCTGCTTGCGGTGCTCACGAGCCAGTGAGACAAATGCAGGGTGTCCGAGCTGGAAGGCGATTTGCACAAGGGGAGACAGCTGTGGAGAAGGTGGGGGTTGTGGGTGCACACCATGCACCACGGTCTCCCCTCTCCTCCTTCTACCTCCATCTCCCTCATTTCCTTACACCAGCTCTCACCCATCCACCTGCCTACATGCTCCTGATGCTCAGCACATGAACCACACATGTCTCACATGCGCGAATCCACACTGTGTCTGCCATCTGTTCTAAGTCAGCGTGCCTTGGGAGAAACAGAATGAATAAAAAAGGTATGTGTATACCTTATTGTGTATTTCTCTTGTTTTTATTGATGTTTTTGGTTTTTCAGCTTCATACGGAAGCCCCAAGGCCGAAGCCAGAGCGCAAGGCATCTGCGGATGGCAAGAAGAAGCAGTGCTGCAGGTCATCTGCCAGGCTCGCTTGTCCTGTACTCAAGAAATTAGCGCACACAATAGAAAAGTCAGACACGAAAGACAATGTGGGTATGCGGGACATACTTCTCAAAATCCCACTGCCCTCCCAGGTGGCAGCCACGGTGTCCTGCACCCCATATGCATGTGTTCCTGTAATGTACGTGTTAGCGCGCACAATATATTAGTTTAAATTCTACCTAACTGCGCGCACAAAGTCTGAGGATGGAACATCAGCACCTGCGCATTGCGAAGATCTATTGCAAACAAAAGAAAAAGTTGACAGTGTGTGCATCCCATATGAAAGACTTAAATATGTACCTGTACCCGTCTCAACCCTGCGTGCTTGATTCCCGTCGTCCACCAGTGCAGCACACGTGAATTCTAAATAGGAATCTGCCAAGAAGGAAAGTCAGCAAAATGTCGAAGAAATATGTTCAAACCAATGCACCTTTGGACTCAAACGGCTCAGGATTCTGGCCAGAAATGCGGGAGGTGGGTCAAACGTGCATGCAGCTGTTGGAAAGAAAGAGATAGTTAGATGAGAGTTTTCCGGGAGGTAGAAAAAGTACTTACTGTAATTTCGCACTTGATGGAGTTCCCGGATGGGGAGAGCGGCGGCGTAGGCAATGCTGGAGTAAAACACATTAGTATTAGTCAATAAAATAAGAATTTAATACCAAGCGCAAAGTAATCTGGGCCCGTATTAAACCAAGTGTAAGGACTCTTCAAATATACACGAATTTTCTATTTTTCTATCGCTATGCAGTCTTATTTTGAATAGTCTCTTTACGCTCGCATTTGTACTTGTTAGGATCAGTAGTCTAAGATGTCCGTAGACACGTGAGGAATCTGATCTACACTCTACCCAAACCACTTGCCTACATAGCCTTCCAGCCTCGTCGAGTACCTCCGAGAGCCTGAGGAAGGCACGGGCGACTATCAGAACTAGCTACGTTACAATCTATACGAATCTAACGATAAACTCACGACTTAGGACCTTATCTCTCGCACTCACGCTCTCCTCGTCTCGAATATTCGGAGAGGACGGTGACCGGTCATTTAAAGCACGAATATTCGGCTTTAGACCGTAATCCTTAGAGCCTGACTGTAGTTGTATAAGGTCCTGACCACAATATAACGCTTGCTGGACCCGTCAGGATATTCGTGTGACTATATCTTCTGAAGGCTGCGACAAGCCTTACAGAGTGGACAAACTGGGAAATAGTCCACACCCTGGCTGGTTCACATCACCACTATCATTTGCCACCTTATCGCGCGAGGGGACCTCATCCTCTCGCTACGCCGATTTCACATCTGGATTCGGCAAAGTCTCGTTTGCTGGCTCCAACTAAAGCTTCATTGGCACGAGCGATCTCTCGCGATTCGGACGATCTTGATTTAGAAGCTCATAGGACTAAACAGACGTCTAGATCGGTGTCGCGATCTCTATCCCCGAAGAAAGAGATTGTCTCTGCTAAATTTCCTCAAACGACAAAACCTGCGCCTAGTCCAGCAGTAGCCACTCGCACCAGGCTTGGTACCAAGGATCCTTCGCGCCCTCCAGTCCAGTTCGCGGAATTGCCAAGAACAACGCGGAAAATCCGTAAACCTTCATCAAACGAACCTCTCAAGCCCGTGACAACTCTTGAGACTGCTCACGCACCTTCGCCTCGAGAACTCACTTTCCGAACATCCACTTCTTTTGAAGTCAATCCTCCATTGAAAGGGCCCGAGATCTTGGCTGCGAGCACGAAATCGCGATCGAATAGATCCACACTCCTTCCTCATGTCAGGATTACCCTCTGCTTTTGCTGAGCACTCGCCGGCCATGGAACCTCTTCCCCTATCAGAGACAGCCGAAACGCCCAAGTTAAGGGAGGTGCAGGAAGGAATGGAGCGAGGATTTGCAATGTCGCCAATGGCCGATCTGGCTCGGGACTATTCTAGACACGGAGATTCTGGGACGTCGTTATTCATGAGGGTTACAGCCATCGTGAGCAAGAAAGCCCTGGATATTGTCGATGTCCTTGATCGAGGCGTTAACATGTACGATAGCACTATGGGCCGTTTCAGTCTTGAGACCGGATTTCTACTCAGGACTGATCGCACCATCAAGGAGATGCAGAATTTACTGCTTCGGGCATCATCCTTGGTGGGGGACGTTCTTCGTGCTTCGTGATTGACCCACATCTAGTTATAATGCAGGTCCTGCGTAGCGCCAATGATCTCAGTGAGCTTCATGCGGCATGGCTAGCCCTCAGCGAAAGAATGGATTTAGCACAACGAAATTTCAAGAAATACGAGTCTGAGTACCGAGCTGAGAAAGAGGAGGATGTTCTGCTCTCACCGGTATCGACCACTGCGGAGTTTATGGCGTGTTCCCGAGGGAGAATACTACCCGAGCTTCAGACCTGAATTATATATACGATAAGGTTCCTCACATGCGTAAGCTTTGGCCGAGAGGCTATCAAGTTGAGGTGGATTGGTTGCCGCACGTAATGGGTGCACCATCCTATCTCGAGCGAGCTTTCCCTCACCGTGATCCGGAGCCTCGTCCATCTACGATATATTATTCAGCAGAAGGGGATCGTAAAGAAATAACGATCTCGGAAAGGTCCAGCCGAGGAGCAGGCCCCGATTTTGTCTTGCCCCCTGATTCTAAACCAGATAAGGGTAAAGGCAAAGAAGTGGCAGGGAAACCGTCACCGGAAGCAACTCGATCTCCTAGAGTCAGACCCCTGCTCTCGTTCATCAAGATCCTCCCTCAGAATCGTACACGCCTTCGCACTGGAACTTGTCTAACACTAGTCGTGGTCTTTTGGGAGCTGAGATCCCGTACAAGGATCCGGACCAGTTCTTCGTTCCAAGATCACCGGTGGGTAGCAATCCTGCGGCTTCGGTGCCGGGCAGAATTTGCCGAATCCCTTTATGGAATGGCGACAGCAGGAGTCTACAATTTCAGTGGAGAATCCATCAGCCAAGCTAAGCGAACTGCTGCACCAGCGGCTCAGCGACATTCCCTTCCGAGAGTAACGGAAGTGGATGAGGAATCGTTCCACTCAAAGTATCAAGGAAGAGACCTACCTCCGCACCTGCCAAGAGAAGGACATTCGGCTCAACCTCTGTTCAGAGATCTAAAATATACTGAGCCTCCAGCTCCGTCCACACGGCCAGACCATACGGAACGGCGCCAGGAAGATCCATCCTCTTCCGAGGGGATAGAGGATTTAGTGAAGGGATCGAGGGCGGAGAAGAGGAGCTGCGGGTGATGGCGGATACCCATCTGACAGTGATGACGAGGACGGAGATGATGATCCTCGACGCGATGGAGATCGTAGGCGAGAGCATCCTCCACGTCGTCCACGACGAGAGCGTTCAGAATCGCGTGGTGAGCGAGGTTCGAGGTCGCCATTCCGCTCAGGCCCACCTGGACCTCCAGGTCCGCCCGGTCCTCCAGGAGGAGGTGGGGGTGGAAACGGAGGAGGAGGGAATGGAGGTATTGACCAGCGTTTCCCATACATCGCACCAGGAGCACCCTATGGCACGATGGTTCCCACTATTGAGCCTAAGCTCAAAGTCGAGGCGTTACCTGAATGGGATGGGAACCATGATTCAGCCATCGACTACTTCTGGGAGATAGGAGAAATGGCCACCTTAATGGGATGGATGCCCAAGGCCTTGGGATTCTGGCTCCCGTCTCGACTGAAAAAGGGGTCTCCTGTTCAGCTCTGGTTCACCACTCTTTCGAGGACGCAACAAGCCGCGATGCGAGAACATTACCTGACATACCTTCAAGTAATCAAGGATCGTTACTTGGGTCGTAAATGGCAACTGAAAATGAATATTCAGTTTGAGCAACAAGCGTTCCGACAAAGAGGTCATGAGGACGAAACACCACAAGCCTTCCTAGGACGCAGAGTTAGATCAGTCAGAATGCTCGCGAATTCGGATGACGGCGGACCGCTCGAAGTTTTCTTAGTGATGAGAAAGGCTCCGATTAAATGGAGTACTATTCTAGTCCTGGAGAATATACAGTCTACGGAAGAGCTATATGATAAGGTAAATGAGCATGACGAGGAACTCGTAGACGCAGCAAGGATGCGCTCACAGGATGTAGTCACGCCTGGCAACATCATCTCCACCTTGCGACGTTTAGGCTTCACCCAGAATCCTTCACCCCATACTGTTCGTCGAGTGAATTTAGCAGAAACGGAGGAGAAACCAGATGAAGGAGCAGATGGAGCTACCCTGCCGCTAGGAGACGTGCTCCAGGAACTTGATGCAGAAGACGGGCAGGAGACGGTAAAGCAAGTATACCAGGCCCTGAAAAAGCGTCAGCGACCTCCGCCAAAGGGCGGTTATCAGTTTGCGAAAAACGACCACGTTACCACAAAAATGGGAAGAGCTCCCCTTCTCCTTGCAAGGTCTGTGGTAGCGCAAACCACTGGGACCGAGAATGCCCTGACTGGAATGTCTACCTCGAAAGGCAGAACAGAGGGATCTTGACCGTGACGTCGACTCCGGTTGCCGAGGAAGCAGAGCTGATGTACCATAGTGCGTACTGCGTGCTGCTGGAGGGTCGAATGACAGGCACGTCTTTTTGAACTCGGCCGCGCGGGACCTCGTGGAAGTTCTAACTTCTGGAGAGGTAAACGCGCATAAGCCCAACATGGTTGCAGAAACAGGCAATGGATCAATCGTACCGGACACCGATAAAACAGAGAGGGAGCAGGTGGGAGACCCTCCTAGGCTGGGAAAGCGTAATGCATTCCGAGTACAGATCGAAGAAATTGAGGATGAATACTGGGAGGCAGAAGCACGGATGCCTAAGGCGAGATCGGGCATAATAGAAGACGCAGATGAGGAGGTTTTCCCTAGTGAACGGGAAGAAGTAGCTGAGCGAGTGGAGGAAATCACAGAAGAGACCGAGGGAAACGAGCCCCTACCTCCTCCTCCGACTCCGATGGAACCAATAACGATTCTCCGAAGAGAAATCCCAAGCCGGGGAGTTCTGCAATAGGAGTGTCAGTGCTGTCCGTCCGAGGATGGATGGGATCGTTAGACGATGAGGAATTGGATTTGCGCATTGATTCTGGAGCAGATATCACCTTGGTTTCAGAGGAGCATCACCGCAGACTTCGACTTCCACCCCCAATTCGAGAAGGTCATAAGATGAATCTCGCACAGCTCACCGATCGCGGAACTACTATCAAGGGTTTCACCAAGTTAAAAGTGTTCATGCGGACAAGAACTGGAGAAATCCTTGAATTAGAAGCAGAGGCGTATGTGGTAAAAGGAATGAGCGTACCTATTCTGCTAGGCGAAGATTTTCAGCTCAATTATGAATTGGGAGTAAGCAGGAATGTCGAAGAAGGCACGAAGTTGCTGCTGAGAGGCACCCCATTCGAAATAGATGCGACCGGGGTGGAACCCTTCTTGGGCAGGGCAGAAGTGCACGCTTTAGCGTCGAATCTGACCTCTCACGCTAGGAGACTGTCGAAGGCTAAGGAGCACAGAAGAGCTAAAACTCGCAGAAGGAGACGTGTTTTAAGGAACGGAGTCGAAGGACGTACCATTCGGGCTGCGGAGGACTACAGAATCAAAGCCCATGAATGCCGTATCGTGCGAGTAGATGGAGACTTCAGCCAGGACAAAGAATGGCTCGTCGAGCGTAACCTGCTCGCCAATGCGGAGGATTCTTTCTTCTCCATTCCAAACACTCTTATATCAGCAAGAAAGCCTGTTGTGCCAGTCAGCAATATGAGCGATAGACCCCGATTCGTCCGTAAAGGGGAAATTCTGGGATCACTCACCGATCCGCAAGCATACTTCGACAAGCCCGGAACACGGGATGCTTATGAGAGCATGGTAAAGAAGACGGCCATGCTCTCTGCCATAATTCAAGCTAAGGGTGAAATGGACAAGAGCCGAGACAGGAAGAGAGAAGAGTCGCCAGAAGTCGAGGAGAATGAAGACCCAAGAGAGCAGAAAGTCGAAGCGAGGATTCGTACGGACTTCGGGTCAGGAGTACCACCATCGGAGGAGAATGCGAAGAGAGGAACTCACATTCGCGATGCTGGAGGTCGAGTGCCAGATAAAGATGGCGAGCTACCGGCGAATCTAGAAGAGGCCGAGGATTATGGACCCAAAACGGCAGCTATGCCTGATGAGACCATTTATCCGTCAGCTAGAATGGAAGAATTGCTCGATGTTGGATCTCTGCCGGACCATTTAAAAGCTCGCGCTTGGGAAATGCTACGAAGGCGAGTAAAAGCCTTTGGGTTTGACGGCCGACTAGGGCATCTGGATGCAAAAGCAAGAATACGCCTGAAAGAAGGAGTGGACCCCATCGCGTCCCTATGTACTCGAGCTCTCCAGAAAAGCGACGGGTAATCGATGCTCAGCTTGAGAAGTGGTTCGAACAGGGAGTGATTGAGCCTTCAGTCAGTCCTTGGAGTGCGCCGGTAGTTATAGCGTACCGGAATGGCAAACCTCGATTTTGTGTCGACTATAGGAAGCTCAATGCAGCCACAATTGCTGATGAATTTCCTCTGCCAAGGCAGTCGGAGATACTGTCGTCTCTTTCGGGTGCTCAGGTTTTGTCATCACTGGATGCTCTGGCGGGATTCAACCAGCTCGACATGGCTCCTGAAGATGTAGAAAAGACGGCATTCAGAACCCACCGAGGGCTAGCACAGTTCAAACGAATGCCCTTCGGTTTGAAGAATGGGCCTTCGATTTTTCAACGCATAATGCAAGGAATTCTAGCACCCTACCTATGGATCTTCTGTCTAGTGTATATCGACGATATAGTGATATACTCCAAGAGCTACGAGGAGCATATCGAGCATCTGGATAAAGTGCTAGGAGCGATCGAAGGAGCTGGGATAACTTTGTCGCCGACTAAATGTCATCTTTTTTATTCCTCTATACTACTCCTAGGTCACAAGGTGTCCAGGCTCGGGTTGTCCACGCATCTGGAGAAAGTCAAGGCGATCCTGGACCTCGAACGGCCCCGGAAAGTATCTCAACTTCAGACTTTCCTCGGGATGGTAGTGTATTTCTCCGTATTCATCCCATTCTACGCAATATCTGTGCGCCCCTGTTCCAACTGCTTCGTAAAGGAAGTAAATGGACGTGGGGAGTGGAACAAGAGCACGCGTTCAGAGCTGCCAAGATGGCTTTGCAGAGAGCTCCGCTATTAGGACATCTGATCGAAGAAGGCCATACCGCTTATATTCAGATGCATCCGACGAAGCTGCAGGAGTTGCTCTTCAGCAAATCCAACCAATCTTGGTGAAAGACCTGAAAGGAACGAAAGCGTACACTCGTATTGAGAAAGCGTACAAGAATGGATTGCCCCCACCACGTCTGATTAACAAGCTATCAAGCAAGACAGACGACTCGGATCTGAAGGATGAATGGGGACCCACGATGGATGATACGACGATCCACGTTGAGAGGGTCATAGGCTATTGGTCGCGGTCGTTCAAGGGTGCAGAAACGCGATATTCGACGACCGAACGAGAGGCTCTCGCAGCAAAGGAGGCGCTCGTGCGTTTTCAGCCTTTCATCGAAGGGGAGAAAGTTCTGCTAGTAACTGACCACTCAGCTCTTCAATGGGCGAGGACGTATGAGAACTCGAACCGTCGGTTGGCGGCTTGGGGCTCAGTGTTTTCAGCTTATGCACCTGGATTGGAGATAATCCATAGAGCTGGACGAGTTCATTCAAACGTGGATCCGCTGTCTCGTTTACCCAGAGCGCCGCCGGAACATACTTCGCCCATAACGGAAGAGGAGAAAGCCATTTTGATGACTGGAGATTTGTCTGAGACGCAAGAAGCCTGGTTGGAAAGAATACCTGCAGCTCGGGCTACTTTTACCGCTTGGACATTGGAGGATGCCTTGGAGAGTGGAAAGAGCTCTTTCGCGATGACTAGGCGACAAGCAAGGGAGGAATCAAAGGCTCAAGACGCCTCGGCAATAGTGGACACTACCGTCGAGGCTGGGGGGGTAATAGTGGCCCATCTTCTGCCGCCAATAACACAGACAGCGGTGATTCCTCCTCCAAAATTCCAATGCAGGAAGACGAGCTAGATACGCTACAGCCGACTATGGAATATTGGGGGGCTACAAATCCACCACCGAATATCCATATAGGCATGAGCGATGACCTCAAAAAGGAGTGGCTCGAGGCGTATGAGACAGACCCGGAGTTCAAGAAAATCTGGCTGGAAGCAGAACTAGCAGATGGCATTTGGAAGCCAGGACGAAGATTTTTTATATCAGACGGGGGACTCTTGTTCTTCAGGGATGCGGATTATCATCCGAGACTATGCGTACCAAAAGTAAAGCGGTCCGAAGTGATGTCAGAGGCACACGAAGCTCCGATGGAGTCGGCTCACATCAGCCCAGAACGATTGTGGACCAAAGTCAGTAGCAAATTCTATTGGCGTCGTATGAAGAGAGATCTCGACGAGTTCTGTGAATCTTGCGACATATGCCAGAAGACGAAGCATAGAAACTTCACCAAATTTGGCTACCTGATCCCAAATCCCATTCCTTTGCGGCCATACGAGTCGATTTCTTTGGATCTGATAGTTAATCTGCCTTGGTCGGGTGAATTCAACGCCATCCTAGTCGTAGTAGACCGACTTTCAAAGCACGCATCTTTTATTCCTACCACGTCCGGTCTTACAGCGCAAGGCTTCGCTCAATTGTTTGTCGAGCATGTGGTTTCGCGATTCGGGTTGCCCGACAGCATAATAGCAGACCGAGATCCCCGTTGGACGTCGGATTTTTGGACAGCAGTAGCGGCCGCTGTGAAAACGAGGATGTCCCTTTCTTCTTCTCATCATCCCCAACATGACGGCCAAACAGAGAACGTTAACCGTCAATTGGAAACTATGCTGAGAGCTTACGTCTCGAAAGATCGAACAGACTGGGCGGATTGGCTTAAGCTGTTGGAATTTGCCTACAATAATAATGTCCACGCATCAACAGGAGCTATTCCTTTCTTTCTGCTATATGGATTTGTCCCAAAGGCCCCACTAGATTTCTTATTGCCAAAGGACAATCCCACGTCAGGTTCGTACGGGATGAGAAGGGATGCTAGCTCCTACCTGGAGCAACTCCAAATCCACAGGGAGAATGCTAGGAACGCCATTGCCCGAGCACAGGAGGAACAAGCGAAGTACTACAACCGAGGGAGGCGAGACGTGCCAGAGTTCAAAGTCGGGTCAAAAGTTCTGGTGAATCCTCACTCCTTGGAGTGGATAGAATCTAAAGGAGAGGGCGCTAAATTAGTTCAGCGGTGGATCGGTCCATTTGAAGTTCTTCAGAGAATTAATCCCAAAACTTACCGCCTTCGCCTAAATGACAAGTACCCTGGCTTTCCCATTTTTAATCTGGAGCACATGAAGCCCTATAAAGAATCCCTCGACGAGTTTGGAGAACGAATCGTCATGCCAGACACCCGCGAACACAAGCCAGAGTCAGAGGAGTATGAAGTGGAGAAAATTGTCGGAAGAAGATTCGACAAAAGCAAGAAGCAGGATGTTTGGCTGGTCAGATGGAAAAACTATGGACCGCAGTTTGATTCTTGGCAAACCAGAAAGGACTTGCGCAATGCACCCGAAATGCTGCGCGCGTTTGCCAAATTGGAAGCAGCGAAGGCGGTCTAATCGGCCCGACGGCCCGATTGTATTTGTATCTTTTCTCACCTTATCTCGGCAAAGGCGTCCCGAGTATACCCACCTGAGTAGAAGCGTTGTCACCGGATGCTCAGGACAGATAAAGGACCCTTGTTTCGCCGTTCTCTTTCTCACTCTCTCTTCTCTCCCTCTCATTCTCTCCTCTCTGATTTCCTCTAGCTCTTATATCTTTTCTACTTTTCCGTAGGGTTCCTGCATCGGTCTTCTCAGTCTCCTCGAATATTCGGTTGACTGGTTGATTCGATTTGAGACCTCGTAGTTCCGGATATCCGGTTCACAGGCTCATATATACCAATATCGATAACATGGACGATTTTCTATCCAACGCCTTTGGAGTTCCCGCAGAGCCAAACTGGTCTCTTCGCAACAATAGCTGGTTCTGCTCATTGGGAGCTTCACCCCACACGATCCCTCTACATGCCGTGAATTACATGACTCCCGTACCGTTTCTCCTTAAGTCGACTACCTCTCCAGACTCGGACGTGCGCAGAGTATTTGATTACACGAAGAGTCCAGTATGGTACAACCCCCGTGAACATTGGCTGGGTTGGATACCCACAGCAGCGGCATCTCATTGGGAGGAAGATCCGCTTAGCTACTTGTTCGGAGACCGCCCGGTCGGGACCATAGCCGAGTATGCGGACATATACCATCGGGTAGTGACAGCGGCGATCCTATGGAGCCAAGCGAAGTTTTAGCGGGGTATACCATTGATTCCAATTGGGGAAATACGGCACTTTACACGGCCCGACGCTTGCAGGAAATCTGCGAGACTTTAGCCTCCACCACCAGCTGGTACCGTTCCAAGCCAAAGACTGGAGTCATCGGAGACACACCTCAGAAGATGGATGAGACTTTGGTGTTAATGATTCATTTTTCCGAGTCGAAAGCGCTGGAGGCCGTTGTTGCCATCAAGAGAGCGACTTTGAGCTTCTTAGGATTTATAGGATGGTTTCAGGCCCTAATCTCTCTGGAGAAATCCTCGTTGAAAACCGAAGACCAGGAATTTGTTAGATCTCTGCGCTTGAACGAACGCCCTAAGACCGGGGTCATCTATTGTTTGCACAGGGATTATCACGAGGCGAACTTCCCGCATCTTTTGAAGCACGATGTCCCGATTCATTTCATCTGGACAGACAAGGAGAAGGATAACTGGCGGTTTCGTCGCCTAAGCCCAGAAGTGTGGAATGAATTTGCTACGGTCCGAAGGAACGCTCCGGAAGGAACTTCCATTACTTGGAAGACCTCCCGAACGGCAAGACGTGGAAGAGCGACTGGGCTCGAACCGACTGGTACTTCCAGAACAAGCTCGCAGGTAAACGTGGCGAAATCATAACCGAGTTCAAGCCGGATTGGTACTACAACATAATCGACTTCCACTTGTACGGAACGAGACCTCTGACGAGCGCAGGCCACATTCGCGCGTACTCGGAGCGTTTCAAGGCCGCTGTTTCAGTTTCAGATCATGGAACCACTTGCACATTCTTTCGTCAGAACCCATTGGGTGTTGATGAGCCGCCGTTTGACAGAGAGCTGTTGTCTCAACACCCTCACGAGTTGACAGACTTCTCTTTGGAGGACGATGATGATCCCGAAACGGAAGGCGAAATCTATTACGAGTCTACCGACATCGTGAGAGAAAGACAGAAGAATTTGCGCGCCCCGAGACCGGACCAAGCCTTCAATTCGTACAATGGGAAATTGGACATCGCGCCTCTGGACAAAGGACTTGGCGGAAGAGTCGGACCACCAGACACCGGGAAACACTTTCGTAGCAATGAAAGGGCTCCGGCTGGGTCAAGCAGCGCGGAAAGCTACGGAGAAGTCCTCTCCGACTCTCCCATCAAACGGCGTCTGGGTCCTATTAGGCCGATAGAACAGTCCTCCCCAGCGCCAGCCACTCGGCGACTGAGGAGAGTCGATGAAACTGTCTTGACATCGAGATGGGCACAGCACATGGTGGCAAGTACTCGCCGCCGTTCATCTCGCTCCGCTAGTCCAAAGAGGGGAGGCGGCGTCAGTTCACTTAGATGACGTTCCAGTTCTCTGATGTCGGAGCGCACTATGGAGTCAGATGTCGACAGTAACTTTCAAGAGGAATATCGTGGTGTCTCGCCTACGGAAGAGGCTGAACTTCCTAGCGCAATGTCAGAATTAATCCCCGAGGTAGCGAGACAGAATAGTGGAGACGTACCTTTCCCAGGACCATCACCAGTACATACTTGGGAACCGAGCTTCCATTCTGAGGCTGAAGCACGGAGCGCAATCGAAAAGTGGGCCCCTTCCATCGTCGAACTTAATCCCGGATACGGATCCTACGTCGGCTTGACTTGGAATAAAGAATGGTTGGCTAAAGCGATTCTAGTGTGCAATGATGAGCGCTCGTATTGGCGCTTGAAAGCTTATGCAGCCGTCTATCCAGGCTTAACTAAAATCGAGGAGCTGTTGGAGGTAGCTATCAGACTGGCTATTCCCTTTGCGCTGTACATCAAGAGGAGTGACGTACGGGATTTCCGCGACTTGAATGTGTCGTCCCTCGACCTCAACACTCTGGGTGCTCTTTACGCGCCTGGATACGTGGATCTGCCTCTCACCTGGACGGGAGTGGGTGGTGGACCAGCAGCCTATAACCAATACGAAGCTAGGATGGGTCCGCTGCTCGCTCGCCCTGAAGCCGTCGCTTTCATCGGACATGGAGGAGTTGTGCGATTTGTAGCCGAGGTCTACGAGGAAAACTTGGTTTATCGGTTCGCTCAGGGCCCCAGTCTTCAAGTCTCCCAATTCGATAAGGGGGAAGCAGTACTTCTTCATAGAAATGGCGAAGGAACCTTTTACACAACGGATCGGGTTTCCCCCAGCGAGATCTATTTACTACTGGGTCACATTGCCGGTGCAAACCCTAGCGCGGATCGTACCTTATGGCCTACTCCGGAAGTCTTCGAGTGCGAAAGCCCGCACATGCGTGGATACCTCTCGATCGGATGTCACGCCATTCTTGATAATCTACGCAGAGATATCATCGAGTTCAAGAGGTACAAATGGCGTACCTATTCACAGTGGAAGGAGTATTTCCGTGTTGGGAGCAAGAGAATACATGAACCAAAAGTCGTCCCCAAGAAGCGAGATTTCGACGAAGGGGTCAAGCTATTCGAACGCTCGTTCCCCATCGATTGGCTGGAAATGGAAATCGCTGATGTTGTGCTACCAGAGAAATTTGAGCCGCGTGCGCAACGAGACTAGGGGGGCTCTGTAAGGACTCTTCAAATATACACGAATTTTCTATTTTTCTATCGCTATGCAGTCTTATTTTGAATAGTCTCTTTACGCTCGCATTTGTACTTGTTAGGATCAGTAGTCTAAGATGTCCGTAGACACGTGAGGAATCTTATCTACACTCTACCCAAACCACTTGCCTACATAGCCTTCCAGCCTCGTCGAGTACCTCCGAGAGCCTGAGGAAGGCACGGGCGACTATCAGAACTAGCTACGTTACAATCTATACGAATCTAACGATAAACTCACGACTTAGGACCTTATCTCTCGCACTCACGCTCTCCTCGTCTCGAATATTCGGAGAGGACAGTGACCGGTCATTTAAAGCACGAATATTCGGCTTTAGACCGTAATCCTTAGAGCCTGACTGTAGTTGTATAAGGTCCTGACCACAATATAACGCTTGCTGGACCCGTCAGGATATTCGTGTGACTATATCTTCTGAAGGCTGCGACAAGTCTTACACCATACAAAACATTTTTCCTGTGCTCAGCAAGTCTCAACCAGTCAGGAAAATTGTTTTAGCTTGTCCATGAGCCCCAAGTGCAGGTTTATTGTCCCATTCAGTGTGCTACTGACCATGTAATTATAGAGGTCATATTGTCTGTGCAGCCTTCTGGTGTCCAGAGCACTGACATAATGTTTAACCCGACCTCCCACCACCTTTGTGGCACCCTGCCAACATTCCCCCCTGGGTACTTGGCCTTCAACAAATTATTGGCAGCAATATTCCGTGTTGAAAATATTGCTGCCAATAATTCGTTGTACTCCAACTCTGTGAACAGAATGCAAGGGGAATCCAACTATTATATTTATTAGCTTGCATGCATGATCCATCAATTGTACTACTTTGAATTCCTCAAATATATTCTTCTTGACACTCCGAATTCTCTTGAATAGACCTATAGCTGGGAAGTAGCAATTTAAATTCATTAGGTGTGCAACAGTGATTCAAGGAAACACAAGAAAATCATTCATGGCAAGGAATTACAGCATTAACTATGAATCCGCTGAGCCACCAAGGCCACGAAAGGTGCTGCCGAAGGTTGGGAAGGGTGCCACCAGAGGCCTACAACCAGTGGGGGAGGCACAGAGGTGGACTCATCTGTTGTCACTTGCAGCTGTGGGGTGCACAGAGTGTTAATGGATAACATAACAGGCAAAGGGCAACGCACATTGTCGAAGCCGGTAATGGTGTTGTTGGTGCCCTTTCAATATGTGATTATTCCGGAGGGCAGGTAAGACAGAAGACAATTCCAAGCTGTTGAGCAGTGCCTTTAGTGGGATCCTGAGCCTGCAATGGTGGTGACGAAATTGGCGAAGGTGCATACAATTACACATTTGACATGTGTATGGTCATGTACCGGAGCCGAGAGGTTTGCGGCTGAGGGAGAAGATGATTCCCAGCTGTTAAGCAGCACTTTTGGTGGGATTCCGAGGTGGCAAAGGTCATGGCGAAGGTGGAGAAGGTGTGGGCAATCACACTGTTTGACATGTGTACGGCCATGTACTGGAGCCAAGAGGATTGCGACTGAGGGAGAAGACAATTCCAAGCCATTGAGCAGCACTTTTGGTGGGATTCCGAGGTGAAGGTCATGGCGAAGGTGGCGAAGGTGTGGACAATCACACTGTTTGACGTGTGTACAGCCATGTACTGGAGCCGAGAGGTTTGCAACTGAGGGAGAAGACAATTCCAAGCCATTGAGCAGCACTTTTGGTGGGATTCCGAGGCGGCGAAGGTCATGGCGAAGGGTGGCGAAGGGTGGCAAGGGTGGCGAAGGTGCAAGAAATCACACTGTTTGCCATGCATAGACTCATAATACAGAGCCAGGGTTTTCCAGTTGAGGCAGGAGTTAGTTCCATACATTGTTAGACTGCTGGGTGGTGCTTCCGATGGGTTCCCGAGGCGGCGAAGGTTGTGAAGGTACAGACAGAGTGCCTCCCTGTCGATCCAATCCACCATATTGGTGTCTGTGCAGGCAGGCCTATCATCAGGGATGACAGGGGCTATAGGGACTGCATCCAGAGCGTTTGGGGCTGGCTCAAAATGCAAGAGAGCATGGCCGCTGGCGTGTGGCGGTATGTTTCTACGCATGACCTAGCCCTTGGATGGCCTGTTGCTGCGCTTGTTGTGTACCCTGAGAGGACTCTTGAGGTGTGTACTGCCTGCCACATGCAGCTGGCTTGGTAGCGTGTTTGTGGCCGAGGACCATTTTGGTGGAGGCAGGAAGAAGCTGAGAAAGTCACGGGATTTCAGCCCAATTTGGAATGGTTTCGTAAAACTTACTAAAAGAAGCACAACCCTTCACGAAAGCGTACCCCTCTTAGGGGGGTTTTACTCATACACGTAAACCCCCCTAAGAGGCCTTTACGTAAGTGGCAACGTAGGTGCCTTAGGTGACGAGAGTTGGGGACTAAACGGAGAAATCCAAATGGAGCTGCGGAGTTCAGCTTGGCGTTCAAGAGACAGAGTACGGAGACAGAGTTCAGACGACGGAGCTCAATTAGGTTACGGAGACTCACGCTTCACGGCTACTTGGGCAGCCTTTGACCAAGTAGATATTACACATGTTTCTGTATATAAGGACTCGAGTTGCAGTGGAATAAAGCAGTTTGATCCCACCTTGATCGTTCTCACAAGGCGCCTCCTTCCCCTCTGCGCCACCATTTCTCTCAACAATTCAAATCCTACTCTACCATGCGAAATCGTGAGACGGCTACAAACGCCGAGGAGAAGAGTTCAACCATCGATGATAGCGGCCTTTTGGCAAAATTAGGTATTCTTGAGTTCCTTATCGATTCGACTCGGTGGCTAACAACTCGCTGTTTAGGGTACCGACAAGAATTCAAGCGGGAGTTTTCGATTCTCGAACTCTTTGGGTTTGGATTTTCAATCACTGCTGTGGTCCCCTCTGTTTCGTACGCAACCTAGTACAATTCCTGGGTGAATTTCGATGGTATAATCTCAGCGCTGTCCTTGTGTACTCTCTTCCATTTGGTGGGGCACCCGCCATGATATGGGGTGTACTTGCTTCCTTGATATTACCCGCTTCTCCTCACAATTCATTTTCCAGTGGGCAACCTGCTCTGTATTTTTGATGGTTATCGCTTTCGCCATGGCTGAGTTGGGATCGTCGGCCCCCACTTCGGGTGTGTCTGTCTTTAGTTCGGGATATGAGGAGTCTCTGACGATTTCAAGGTGGGGTCTACTACTGGACCTACAAGTTCTCATCCCCGAGATACCGAAATCTGATGTGTTGGATGGTGGGGTATTTGTGTACCCTTACTTACATCGCGTCAATGGCAGGGGCTGGTTGGGCCTGCGCTACACTGATTAATGCCGCGGCAAGTGTAGGATCGGATTTAACTTTTACTCCAACAACCCAGCAAACATTGTCAGTCATCTCGCTCAATATCCCAGCTAGACAAATCCCTTAACGGTCAACGACAGCGGTGTTCATTGCGCGGTCCTCTTTTCCCTCGCGATCATCGCAAGTTGTGCGACAAAAGTAATAGCCAGGCTTCAGTATTTATTCTTCGCAATTAATGCCGCGTGCGTACCACATATTGTCAAATATTTTTTTTTGCTGAGAGATCATTCTAGACTTGTTGCAGTGATGGTGATTGCCTTGCCCGTTGTGACGCCGAAAGATTTGAAGAACGGGGCAAGATACGCTTTCGGAGACTTCGAAAATTGTGCGTACACTTGAGTATCCAGTTGTTCTGGTGAATAGTTCGAAGGCAGTGACCGTGTGGCCGGATGGCTTTGCTTTCATCCTCAGCTTTCTGGCGCCACTAGTGGGTTTCGTCTATCCTAAGTGCCGTAGCTAATATGCTGACAACCATATCACTCGAACAGTGGTGTATCGGTCAGAATATCTTGTCCACTCCTCTCTCGGATTTTGACTTAATCCTTCCAAGGTGGATTTGATGTAGGCGTGCACATCAGTGAAGAAGCCAAAAATGCCAATGTTGCAGTTCCTTGGGCTATAATCTGGGTTACTGGCGTGGGTTGCATTTTGGGTTTTGCGGTTCAGATATCCATCGCGTTTTGCATGGGTTCGGATCCCCTCGTTATTTTATCGAGCCCAATTCAACAACCGATGGCAACGGTTCGACCTCTTAATACTCGCACCGTCTCCCTAGATAACGACGACCTCAGATCCTGTTGAACAGTTTTGGGAGAAATGGAACGTTGGCAATATGGGCGTTCATCTTGATCGCGTTGTGAGAGCATCCAGTCACTATACCCTATTTTTCTTGGCTAACGGATGAAATATTCAGTTACATGGGTAGCATCAGTCTGGTTAGATTATTCAATTGATTCAACCGCAATCTGACGGCCTCTATAGCTTACATCCGCCTCTCGTCAAACATTCGCGTTGGTCCATTTTATCCAGTAGCATTTGTGCTTTTAACCCACTTCTCAGATTCTCACGAGATGGGGCTCTTCCATTCGCCAGATATCTATACCACATCAATTCGCGGACTGGGATTCCTGTGCGTTGTGTCTGGTTTGATACAGGCGGGGCTATGCTCCTTGGCCTTATCCCTTTCGCCGGCCCAGCGGCGGCAGGCGCCATATTTTCGCTCGTTGTCGTGGGCCAGTACATCGCAAACACCGTTCCGATAGCGGCGCGTTATCTCGGTGGACAGGAATTCAAACGCGGCCCTTTCCATTTGGGTGTCTTCGTGAGTAGATTCGGAGACGGGGATTTTTCTCCGTCCTGAATATCTTTTAGAGCTTTCCAATCGCAGCGCTCGCTGTTTTGTGGCAGTTGTTCATGGCATTCGTGCTCTTGTTCCCTACTGCACCGTCTCCCACTGCGCCGTCCATGAATTATGCAGCGGTTGTCGCCGGTGGAGTTCTCCTTCTGTCAGTTGGATACTATTATTTTCCTCGCTATGGAGGGGTGCACTGGTTCAAAGGGCCAGTTCACACCGTTGATGACGTGGAATTGGGTGAAAATGGACCGGGGACACCGAGGGAGAAATGAATGAATTGTGATTTGGGCTTTCTAGGGCCCAAGGGAGAGGTTGCTTTCGTATAGCTTTCTTAAGTTTCTTGTCATACACGATTTGAACAAAGTTACAGACTTCCACATAAAACACACTTTGCATCCAATATATCATGTGTCTCGCACCGATACCGAGCCGCAATCGTACATATATAAAGCGCATATTTTCCCTCACAGTTTTAAATTTTAGCGACCATTTTCCTCCCACGCATCATTAGTGGTTTAATGGAGGCCTGGTGCAACCGTCAGCTATGAAATAAAGAGAAAGAAAACATATCAGAACCTCATACGCCTCCGTGACTTCCGTCTTGTTCAAGGGCTCGTCTTGGACTCTTGTCCACATACAAGGGGGAATCGGGATTCGAAAAAAGGATATCCGCCCTCCTTCCATAAAGGGAAGGAGTTTCCCACCCCCAGCGGCAGTGCGCCAAAAAAAAATTGAAACATACGGTGAAAGTATTTACAATAACCTTTGCATGTCTAGGGGCTGAAAAATGAAGATGCTTTCAGGAAAGATCTTAAAAGGTACCTTCAATTGAGGTCATTTTTTCGACAGGTCTTGCATATCTCAGTCCCTGGACATTGAACAGTTATTGTAAATTTTCTCAGTACCATTTTGGATGTTTTGGCATGGAAATTCTGGTTATCCTCCCGGTGCGCGCGGGCAGGAAAGTAACCGGTTCCAAAGTTCACGAGAGGATCCGAATACCAGTTGCTTGAACAGCATCGAGGCTTACCAACTCGGCGCGCTGCAGTAAATAGAATGCCGATTCTATTTTTAATTTACATTCGGACCATTTGTCCTGTACAAATTTACTTGCTCCAACCTTGCTCCGCCAAACCAGGATGCAACTGGACGCGATGTTCAACTTGACGTGAGCTATCCAAAGCATCGAAATTCAGGCTCAAAACTGACCATGAACCTGTCAAAGAATGTGGTGCGAGTTACAAAATCTTGCGAGCAACCTCAAGCCCCGCGCACCTATGGAATAGTTGGACTAAACAGCGCATCAAACCGCGGCCGCATTTTTGCGTACGTCCCCGTCTTTTTGTTTTGGCGTCCCGGACTTCGACCCAAGTTGCACTTGAATGAATGCGAAACTCAGGGATGTAGGTGCAAAACTCCCAGTCGATGATAGAGGCGGAAACAGATCGTTCGAAGCGGACAAGAATACTTTCCAAGGCTAAATCGCAGTGTTGAATTTTTTTTTGCTTGAGATCAGAAAACGAGGCAAGCTCTCCTACTTGATTCAACACGACAGGAGATACGGCGGCTAGTGCTCGTGTAAAGATGCGAGCCTAAGCCGCATGTAAGCTTCAACCGTGCCAACCGTGCCGGGAACCTCCAGACGCTGCAAAGCACAGCACCGACCAAACTTGGAGCAAACGGACGTCTGAATTTTGGCAGAGTTCGTTGGTTAGCGGGATGCATTCAATGGATGATATATGTTGACAATTTTGAAGCCGATCTGGCGGCCCCAAGGTCTCATATCTTATGCAAGAGAATTATGTACGTCCGAGTTCCTGGGTTGAATGTTCATTCTTATAACTTATACCATGACCACAAGCCCGGGCCGCCCGACAAAACGATTTCAAGTTGCATGTATCGGGAGTCTTAAATAAATGCATCCTGCGATTCAAATGCCGGAGACTCGGATCCCATCATGAGGAATTCTGAGTCGGCCACAGAACATCTGGCGGCCGCAGAGGAAAATAGTTTCATTCTGAAAAAAAAAAAAAGTCCAACCGTCGAAGTAGCGCTACTTACCGGTCAGTGTCTCATGCGCTAATTTTGAGCGGTCCTTGAAGCTTGAGGCTTGAAGCGTGGCCATGGTGTTTCTCAAACTGAATTTAGTGGACGCCAAGTGGGCAGAAGAACCCACGCTACAGTCCATACGCTTGTCGCTTTCAAACCACATAGTGCTTGAACATAGAAACTTTTGCTTGCAAAATTCAGCAAGCAGCAAGCGGCCGACTGTACTTCTCATCCTTCGGACCTCTTCGACGAGCTGAGACTCGGTGCAGTTACTTATTTACCTGATGTAACGCAAGCATCTACTTATTTATTGGTTTCTGCCCAGTACGTACTTACTCACTTCCAATCAACAAGAATCCATTCTTACTTCCACTCACCAAGAACCGTCTCCCCCTCCCTCAACTGCACATACCCGATCGTATCCCTCCAAAGCATCTCCTGCTTCTCCATATCCCCCGCCTCAGCACTGACCTCCGCCCTCTTCGATCCGTCGAAATACCACCCGTCTGGCCTTTGCCCGCCAAATGCATCAAACGCAGCCCCAACCACATCCCCCGCCGACTTCTCCTTCGTCCTCACCGGGCTATTCTCCACCCACCAACCGGCGATCACCGCCACGAGGTGTATGAGCAAGCGGAAGAGGAAGAAGTGCATGAACCACGGCCCGCGGCGTAAGAGGGTCGTGTTAGAGAGGGTGCCTGGGTCGACGCCGAGGATGGATATGTTTTTGAGGAGGGGGGAGGAGGAGAGGCGGCGTTGGAGGGCGGGGCTGGCGATGGGACGTCAGCGAAACGAGTTTGGAGATGGACACGGAGGGAACACACATCATCATTATCTGGCAGAGCTTCGAGGCGCCATACCGCCGGAGCCCGCCAGACCATGCCGGGTCGTCCTGGGTCGTGCTCCAGGTTCCCTTCGCAATGGCTTCGGCGCCAGTGCCGTCCGGAAAGAACGTCCTCCATTTCGGGTCCTTGAATGCCATCTTGTTGAACGGGGCAGACGGGCTGCATGCGAATGAATAATGTTAGAAGTTAGCACCTCCTCATCGGAGCGAATTACAGGATCGCGCGCGGATCCACGGCCACTCACTCGTGTGATAAGCTCCCCAAAACGACGATCCGCCCTTCGTGCCGGTCCATGCTCTGGAGCAGCAACAGCGTCAAAAGCCAGTGCCCGAGATAATTCGCCGCGAAACTCGTATCAAAGCCGTCCTCCGTCCACGTCTGCGCGGTGTACTCCTGAAAGGCGGCGTTGAGGATGAGCGCACGGATGCGCGGGAGCTCGCCAGCGGCGACGCGCGCGTTGAGGGCCGCGGCGAACGCGCGCACATCGGCGAGGCGCGTCAGGTCGAGGGGGAGGATGTCACAGTCGTGCGGTGGCGCGGACGCGAGGGTGGCGCGCAGGGCTGGGGCTGCGGGGCTGCGGACGGTGTAGACGCCGTGGTAGGCTGCGAGGGTGGGCGTTGAGGCGAGTTTTGCGACAATGGCGCTGCCGAGGCCGCCGTTTGCGCCGGTGACGATGACGGTGCCTTTAGGTTCCATGGAGGAGGAACTGAATGCGTGCCTCGGATCATCAACCCGCTTGGGATTCGATCAATTCTTTGACAAAATTACGTGTTGAAATAAAGGTACTGTACTATTAAAATCAATTCGTCAGTCATGCGTCACGGGGGTGCTTGACGTGACGAATTTTGGAACTTTGTCACGCGTCACGGAGGCTCTTGACGAATATACTTTTCGTCACGGTCAGTTCAAAATTTCGGTTCAGGGCTGCTCTGAGCAAGTTTCCTTAGCTGCGGAGAATCTCCCTACAATTTTCTTGCCATTCTCAAGGTTTCTTGTTTCAAACCTCACAAACATTGTGCTTCAGACCAAATTCAACCGAAGTTCAACAGTGAAAAATGTATTTTTTCCTGTTCAACAACAGATTTGCTCAAATAAATCTTTCAGATGATTTCTAAGTCATCCTAATGGTTATTCTACATACCTTGCAACCCCTGGAATATTTCCAGGGGTTGACGAAATTTTGAGGGTTGTCACGCAGCTGGGGACCCTTTGACGAATTGACGAAACGATATTTCGGGTCACGCGTCACACCCCTTTACGAATTGAATTTAATAGTACAGTACTCGGGAATTAGCAGAAGACCCTCGTAAACGCGCAGGGGACTCATTCAACAATTGCTACGTCTTATACAATGACTTGTCAGGAACAAATATATCTAAGTATAACCAAGTAGAGGGAAATGCAACGTACAGTACGGCAAAATGGAGGAGGGCAGTGCAAGGGGGGAATAAGTAATGTACCTGTTGCCTTGATACGTCAGTTGGTGGCGGCGGGCGACGGACTCAAATTCCAACATTATGGCGACGAAGATGACGTTGCACCAGTCGTCGTCCTTCTCCCATCGCGATCATCGTCCCGCACGAGGCCGGCTCGGGGTCTTTGCATCTTTGCCATCTTCGCCCACAACTTCGACGGCCCATCAAGAGGCCCGTCCTCAGGCAAATGGATCAATGGAAAATCGTCCTCCTAGGTGAGCGCGAGGCAGGTAAAACTGAGTTAGCCGTTCAGGTCAGCACCAAAGTTCTCACCTGTCTCCCTATTTCCAAGACTAATGTGAAACTCCGAAGTTCACCCTCAATTGTTACAGTGAGTTGCAGTCTTCAACTTGGCCCCCCACTTCTGATTGCCTATTAAATCGCTCCCTTTTACAGCGGTACTTTCTCCGCACTGTCACTGTCCCAATGCCAACCGTTGAATAATGGTCGTTGCAGACAATTTACGATCCAACGATTGAAGATGCCTACCGCAAACAGTTTATAGTGGACGATCGCATGTGTTTCGTGGAAGTGATTGATACTGCCGCCCAAGGTATGTCGTGCCTCCATCGCGCATAGATTGGCATGGATCCAATGAGACATCTGTAGAAGAGTACGTGACACTGCGGGATCAATGGATACAGTGCGTACCTGGTTGGACAAGTTTCACTAATTAACAGTTCACAGAGAGGGCCAGGGATTCATGCTGGTCTACTCAATCGCATCGCGGGCAACGTTCGACCGGCTTGAAGTCTTCCATCGGTCGGTGCAGAAAAAGGGAGATCCAGTCTTCATGCTGGTCGGAAACAAAATCGACAAAGCCTTTGAGCGCGAGGTGTCAAAGGACGAGGGAGCAGCGCTAGTGCGACAGTTTGGCTGTGAATTCATTGAGACGTCAGCTAAAACGGCCCAAAACGTGGATCGGGCCTTCACGAATCTCGTTCGTGCATTACGACACGCGACAGAGCTGAAAGCACAGATACCGTTGAAAGAGAAGAAGAAGAAGTGCCTCATCTTGTAGGAGTAATTCCTGGAATAGTTTTTTTATCTTCTTTCAGTGTCAGGGTTCTCCGTCCAAATAAGGTTTGATTAATCTATAGTTGTACTTACAGTATCTTCAAAAAATGTAACGCCCATCGAGAAGAAAGTAAATTGTTGTGGCTCTTCAATGTGGCCCTACAATATGCGATGCGCTTGACACCGATTCAATGAAGTGACACTTTGCTCGGAGGTCTCCTGAGATTGGTACTTCATTGACTACTCGTTGGGTGACTCGTTTCGATGAAATAAATATTCGAGTCGTCTTGACGTCGGAACAACCTGTTCGGTTTCCTTGTTCATTGAAGCACGGATATCTGAGCAGGATTCCTCGAAATAGATGTCCCCAAACCGAGGTGAAGAGATTCTCAAGGTTAAGTCGGGTGGGCGGTGAAATGGAAGAGTGGGTTCAGCGTAGGTGCTGACAATGCATTTGGAAGAAGAAGGGGTGAGGTGGGTGAAGGACATGCTAGATGGCGGATGATTGGATCCACGTCCGCTTCTGTTCAAATGACTGAGCTAGAAATATAAAAATCAAATAGGTCGACGTGGGGGACGCGGAACCTGATACTGTGGGAGCTCGAACCGGTATCCCAGTTATGTGCAAAGAAGGTTGGTCGGCAGCGCTGGCTCATCTTTTCCGGGTGCATGCCGCCCCCTGTCCGGGGCTAGTACGTGGCGGAAAACAGCGGAAAATATCAGCCTCCTTTCCCGAGAGTTATTGAAACGCCGTTCGTCGAGATAGGTGCGGGGACAGAAGAGTTCAGATAATTTTGAATATAGAAGGGCCATCTGTGTCAGCTGCACTCTTAATTGCGGAAAGATTTGGGTAAGCACTTTGCCGAGCAAGTTTGAAGCAAGGAAAATTGTATGTACAAGACAAGTGGCCCGAATACAAATAATAATAAAAATTGACTTTACTGGGATAGGTTGTCGAAATGGCAGGCCTCAATGCCATTCAAGAGCTTATTGGTATTTCCTGCCTGCTGTCGGCACAACCCTTGCGGCGTTGCGGATACCCAGGATAAACTTGAGACCAAGAGGCCCGATATCGAACGACAAGTCAGTGTCCACCGACCAGCTTCATATTGCAACGCGAGGTCGAACAAACCCCCAAGGTATGTACAAAAGGAAGGAGATGACAACACATATATTTGCCAATCAAGACCGCGAACAATTGCTTACTGTCCAAGAGATGAGTCGCTAGTAGTGGAACGAGAAGAGACGGACACGCACGTCGACGATACCATATAAGACCGGAATTCCCCTCGACGTTCGAGAGATCATAATCGTTCTTCGAAAGAGAACTTCGCAATCGAGGGAAATGTCTCGCGGTATGAGTCCTCGGATACTGTTCTTTCACCAGTAATGTGAACCTCCTGTAACCTGCAGCCGGATTTCGATATAAACGATTTCAACGAACGAATGGGGTTCGGCACCAGGGAGCGTTCAGGAATGTCGAGACTGTGGAGAGCAGGGACGATAAAGTGGTTAAGATATCCTGGCGTGTGGCCAGTGCGATCGAAAGTCAATGATTCCAAGGACGGAAGGACAATATCGGGCTGATCAGAGCCGGGACCTGAGAGATCCAGCTTGCAATGAACCAGGTTCGTTGTCTTCTGCAAAAGTGTGGTACAAGTACTTGTGGATATGTAGCGCACAGTCAAGCAAGTCAACTGCAACCACGGTAATTCGACATGCGGAACAGCAATACCAGTGAGGCAAGCCGTGCGTAGCAGGGGCATCTGATGGGATGCAAAAGGTTGGCGGTGGGAAAGCTCTACGTCTAGAAGGCGAAGCAAAGGCAATGGGCCATCGAGGCTTGGAATTTCGTACCCAAAAGCATGAAGTATAAAGTGCTCCAAGCGGGCCTGATGAGGGACAACTGCCGAAAAGATTTTTGGGAGACTATCAGAGCCGAGAGATCGATTGATACGGATAGACAGAGGGTAGCCTCGGGACCTGCTCAGCCAGATGTCGCATATATGGAGTTGCTCTTCCAGAGGAGTGCGATTGTAGGCAAACGGTATAGCCCTCCAGAGCTCAGGAGTGGCTAACGCAATTTCGCGCCATTGGCGACAAATTTGCGTCAGACTGGCTGGCGAAAGACGGCCCGTAAGTGGTGGGCAGAGGGGGCGGAGTGGGAGGAAATGGATGAAAATCTCGGATACGATCTCGTTCGGTAACGTCAAGACTGGGTACATGCAATAACTGAGCCGCTCCTGCACAAGGGTTTTCTCAGCTCGCAATTCGGCAAGCGAGTGCTCTAGATCCCTGATTCGGGCTTCAATTTCTGCGAGCCGTGTACGATCTTTGCGGGAGCTGAGCATGCCCGACGGTATGACTACTGAGCGTCTGTAATCACATGACCATGAATGAGGACTGTGAACGTACGAAACAGTTAAGTTTGATCTAGGAGCCTCCAAAGTGAAAGGATGAACAGATCGAAACGACGAGGGCCCATGGGAGTCACTCAATGGAGGCTTTCCCGATTCCAGCGCGTGCAAGTACGCAGTGAAGGAGTGAGCTGCACTGCCACTGACTCGGATCAATATCCGGAAGCGCCGGTCTTTCCAGCCAAAATGGAGTAATGAGTTCGTTCGTGTTATTACAGTGGTATATGCAGATCTATCACGTACTGCCCATAGCCATAACTGTAGGGTCAAAAATGAAATCATTTTCATCATCATGACTGAAGCCGGAATCGAACCGGTGTCCTGCTTGAAAGTTTTTCCTCGTCTACAGAAAGCAGGTACAGACCAACAAAGCTAGGTATGAGCTCAAAAATTGTTGTAGCGTCTGTTTATAAGAGTAGTGCAGACCATCCACCACAAGTCTTGTTCCTACCACATTTCACCGGTGACTAGCTCAGCTATGTGAGCCACCGGAGGCAGGATAAAGAATCGACTCGGCACATTTACATAAACATTCGACCCGGAATCGAACCGGTGTCCTGCTTGCAGATGGAAATGCCAGGCAACAGAGCAGCAAATCTTTTCAAGCTGGACTTCACATCTGAATATCTCCGCTCATAAAATACAAAAATACTTTAGAGGGTTCCATGACTCACCCCGGAATCAAACCGGTGTCCTGCGTGTATCACCATCTTAAGTGTATTGAGAGCAGATGCGGACCATCTGCCACAAGTCTTGTTCTCCCTAGCTTTTGGAGCTGAATCGGAGATGCCATACTCAACAGCTGCGCATTGCATGCCGACACAAAATAGTCCCGAGGCAAAGTCAAGGTACTACACCCAAGTTATTCCATCCAGATAGCCTCTGATTGGACTCTAGTCGCGAGAGGAACTGCCTGGAACTGCAAATGAATCCCCAGGTATCTCGGCCCAAAGCATGTGGGCCAAAAATTGGCCAAAAGAAAAAAAAAACGTGTTTTCACGGACTTATGCAAACGCCGAAACGGCTGTAGCCAAGGGCGGAACTTCCGAAAATCGCTAAGGCCTTGGGCGATCACTGGCAGACGAGTCTGGTGACCGGGCGGAGCCTCGTACCAGTCATCTGACGGACCGGGCCGGATCCGGGTAGGGCAAGGGTTTGGTCATGTTCAATTGCTATCAACCACACCCCGTCTTCGAAAGAAGATCATCTTTCATATTGTCTTCATCCTCGCTCAACAACCTACTCGTTCTACTTTCCACCTCTCAGGTTATACCATGTGCCGTTGGCGTAAGTGAGTGGGCCTGCTTCTCACTAATGGATCCAGCCGTAACCGACTCGATAAAAAGCATCAAAAACCTCTACCTCCGCTGCGGCCACGCTGAGAACCTCGTGAGTCAAATTTCCAATGAGATTCCCTTCAAGTTTGAAAGTTTGACTCCCCATCACCAGCCCCCTGTCGAGGTAAGCCTGGATCCTCGCTCACTTGCCCTCAGCGCGATTGATGCGTCTTTCGAAGGTCAAGTGTACAAGCACCCATTGCAAATTCAGTCCACGCCATCCAGCTGATTGTGCGCCGCCCTCCTGCACTATGTCATGCAACCAAGAGTGAATTTCCAATTTTCCATCACATATTTTCGAGAACGGTTGGTTGACCACATCTCTCTCTCTCTGCCTAGTCATCTGTTCTCTGAGCAATATAGTAAGTCCTCACACGCTTTCTTCATCCCTCGCCAACTCTCGAGTAGCCCCACAAATCGATGGATTCTGTTCGGCTTGTAACCGCACTAGGGACATAAACCGAAGACGTCATCGCTCTACCCTTTCTCGAACTCCCATTACGGCCTCTCGTAAAATCGCCGAAGTAAAATCAGATGTTCCCAGTGGTTTAGCAACATCCTCGTACCCAGCCATGGTCAACCCCGAAGTGCCTACTCCCCGCATTTCGACCTTTGTATTATATTCCCCGAAGTCATCCCCGTACGTCTTTATTTGATGTCGGGGACATTAACCTTCAATATCATAATCCAGACGATATGAAGATAATTCAGGTCTATCCCCAGAAGATCTTCAAATCTTGAAGAACGAATTCACTGAGGGTGGCACCCTTGTTTCAGTCTATTCCCCAGACGACGCAATGCTCTGGTTGGAGGCTCACTATGATGATCCACCACTGATATCCATGAGATTATTGGGTGTTGGTGGACCTATTGCTGCAATGCTGTCTCCTGATGAGCCTTCCCTGGTTATTTTCGGGTCAATCCACGATAATTCTGTTCTCGCAGCTGCGGAGGGGCTTTCCGAGTTGTCTGGGTTCCCTGTCATGATCAGGCCCCTCAGAGATAACCCCATTACAAGCTGGGAACAAGGAATCCCTCTCAATGAGGATGCTGCGGCCTCAGTTGATGACCAGTTAGCGGAAGCAAATCAAGATGTCAACGACGATCTTTTGACAAACATGGCGGAAAACGAGGACATGGATGAGGACGATACAACCAGTGTAGCAAGCGATATAAGCATGGACAGCACAACCACGGAAGATAGTGACATTGGGGGATTAAACAACGGGAGTGGGGTCTTCCGCTTTCGTGGGGGTGCCAGCAAAGATGTGGATCCTTACGAGCCGTGGATGGGTCCAGTTCACAATGTTGATGTCCGACTTGACATTCATCCTTCCCCTGGTGTTTCCCACAAAGTCAGCCTTTTGACCAAGATCCAAGTATGTTACCCATAGATTTCCTGCCAGCAACTAATATTGAAGCTTGATTCCTAGTTTAAAGTTCAACCGGAACATATAAACAAGCATCGACATGGTTACCGACCTCAGGTGGTGTCCTGGACAAATTTTAGAGTGGTGACCAAAAAAAGTTGGCATATTCGCCCAGATCGATCTTACAGTAATATCTGTTTCTTGGTGGAAGGACAGTATATTTCTCAGTGCATTGCGTATGTCCAGCCCTTCTAACGGAACTTCGCTGTTCTTATTTTTTTTTTTTTTTCAACTCAGGATGGAGTGTGATGGATTTATTCCGCCTCAACATATAACCAAGAGTATTGATACCAAAACGAAGGAAACAACCAAGTCGGCCACTTTGACAGGAGGGACTAATCCTACTGGAGCATTTTGAATATATTACAAGCAAAATCAAGACAGATACCGTGGAGTATCAGAATGACAGAGTAGGTTGAGATGGAAATTGAGATGAACATTGTTTTCCTGACTTATTTCAGGTCACCCCTAAATGCACCGTTCATTATCATCCCGGCGATGATTTGACGATTGATGGAACATCTTATGAATCATTTGATATTGCGTATGAAGCTAGTGATGACCTGACCAACAAGGAGGAGGAGGGTGCGAAATATCCGATCCATGCAGAATTTTCGATGGGAATCAATGTTGTTGATCTCGAAGACGTGAAGTTCCTTTTGAACCCGATCGAGAATTATGTCACTCACACCTATGTCCATAGACAAATAACCCTCAACTTCCTAAGTGTTCCTTCTTGATTCGAAATCAAACCAACCTTTGGATTTTCAACGACAGTCTCAAAGCAAAAGGTCAGGGGGTAGTGGTATTGACTTCTGTGCGTTCCGCTTGAAATTTTTTGTTCGATCTGGATTTATATCCCTGGCAGGCTCATATACCAAATGTCGAGACTCCCTACAAACTTTCCATTGTAGAAAACCAGAGGCTAGAACTTGCTGGTAATTCTTTAACCAGTGCGTGCCTTGCTTGCGGCGCTTCTGATGCTGCTGACAATTACCAATTATTAACCTGCAGATATTCCTCCTACGGACACAACACAAGCAAATTGTCCTGGTAAGATGGCCTTGTCCATTGCTGCAGTTAGTCGGCCACCGCCGGAGCCAAAGAAAGAGTCCAGCATTCTCACAAGTATTACAAGCAAATTTTTATCGTTGACGCGTCGTAAGACGGTCCAATCAGATCCCCAAATTGAAACGTTGCGTATGCACGAGTTTGTTTCGCGTGGTTGGGATGCTACACAGCAGCAATGGAGGATGCCTATATATCCCAGTTTGACCAATACTCTTCAATGGGCCTGCCGAAGTTCTGATGCCGTGTGGGATTTAAATGTGCAAGACATGACTGCTGCTCATCCGCTAGCAGAGGCACCCAAATTTGTAGGTAAACAGTGCGAGTCAGGTGAGCCCAAGAATCTTGAGACGATCCGCCCATGATAACGTCTGACGTTATATTAGGCGCAAAGGCTACCGATAAAGATGGCACCTTGCCATCCGACAAAACTCAGGTCAAAATTGGTGCTGGGGTTCCAGCAGCTCCCTCCTGCGCGAGTTTCACTACCGTAGCCACCGGTAATGAAGATATTTCGGCAGCTGCAACTGGCGCTACATCGGTCACATCCATGGGCACGCATGCTCCCGCTGACAAGGGTCGTGGGTAAAAGAGGATGACAAGGTTGCTGGCCCATTGAAGACCCGTAAACTTCAAGTTCTTGATTGTAATTATTTGAGCTCGATCTTCGGCATCGTTGTACTACCCTCTTAATATTTATTTACACTAG
This sequence comes from Mycena leptocephala, assembly GCA_029378395.1. Lineage (NCBI taxonomy): Eukaryota > Fungi > Basidiomycota > Agaricomycetes > Agaricales > Mycenaceae > Mycena > Mycena leptocephala. The sequence continues at coordinate 250,486 of JARJLF010000159.1, read as the reverse complement.
CTGTGCGCCTTTTTCAAAAACTCAGCTGGATTCTTCGAAATGTTGAACCCACTTGCTGCATCATTTCGTTCAAATCGACAGGAGGCGTGACGCGTGACCTGGTTGAACCAATTCGACATTTCAACAATTCGCGTAGGACAGGACCAGCCCGAAAGTAACGTATCAACTTTTATAAATAAAATAATAATCCGTGGATCGTGTTTGGATCGTGTGATTCGTGAAGCAGCCGTCCCGAATTCATTCTTTCCATTCCACCAACCCGCTACTTATTCTGCAATTCTACGCCTCCTAGACGAGGGTACCTGAGGCACCTCGATCAGCAGCCTTCACCAAAAAGAAACGCATGTACAAAATCACCTTACAATTAATCTTCGTCTTAAATCTTACGCCGTGGCAAGGGCACAGCGACGCATATTTTCGCCTCTTACTTCAAGATCTAGCCTCAGAGACACAAAATACGCTATTTTTCACGCCAATAGTCGGGTGGAAGGCTGGAGAAGCGCGATGCCGCATTTTGATGGCCCGGCACGCGGGAATAGCCGAGATGCTGGGTCTAGAGGTGCTGGAAGGTTCAATGGTGGTAGAAGAGAATTCAAACTCCGACGATTATAGAATAACGGCGCGACCTATGTACGATCGTACGCTTAACTACAGACTAGCCCTGCAGTCTCTGGCGGCTCTCTTCTTTCATCATTTTTTGTTCTTTTGTCGGGAACTTGAAGGCATTTCGGATCCATGTGTCTCTGTCTGCACTCTTTTCTGTTGGTCTCTTTGGAAGAGACAGATCTCATGGTTGTCGCTTTCTCAGGGTGCTGTGCTTATTTTTTTCACTCCGCCTTTCATGGGAGAGGGAAGTTGAAGGATGTGTGTACCACTACCTTTTGGTTCCCTGGTACTCCGCGTCTCCAGAAATTTGAGGGAAAGGTAGGGGCCCGAGAAGGTCTTTTGAAAAAAAAAACGGCCTTAGTGGATTTTTTGTTGAATTCGAACCCCCTTGATAAATTCAATGTTCTATGCCAACATTTCTTCAGCTAGCTCCAGAATATAAATCTTACCCATCCCCTTCCTCCGCACCGTGTTTAGGCTCCAAACAGCCTTCAACAGCGTTCCGAAATTTGAGTCGTTGAAAGAATAAAGTTCCACAAGAGAAGAAACTGCATTTGGTGGCATATTGTATTACATTGTCCACAAGTTACGAATTTGGTTGAGGCGTCGGGAAGTTCTAGATCTGCATGGCGAAGTAGCAGGAAAGACCACCCTAATTACCGTTTTGGGCCTTGATTAGATGTCGGGACTTGGGCAAAGACCTTGACCATGGGATCACCATTTTCGGGATTTTGGCTCACACATTTTGGGACTGAACCCATTTGTCGGGACTTTGGTCCAGACATTGGCAGGCCAAATTTGAGAATTTGTTGGGATTCGGGATCCGACCGCCCAACCGATAATCATGGGTCCTGATATAGAATGCTTGTCATGAAACTTGGTTGGAGGTTGGTTGGATGGCTCACTGAATTTAAGTGAAGGAGACATGGTTTGCCTTCAAGACCAATTTCCATAGGAACTGTCCTATGGATTAACAGCGATGGACCTATTTCTACGTTACAGTCTGAGATTCTCCATCTTATTGCACAAAGTTGGTTTGAATGTACATTTTTAAGTGCGGCCACTTGACTCGGAATATAGAGACATCTCTGGATTCACGACAGCCATTGTGCATTGTTGTTCCATTGAAATCAGCCTGACCTACGAGCTGTGTTCTAGCAAAATGTTGACCTGTTCGCTTGTGGTCAAGCCACATGCTATGAAACTCTGTACAAACATTTATTAGAATATGTGGAGCTGTTCTTGATACATCCTCTGTCCTGGTCTATGGTAGGGCACCAAACTGTCCCGTCATCTCCTTGCTAATGAAATTTGACTATGTTGGAGGAATTTCGAGGATCTGGTGATAAAAATGATTAACGCAGGACAAGGACCTGACCCCGAATCGAAAGGGTCCCTGTCAGCAAGCATCTTCCACCAAAGAATAAGGTGCATGTGTGCCCAGCACCACGGTTCTTCGTCTCCCCTCAAGAATGGTTCATTAAGTTCGAGGGATAAAAAAAACTCTGAAGACCCAACCCCGGATCGAACAGGTGCCTACTCTATTTATCCAAGATATTACATCATGAAGTGCAGGTGTGCCCAGCACCACGGGCCTTCATATCCCTTGAATAAAACTCGGATAGATTGGATGGAATTTGAGGATGTGTGATAAAAAAGATTTGCTAAGATGATACACCGAATCGAACGGGTGCTTGCTGCACTATCAAATATCACATACAAGGTACAGATGTGCCCAGCAGTACAGGTCTTCCTCTTCCTGGAATAAAACTTGGAGTAGGTAGAGAGATTTGGGAAGGAGTGATAAAAAAAAACTGCTGAGACAACCCAGGACCCGAGCCCGAATCGAATCGAACGTGTGCCTGCAGTATCTCATTCGAATGCGATATTATTGGGTGCAGGTGTGCCCAGCACCACGGGTCTTCATATCCTCATAATACAACTCAAGTAACCTAGGCAGGGGAATTTGAAGGGCGGATGATTAAAAAAAGTGGATATCCCTAAATTTCAGGACCCGACCCCGAATCGAACGGGTGCCTACAGAATTTTTCAAGGATCCAGGATCAGTGAGTGCAGGTGTGCCCAGCACTACGGGTCTTCCCCTCGTCCTAGAATCAAACTTGGATAGGTGGGGAGTTTTGAATGAGTGAGAAAAAAAGGTTACAACAACATCTGAGATCGCAGGACCCGACCCCGAATCGAACGGGTGCCTGCAGACAGTTTGCCTGCATGGTGTTAAGTGGGTGCAGGTGTGCCCAGCACTACGGGTCTTCCTCTTCTTGTATTTAATTATGAGTAGGTGGATGAATTTTCAGGATGAGTGATAAAAAAACTCTGTCAAACCAGGGAGAACCCGACCCGAATCGAACGGATGCCTGCTGATTCCGGTTGCGACTGGACAACAGAGTGCAGGTGTGCCCAGCACCACGGGCCTTTAGATCCTCAAAGTGAAACTTGGGTAGGTTGGGGAATTTTTTGAGATATGATAAAAAAAACGGCTCGAGTCGAGCAATTAGGACCCGACCCCGAATTGAACGGGTGACTGCAGAATTTACCAAAGCTTTACTCCAAATGAGATGCAGGTGTGCCCAGCACTACAGGTCTTGATATCCTTACAATAAAACTCAAGTATATTGGGGAATTTTTGGATGAGTGATGAAAACATCTCTTCCTCCGTATCAGGACCCGACCCCGAATTGAACGGGTGCCTGCTGTAGAATAGAATGTCCAAAGCACAATTATGAGGTGTCGGTGTGCCCAGCGCCACGGGTCTTCATTGAAACTCAGGTAAGTTGGGGTTTTGAGGATGAGTGATTTAAAATAAAATAAAAAAGAAATAATGGAACACTCGATTCGCGGAGGACCCGACCCGAATCGAACGGGTGTCTGCTGCATCAAGGTCAATTCTCATTTCTTAATGAGTGCAGGTGTGCCCAGCACCACGGGTCTTCCTTTGCATGCAATCAACCTCGGATAGGTGGGAAGGGATTTAGAAGAGCCATGCATGTACGCAGAATACCCCAGATTCCCACCACAATTAAATACATATGGTCGAACCCAAGAACACGGATCCGCATGTGGATGTCAATGGAGGGACGAGACCGGGGTATGAGATTGCTGGTCTGAAATGTTCAACAACTTTTGGTCTTAGGAGGGTTTTTTTTCTTGCCCACAGTTGTGCGCGAGGCTGGAAGAGAGAGAGGAAGCTATTAATTAATTAAAAATATTAAATATTCGCTGCATTTTGACGGCTTCTGTCCAGATTTGGCGAGCCTTAGCCGAGCTCGATCGAGATGGTCTGCCTGGACCTTGCCGAGGCGTCTCGATCGAGCTCGGCTAAGGCTCGCCAAATCTGGACACGTGGCTTCTGAAAAAATGCTGTTTGAAGTTTAGTCTTAACACCATGTCACTCTTCCCCGCACATCCATGTCGAATATCGGAACCAACAAGCCTGGCTACTATGGCAAAGGCTCTGTGGAGGTCGCGCCGCCGTCCTCTGGCGACGAGGGCCCCGCGCGGCGACTCGCGATCTCCGCAGACCGGCTCGTAACGCAGCCGTTCGAGGGCATCGACACGGTGTTTGACGTGCTCGAGTACGCCGCCAAGACGCATGGCACGCGCGACGCGCTCGGGTGGCGGGACGTTGTCGACGTGCACGAGGAGGCGAAGGAGGTGAAGAAGTTTGTGGATGGGAAGGAGGTGACTCAGACGAAGAAGTGGAAGTACTTCCAGCTCAGCGACTACCAGTACATCTCGTATGTGCAGCTGCGCGACCAGGTGGGGGAGATTGCGCGGGGGTTGGTGGATTTGGGGTTGACGACGGAGGATGTGTTTAATATTTATGCGGCGACGAGGTGAGTTTTTTTTTCGTCTCTGCGTCTGGCGAGCCCGGGTACCCGCAAGCCATTGCACTATCTGCGGCGGGGTAACGCGATGCCCGCCATTCCCCGAGTCTATGCCTCGTGTGGGGCACTGGACCGGCTGCGGAATGCTCCAGGCCGTTCTTTCTTATTTTATTCTTGGCTGGCCCAGCAGCCCAGCGCCGCCGAGACACGCTTTGTTTTTTCTCATTCTGACCCTACATTTCATAACGCGAATGCTTACCCCGTCCACACAGTGTCAACTGGCAGCTTATAGCGCATGCCTGCGGGTCCATCTCGACCACCATCGCCACCGCGTACGACACTCTCGGTCCCTCTGGTCTCACACACTCCCTGAACGAGCCCTCCTGCGCCGCGCTCTTCACCAACGCTGAGCTCCTACACACCCTCCTCGCCGTCCTCCCCAACACCCCCACCGTCAAATTCGTCATCTTCGATGGCGAGCCCACCCCCAAGCTCCTCGCCTCCCTCGCCGAAGCGCGCCCGGACCTCACCGTCCTCTCCATCGCCGACCTCCGCGCCCGCGGCCGCCCCCTCTCCCCGTCTTTAGTGGAGTGGCGCAGACCCACGCCGCAGACCGTCAGCTGCATCATGTACACGAGCGGCAGCACCGGCGCGCCCAAGGGCGTCGTGCTCACACACGCGAACCTCATCGCGTCCGTCGGCGCCGTGTACACCCTCCTCGGGCACCACCTCACTCCCGAGGACACGTACCTCGCGTACCTCCCCCTCGCGCACAACCTCGAGTACATCGTCGAGCTGTGCATGCTCTTCGTCGGCATGCCCACCGGTTTCGGGCGCATTAAGACGCTGACGGACGCGAGTGTACGGAACTGTGAGGGGGATATTAGGAAGTTCCGCCCGAGCATTATGGTGGGGGTGCCGGCGGTGTGGGAGACGATAAGGAAGGGGATTGTGGGGAAGGTGGCGGCGGGGGGCACGATTAGGAGCAGTTTGTTCAAGGGCGCGATGGAGGTGAAGAGGAGGAACACGCCGGGGCTGGCGAAGCTCGCAGATAGTGTGGTGTTGAGCAGCGTGAGGGCGGCGACGGGCGGGAGGCTGAGGATCGCGTTGAATGGGGGGGCGGCGATTTCGAGGGAGACGCAGGAGTTTTTGAGCGTGGCGGTCGTTACACTGTTGCAGGGTGGGTTTTCCGCGTTATTCTTTCCTTTCTTCCTTGTTCTTTCTTCTTTCTTCTTTTGTATATGCGAAGCCTCTAACGCCCTTTCCTCGACACAGGCTACGGCATGACCGAATCCTGCAGCATGTGCGCCATCATGCCGCCAGAGGTGTTCAGGTACGGTGCCGTCGGGCTGCCCGTGCCGAGTATCGAGATGAAGGTGTGTTTGCGTTTCTTTTTTCTCCTCTCCCTTTCCCTTTTCCTCTCCCACCCTCTCCCTCTCTCCCTTCTCCCCTCCATTCTTTCGTTATACTCTGTGTATCTCTACCGATGACTGACTTTTTTTCGTTTTGTGTTCATTGACAGCTCCGCGACGTACCCGAGGCGGGCTACTTCAGCTGTGGGAGGCAGGGAAGCACGGAGGAGAGGGGGGAGGTGGGTTCTTTCTTGTTTTCTTTCTTGTGGAATGTGGGGCGGCGCGGGGTGCGGGGTCGACGTGGGGTCGACGGGGTGCGGGTGTAGGATGCGGGTGTCTATGATGCTCGACGCCCGACGCTGCCCCTTACTCGCTATAGTGAAGCACGAGCTTGACGTTCGAGCGCGATCCTCGACGGCGGGATGTTTTTCTGCCGTCCCTCTCCCTCCCTCCCCTCCCCTCCCCCTCCCCCTCCCTCTTCCCCTCTCCACCCTCCCTTCGTCTTGTGGAAAATCGAAATTGAAACTCGAACTAACGCACACCCAAACAGGTCTGCATCCGCGGGCCCTCCGTCATCTCGGGGTACTACAAGCGGCCGGACCTGAATAAAGACCGGACGATCTTCGCTGGGGATGGTAAGTTTTTCTTGTTTTTTTTTTCCCCCCTCTGTCCTATTCTTTTATTCTCCCTTCATACCTTGATCGCACCGAGCGCTCCCTCCCCTTCCCTCCCCTCCCCCTCCCCTCCCTCTCCCCCTCCCCCTTCCCTTCCTTTTCCCCTGCTTCTTTGACCGCGTCGAGCAGAGTAAGCTAACACACCTCACCACAGGCTGGATGCGCACGGGCGACGTGGGACAGTGGAACGAGGACGGGACGCTGACGCTTATTGATCGGTGTGTTTTTTTTGTCGCTCTTGATCTCTTTACGCGAGGTGTTTTCCTTTTTTTTGGGGGGGGGCGGGGTCAGTGCGCTGGGTGGCGGCGAGCGACTGCCCGTCCGTCGTGTTACTGCGGGTCATGAGGACGGGGTCGTATCTTGAGTTGCCGCCAAAGCAGGCAGGGGAGTGTGTGGGGAGGTGTCTTGGTGTCTCGCGCTTTTTCCGCGTGGAGCGGGAGGGAGGGAGCGCGCGGGTCGAGAGAGCTCGTTGGCGGCGAGCGGCGAGCGACTACCCGTCTGTCCTGTTACTGCGGGTCATGAGGACGGGGTCGTATCTTGAGTTGCCCAAAGCGGGCAGGGAGTGCGTGCAGGAGGAGAGGGACACGGAGTATGCGGAGCGCGCGCGATTGGCAGAGGTCCGACGCACGGTAGTCCGACGCGAGGGGTGGCGTTTTGTCGCGAGTGCGGTCGGAGGACGAGGCAGACGAGGCAGACGAAACAGACAAGACAGACGATCGAATTTGGCTTCAGAGCTAGATGATGCTCGCCTTGTCCGCGTCGTCCGCATTGGGTTGTATGGCGCGCGCGTGCTGCCCGTCCGCAGCCTACTCTTGTTCGGCGCGTCGTCTACGTCGTGGAGATAAAACGCTAGCTTGGATCCGCGGCACGAGTGCTAGCGTGTCGTGGAACCCGGCCTTGGTAGGCATCGGACTTCGCGTCTCGAGAAACGGGGACGATACGGATATGTATATATATGTGCGGCCTTGATACGCATCCGACGCGGTGTTATGTCGCGGCTCTAACGGATCTCGGCCTCGGGACCCTTTCTTGTTCTCCGTCCCTGTGTCGGCGCTAAAACTTGACGCTAACCTCCGCCTGCAGGATCAAAAACCTGGTCAAGCTCGCGGGCGGCGAGGTACGGTGTCTATTCTCTCTCAACGAGGCGCCTAGCTAATCTTCCTACGCGCGTCCTTCAGTACATCGCGCTCGAGCAGCTCGAGTCGACGTACAAGTCGTGCAACTACGTGGCGAACATCTGCGTGCACGCGACGCAGGACGCTAAGGCGCCCATCGCGATCATCATCCCGCACGAGGCGAACCTGCGCGCGGCGCTGCGTGCGGGCGACGCGGATGACACCAAGGGGGTGGACACGACGAAGGGGCTGCACGATTTGTGCATGGACCCGCGCGTGGCGGCGCTGGTGCTGAAGGAGTGCAACGCGGTGGGGAAGAAGAGCGGGTTCAAGGCGATGGAGACGTTGAGCGCGGTGGTGCTCACACCGGACGAGTGGACGCCGGAGAGCGGGCTTGTGACGGCGGCACAGAAGATTCAGAGGACGGTGATTGCGAAGAAGTTTGAGAAGGAAATTAAGGTGGGTTTTACATTTATTTTATTTTTTTGTGAAGGGCTGCTGATTGCGTTGCTCGTCGTGGTATAGGAGGCGTACAAGAACCAGTAGAGGGTTGGTGGAAAGAATGAATAAATGCGGGATGGCTGCTTCGCGACTCGGATTCAAGGTTTTTTTCTGTTTTTCAGCTGATACGTTACATTCGGGCTAGATTCGAACCAGTCCCAGAGGCGCAAGATCTCAAAGACAGCCGTTTGATCACGGCGCCGGTGTCGATGACCGCACATCGGGGCTGGCTGGCTGCACTGCATCGTCTTCATCATCGGAACTAATGGACGGCGGTGAACTCGGTGGCAGGCTGAGAGCCCTCTTTTGTCGCTTAGTGGGGGGAGGGGGTATGAAGGTAGCATCGTAGTCAGAATCAGGACGAGTGCGCGCGAATGGCATTTCCAGCGAGTCGAGGTCAAAGGACGCGAGAAGTCCCTAAACGGATTGAAAAGCTTATTAAAAGGCCAATTCTTTCGCTCTGAAAAATCTGAGCACATCACGAATCTTAGAATTTTCGGCGCTACAAAACTGTCTCTTCAAAATTTTCTATTCCCACTATCTTTAATAGTTGGGTCTTGGGGTGCCCTGTCACAAAGTCTCGGTAGATGGCGGCGGCTATGATGATTTCCAATCCGATTGAAGTTCCGGTTATCCCGACCAGCAAGTTGCTCTGGTAGGATGTTTACCCTTAGAACAACTCTTCCTTATTTCACTCATATCCATTGCAGATGTCTGGAGCCCTGGCCCTATGCTCTCTTCATAATTCACCAAGTGATTCGCAAATATCTGTCGGGTTTACGGAAACAAAACTTTGTTCACTAATTCTTCCCACCAGAATGAGTGTAGAGTCGCTCCAACGACCTCGTTACAATCTCGTCACTTTCGTTTTGCTTCAAATTTCTTTAGAATCCTCTCAGGGGTAGAGAATCCCCAGATGGTTTGGGCAAGTTCAACCTTTCTGAATTAGCCCGGATATTTCGCGAATGGGTTGCAGATTTCTCAAGGAGTCGTAAATCAAAGCCCAAGTGGTGTAGAGGTCGACTGATACGGATAGAAAGAGGATAGCCTTGGGACCTGCTGTACACACCGCTAGGTTTGCTCTAAGATTGAGTAAATCGAAAGGACGAGGGGCCTGCCAGTGCGGTAGTCACTAGAGGCTTTCACGATTCCAGTGTTCAAGTTGAAGTAGACGCCGCGGCACTGCCACTGATCTCACTCTTACCCAAATCGGTGGCAGTGCTAACACCTTTCTCCTCCTTCACAAGATTTTTCTGCCTTTGTTCTGTCATCAAAGCGGTGCGTTATCCGAAAGCCAAACTCGTCGCAGGCGCTCACTGGCATTGCTTGTAACCCTGATCTTGGAGGTAGGCGACATTCCGCAAGTCCGATCGCGAGTCTTCACCGACGTGCTTCTAAAGTGGAAGCCGTCTTCAGCCATGTCCGGGCCCCTTCAGGCGGACCGTCTACACATCGCGGAAATAGAGGCCCAAATCCTAGATCTTGAACGATCCCTTTACGCTTTGCGAGCTGAAAAGACGCTCGTGCAGGAGCGGCTGGATTCCTACAAGTATCCGGTCTTGACGCTGCCCAACGAGATCGTATCGGAGATTTTTATCCAGTTCCCACCGGACTACCCCGCCTGTCCGCCGCTGACAGGGCTTCTCTCGCCGACCACTCTGCTACTGATTTGTCGCAAATGGCGGCAATTAGCGCTGACTACCCCCGCGCTGTGGAGCGCCCTCCTTTTGACGAATTATCACATTTCGTTCGAGCGACTAGCTCATGTAGCCGACTTTTGGCTGGAACGGTCCAGTTGTTGCCCTCTGTCCATCTCCATTGAGGAATATGATGATGGCTGTGATCGCGATTTCCTGCCGCTCATTCTTTCTTCCCTCGTTTCTCACCGTGCACGCTGGGAACATTTGAAATTGCGAATTTTCCGACCCTTCCCCCAGCGATTGCAGGCCCGATGCCGCTGCTTCGCCACCTAGATTTAACACTCGAGACTACTACCAGATTCACAATCACCCGCACTCCCCTCCTCCGCACACTTGTCCTCAATAGTGATGCTGCTTCTTGTGCCATTTTATCGTGGGTCCTAGTGACTTCACTGGCTTTGTGTTCTATTTGCCCAAACGATTGTGTGCCAATTTTGCAGAAGACAACAAACCTGGTTCATTTCGAGTTATCCATCCCCGGTGGCAATGCCAAAGGTCAGCTTCCGGCGTACATCCTGCGTCCGTCTTTGCAGCATTTTGTCTTGAAGAATCCATATGATAGGATCGTGACTCCGTTTCTCAACATCTTCGACTTCCCTGCTCTCCGCAGTCTCTCCATATCAGAAAACTTCCTTGGAGAGAACCCCATCGACTCTCTGACATCCTTTATCTCGAAATCTGGCTGCTCACTACAGGAATTGTGCGTCACTGGTCAAATAACAGCAATTTCTGCGGCCTCCTACCGCCAAGCATTTCCCGCGATTTCGAAGTTCTCCTTTCCAGAGCAATTGTGATCCTTCGAGCAACTCTTTGACTCTGCACGACGTGCGTTCCGTGCCTCTTTCTTCGTTCTATTATTACTCACCTCTTGGATAGTAAACAATATTTCCGAAACACTCTGCTTCTTGCACTTGACTATTTACTTTTTTTGTCGGCGTTCGCCCAGGGTCTCGTTCATGTACGACCGCATCGATGTCCTTCCCTCTTCTCTTGTCCTCGTTCTTGCCGGATCTCCGTCTCAACATCCGGATGCTCGTTAGAATAGCAATCCACTCGCGGGACTCCATAAATTCAAACCGTCGAAATTCTTACTATACACTGTGTTTGGTGAAATACGGACATGTCGCTCGTTCTTTACCTAGGCCGTCTCGAGTTTAGCATTTCAATCCGGGCGAAGAATTACATGCGCGGGGAGGTTTGTCCACGATTGCAGCCGCGAGTCGATTCAGCTTGTGTCTGCGACGGTCTTTTGAGTACCAAGGCCCGCACCACTAGACTCGTTACTTGCTCGTTACCAGTTTTTCTTACAACGGCAAATTTTAGTGGCCCATTATTCGCGAAATCTTCGTTGATCCGGGACTTTCTGGCCCCGTTCAGCTATATTTCGTGGTGTGATGTTTGGACATAATTAGGCGTAAATAGTCAGGATCTATGTGCATTCGGCGTCCACGAAGAACGGGCTTTGATTCTGAGGGGTAAAGTTCAGCCACCCACACATCATACGAACCCTTGACGACACGGGCCTGGATCTTGGCAAGAGGTTTCTAAATTGGGTGGAACACAACGTGTTAGAATTTTCGGTGCCGAATTTCTCTTGTATTGCTGCACACGAGAAGAAATCATCTAAGTTTGATGTCGAGAAGTTGCAGATTTCTTTGTGGGAATGGCGGGCGTTAGGGATGGAAGTGGTGTACCATTTATGTTCATTTCCTTGGTGTGGAGCTACAGCTACTCGAATTTGGACCAGCCTGGGCTTCTTCTGTTGTGAAATCCCCAGTTCGTTAAGAATGCTTGTTTTCGGCATCTCACTGCATGTCGGAAGCCAGGTTTTATACCTCCCCTCAAGCTCTCACATACTGCCAAAGTATGTCTAATCCTTCCTGTATAATCTCTCTATCATATCCGATGCATTGGAGTCGCCAGTCTACCCTGTGAGCCTACATTAAAGCGGGTGGCCGACCCTGTCGATTGCCTTTGCTGGCATGCCCCCGGAAAGAAATTCGCTCTAACTTCAAATCGCAAGGCAAATTCGGGTAATTTGGTTTGAACCATTCCTAAGATGCATTAGGTTAGGCCTATACTCATTAACCATGTAATGACGCTTCTATCTTACAAAGATTGACGCTCAATACTAAGGTGACCGACTACCCAGCCGCCGATAGTACTTCACTTCGTCCCATACTTGAATTAAAGCAGTCATACTCATATGCCAGTGCACCAAGTCTGGTTCAGACTCTTAGTCTCGGTGTGTAAGTGCTCATTTCGTATGCTACTTAACCTGAAATTAATGTCTGCTTCACATTTCTAAACAGGAACCTGAGCTCATCCAAATTTACCATGCGAAGATATGAAAAAGTGTTTTACTGTCCAACTTAAAGGTTTTTTGCGGGCGCGCCGACTTTATCTTACGGGAATCACTGATTTCCCCGCAAAATGAACCGAGTCATTTACGCCTGTCTGTTTTGCAGGGGAGGTGTCAAAAGACGTATTTTTATTGCAGAGGGTCTGAAATCACCGAAAATCTTTTGCGGCCGATTACAACTTAGACCGCCATAGAAAGCCGAGTCTCAGCAGAAGTTGCAGCCCATTTCTCGATACTGACGCAATTCGATTGCGCCTGTCGAAATCTCAGAAGGTGTTGTTCAAGTCAATGTCATGGGTTCCTACCACAGCGTTCTTTTGTGGATCCCGCCATCAAAGGCAGTCAGCTGACGTCGGAGACAGAATTTTGACAGCGGAGCTTAAAAAGCTTCAGACGGACGGACAGACGTAGATGTGCCATACGTAGCCTCTGGAATTTTTTTTGAAAACAAAAAGGGTTCTCAACTTCATCCCTCTCCGGTCTTTCAACGTTGGCGTTGGCCGAGCGAACCGCAATCTCAACTTTCGTGAATTTGAGATCTAAAAATCATATTTTTAAACCACATTATGCTGTGTCCTGTTGTCCGGGGTTCAATGTGGGCTGGTCAACGCGCAAGCGACCTGTGAGCTGCTTGCTGTCTTGACTCCTCTGAATCTAAGGTAATAGTTGCACTGACATCGGGATGGAATAAAAAAATACTGATCTGAATTCAGCATCTAGAGGTGCAAGGGGTGCCCAAGAGCCTTAGCATATTACTTAGTGTTCGCGTAACTTTGGAATGCGAGACATCAGAATGAATAGGGAAATGGAAACACTATAACTAAAATATAACCCTACTAATCTGCGGTAGTGCTCTGCTGCGGCACCTGTTAGTATCTTTGAGCTTACAACCCTTAATATGACTAATTTTTGGCTTCATATTTCGAAAGACTTGAGAATATTCAGATATTTTACATTGTTGTACACATAATTGTCACATCTGCATGTTTAAAGCTAGGTCGTACATCCCAAATTCCCGCCAAAGTTTCCAACACATTGGTCTGTGAAGAGCTTCAGCAAAGTTCAATGAAAAAAATCAGTGTCGGGTGTTTTACCCAGGTCGAGCTCGGCAAATGTTGGGCCACAAGATGCTCCAATGAAAGCCGTCCCGGGGAAAATGAAGTCAGGAGGGCTGCAGGACAATCCAAAATTGCCACTACATACGTGATATTTGTAAATTATGCTAGAACTCTCAGGTCGAAGCACTTGGCAGAGCAGATGACCTCCACTGTTGATGATACATTTGTTCAAGTCAATGAATGTGTCTCTTTCTCCGCCAACTCCGTCTCCACAGGTTGCGCCCAGGGTGTAGTCGGAAATAAAGATCTCTGAGCAGGTGGCCGAGAAGTCTCCAGCCTGAGTTTCAGCTTGAGTTGAGGATGTATGAAGAAAGATGGCAGCAGCACAGGAAAGAATCTTGATCTTCATGGTTGGTTGGGCAATGAGACTAAGGTGACTATCTTCATTCTTGCCTTGCGCCTCAACGGTGCCATAATATGCAGTCGTAATGCCCACCAACTGGTCCCGTACCGTACGTACGGCTGGGCTGCAGTTTATCCCGTAGACCTCGGAGGCGCGTTAGTGGGAGGGAGTCCGTCTAGGGGCCTTGGGCCGCAAGGAACGAAAAGAAGGAGATGGGGATGGGGAGCGCAGAGATGAAATAAATGTAGAGAGCAAGTAGAGTTCCGCTCTGTCATGATCCTGCATTTTCCAAACTAGAAAAATGGTTGTCCAAGCGAACCTGTGCCCAACATGGAGCACAACAACACAAATCCTGGCAATTACGAAATGTGGTTGATCTTCTTCCACCAATACGTACGGAGCGAAATGGTCATTTTTACACAAGAAATAGACAGATGGTTTCACGGGGACAATGATAAAACAAGCTAGTTCCTTCCACTACAGCTCTACTCATAGATTTCGACCGTGATTCTTGAATTAAGCCAAATAGATGTCAAAGTACTGCGGGCCCGACCCCAAATTCGCGCAATTAGCAATGGTAACCGGAGCCCCTGCAGCACTTCCCATCTGCAGGCACTGTTCTGTAACGCTGTTGATGATATTGCAAGAGGAGGCCATGACTCCGCCCGCGCCGACGGTGGAAGGGTCGGTGCACGTCGAGCAAACGAAGTCCCAACCCTGCGGGCTTTCATCGGATGCATTATTAGTCTTCGCATATACGCCTGTGTTATGCGCCTGGGCTTACCCATCCCCCGGAGCCAACTGCGTCTCCAGTTCAAGAGTGCCATTGACTAAGGTCGCGAAAAGTCCAGCAGCAAACTTGGCCTCCCTATAATTAACAATGTCAGAGATTTCCGGTAAATCGCTTCAATCCCAGACCGGTTAGTTCGTCGGAAATCATGCCGATGAACTCTGCAGTCGTGACCGAGAGAGCCTACGAGATGATCGGGGTTCCGACGGCAGCGTTGGCGTAGCCAAACTCCATATTTCCGTTGGCGATGCTGATTTCAGCGCCGTTGAGAGCAGGGTCGCAGGTGGCGCGAGCGACAGGATTGGCAACCGCTACGTGGGCGAGAGCGAGAGAGGCAGTGATATACACGACAGAGAACATTTTAACGCAGATGCTTTTCGAGCGGGGCGGTGAAGTGTAAAGCTTGAGCTGCAGGGCTTATATAGCGTTAACACTTCCCGATGTCCAACCGGAGAATCGGGCACGATGGGTTTGGGACAGGTCATGGGTAAATTCATGTCGACGGCGCTCGGAGAGCAATAGAATATAAAACACTTGTTTTGGGTTCAAGTTATTTGGAGATAAACAGCGGTGTCCGTGTGTGGCCGCTCCCTTCAGTCAGCTTCTCGAAATTACATGTCGCGGTCCATTGCCTCCAGTCTAGGAAACTGCCGAGAAGGTTCACCTTACTAGCATTGAACATTCAATAATTCAGAAGCGACCAACGCCCGCGCCATACGGAAGTTGCCGAGACAATTTGAGGTCGACAGGCCGTTCAATTGAACGACCGTCGTTGAATTTAATATCGAGACGGAGATCTCCCTCCACTTTGGGATGGAATACAAGTTCCAATTACACCCACAAACAACAGACCGATCCAAGTTGAATCAAAGCAAGTTCAGAATTGACGGTCGCCGCGTGGTTCAACCTCCACAATCTCGGCCTCCACAATCACCTTGAACTGCGGCCGTTCTACTTAACAGGGCCAGATTTTTGTCAATCCCCAACATTGTCATTATTAACTCAAAACCGGCGAAGATCCTGGTAGTGAATGATGTAAGGAACCTGACGAACCGCCGATGAAGTCGGTGTCTACCATCGGGGGCTGCTACTTTGCAGTGGGAAGACGGTCGAGTTGGATATATTTGATTTCCTTTCTTACACTCGAATTATGTACTTCGTTCCGAGCTCAATGTTTCAACTCGCTTCCCTCACAGTGCTCGCACCCTCGCCATCATCTCCGCATCACTACCTTAGGCTGACGGTGAAGGTTTCTGGACTAAGCGGCGATCACCAATTCGTAGGCACGCGTGTTGTATTTCCCATTGGGTAGCCCGCGGCGATTCTAGCGGCCGATTGGGACGCACACTTTGCTTCCAGCTGGGCCAGGTCCTGTGCCCAGTACTGCAGTAGTGTAGGCGCCAACAGACGCTTCTCGAACACGCTCGGGTGCAAAATATATCTTCAGGCTAGACAAGCCCCTTGTGAAAGCGCGGAGAACCAGGCTTGGACGAGCGCACGGCGACCTCAAGAAGTTACAGGTCGTAAACGTTGGTGAGGGTCACGCCAGACAAGTGAACAGCGCTTCGGAGTTGTTGACATCGAAGAAAGGAAATTGTCACTTGCCCGACACTTGTTTTGACATTACATCTATTAGGAAACTTCCCCTAGATTTACCAAGTTCCTGGAGAGCCTGTCGAATCTTACACAAATTATTCGCATCATCAAGTAACTTTAAATTTGTCTACCTTGCTCGTCCGCCAGTGCCGAACCTAGCCGAATTCATGACGGTCCGTGGGACACGGTGCTCCAAACAGTTGCCACATATGTTAATAAATAATCGCTGCGTTTATCCATCCAGTAGCACGAATCTCATTCAATCTAAACTAGCAGTTACCCGTGTCTTCGCCACGGAATCATTGGTAACCAAGATTTCTGAAGACGCCGCTCGTCGTCATCCTTCGGTTGACTCCTCGCGGCCTTGTGAACAGGATTTCAAACAGCTTGGAGACACTGGCTATGATATGTCACCTCTTTGTTCTCTTTTCTTATAGTTACCCGTGTCTTCGCCACGGAATCATGCTGGCAACCATGAATTCTGAAGACACCGCTCATGAACAGAATTGGAAACAGCTTAGAGTCACTGGCTATGATATGTCAACTGGATGTCAACTCTGGTTAGCACGATGGCCACCACGCATCTCTCGCATATATTCTGCCTCCACATGGCTGCAAACTGCACTACTTATATTATATCCTCCGATGCCGAGATCCGTATCTTTCCGATTGATTCACGTCATCTGCAACGTCTGCTGATCCGCACAGTCTGCAACGTCAAACCTGGGTCGGCGCCAAGTTGATGCCTTGGTCGACCCAGGTCATCGCAATAGAGCGTATTTGCCGTAGTATCGTTCGACTTTACAAGTCCCGTGGCTGCCTCGGATTCCCATCCCGATTCCATATGCGCATTTCTTCCCATCACCGTGACAGCTTTGTGCATTCAGACTCTTCAACATCAGCCTCAAGACTGGATCACATCCTTCAAATAAGAACAACACATTGTCAAAACCTCTAGTAGTTGAATACATGAACTCTGTAAAAGGGAAACATACAGATTGAACTAGTGTTGCCACGGCTCGGCTCGGATTTTGATGGCTTGCAAGCTGTTTCCAAATTGGGAAAGCCAAGCCGCGATCGAGCCACCGGCTGAGGACAGTTTTGGCTCGGCTTCGGCTTAAGCCACAACTCAGCACCAATTAGGAGATTCAAACAGTCCTTCTGCATTTGCAGCTCAGAGGACAAGTATAATACCCAGTTGGGCAAAGTTCACTTGCCCCACAAATAAAATTCGCGGTTTTCCACCATCAGCAAAGTTGTTGTCTGTAGGCTGTTTTCCAATCCCATCAACAAATCGAACATCCAGACACGTAATCACCCCATAAAGACGTTCTGAATGGATGGTGTATAATAAAATGTCGCTGGAATAGCAGCTCAGAGGTGTCGAGGTGTAGTGAGTCAAGTCGAAGCTCAAAACAAAAGCTTTAAAATTGATCAGAATGGGCTATTTCGATGCAGCCAACTGAAGAAGCAGATAGTAAAAAGGTCCAAAAGTCCATTTACTGAGGCCATAGGCTCCAAAAATGCTCAGAAGAAGGTAATTGCTAAATAGGGCCTGAGCCGGCTTCAAGCCAGCTCGAGCCGTAGCCGAGCTGTCAAAGCTGATTACCTAATTTGGACTCAGCGGCTGGCTCGGCTCGGCTCATATGGCTAGCAGCTTCGAGCCAAGCCATGGCAACACGTACTATTTTGACCGTAGATTCAGCCACTGTGACCTGTGACCACTTAGATTCACCTTTTGATTGGTTCAATTTCCTTTTTAGACAATTTTTCGGCATTTCCTGGTGAATTTTAGTAGGAAAATGGCCAAAAACCGCGATCCCAAAAGCCAGTGACCTGCAATGAAAATTAAATAGATTCAATTCGGGTCTGGTTGTGACCTGTGACCTGAATCTACGGTCGAAATCTATTATACAAAAGAGAGTGGTCACGTGTGTGGTCTTTGTCTCAAGACAGATGCTCAGACAAACATTGGGCACTGCCACTGATCCCGTTGCATATCCTTTGGCCCTTCTTCAAGTTGGACTGTTGGCCGTATGTTCAAGCTTCCGCGCCGTCCGTCACGGCCATCACGTCGCTCCTCCCGTGTCGTAGAAAATTTCCTGGCTTTCATGACGGGACTTGGACGGGATGGACTTGCCTGGTGCCCGTCATGGAAACGGTGAACAAGCTTAATGTTTAGAGTCATTAAACACAGGCATTTCTGCTGTGAAGAAATGCATGTTCTATAAACTTGGCATGATTTGATGCTCATCTATTCATCCACGAGAGTTAACAGAAGATTTTAGAAATTATGTATGAGTGTTTGCTCTGGATCCATATTACAGTAACTCCTCAATGAGCAGTTGTGACTTTGAATGACTCCAGGACAGCGTGTACCAGTGAAGGTGGACCATAATGGGACTAGGGCTGTTCGCTGTGCCTGTCGCGCCGGTTCTACGGGTTCCGTGTGATGGGTAGTCGACCTGTTCCGTCGAGGGGTCTGGAAATTTTTCGACGTGACGGCAACGGGACAGAGTTCAGTGATGACGGCCGTTCAAATACCGGCTGTCGACGGGCGATGGGTTTGTCGACAGTAAGCACCTAAGTTCCACAGATTTGAATGATTTTCAGCTTGAATGTAGTTCTCCTAATTGCCCTGAATAGGCCTTGGACAGATGTTCGTAGTAACCTTCATGCTCACCATGGAATTCCGACCTCTCAAAGGAGACCACGTAACGGACTTGATTTTTTCGTAATTTTTCTGTTCCATTTTGCCATGCAGATGTGGTCTAGGTCTTTCCCCGACAAAGTAAACGCTTCAGGAGAATGAAATACAGTCTTCGCACTCTATCAAAGCGTAGTTATGCTCACTATGATTTCAATCTTGGATTTGAGCACAACTCAACTACAAATCTTGACCTTACTGAGATCTTCTACTAGGAGGAGGTCTTCGATATTTTCACTAAAATCACGAGGTTTATTCAGTGAGAAGGCACCGACACCGTCCTGTTGATCGTGACGGCTGTTCCGTCGTCCGTTGAAACGCTGCACGTAAGTGTAGCAGTGAAATCAAATACAAGAGCGAGACAAAGTCAAGCTCCAATATATCCAGTCTCAACCACCAACAACTCAAATGCTTTGTTATGTGTGTTCGGGGCAATGGGTCAGGCGTATCGACCCTCAATCTCAACAAGAAAAGATCCCTCAGAAAACCTTATCCAAATACACAACACTTATAGTGTGAGTCAGAACGGCAAAAACCAATTTATTTCCAAGTGTATCCTAATGTATCCAAAAGGAATACCCTAGTTACTAACCACAAGACCACTGTTGGACTTTTACAAAGGTAGGAAGAGGAGGACCGGCTCAAGCACAAGGCGATTCCAAGTCAAAGCAAGACTGGCTCAACACAAGGTGATTCCAAGTCCTACCAAGACTGGCTCAAGCACAAGTGGAATCCAAGTCGTTACAGACTGGCTCAAGCACAAGGCGATTCCAGGTCACTACACTCAATAGCTGGTGCCAACAAGTGGGAGTGGGATTCACTGTCGTATCTAATTTACATGGGGGTTTAAATACTATACTTGCACAGCCTTGTGATAAATGGAAATATAAAGATCCACCCAAAACTCCGGGTGTTCTCTGCATGTGACCGTAATTTCTAGGCACATTAGTCAGTCTATTCGGTCCCACAAAAAGCCGAGTGTCTCCAAGCCAAATCGAGTTATTCCCCAAGGAATAACACAGCCTTTTGAATTGTATCGTATATCTCCATGACAATTGTGACTCATTAGGACTCAGAAGACAGTGTCAAAGGCCATTCTAGATGATGCCTGGATGTCCACAATGACGCTCAGCTGTCTCCGACCTAGGAAAGCCCACAAAAGTCCAGAGAATTCCCACAGTTTACCAAATGAGGTAAGTTAGTACCTGCATTGAATGTATCCTCTTCCAATTATGCCCGAAAGCGAACCAAGGGTTATCCTTTCGTCCTGTAACTGTATATATGTTCCTTCCAACGTCCCAATTGTTGGTAATGGCCTAGCATCCATAAGATACTCAAACTCACTGCACAAAATGTACAGATTGCAGGAGCAGTGTTATGACCAGTGTAGTATAAATGGTAATTGAACTGGTGTTCAAATGCATCAAGCGGCCTAGTACTCAGCCCTGGGAGAAGACTAGTACCCTCTTATAACCTTATTCACTGGTTTCTTCAGTTGTGTCCAACTGAAAGGTCGCAAAATTGAATGTCTCAGGTGTGTTCAATTTCACACCTTATCACCATCCCGTTCCATAGAGATCTTTTCAGCCTCTGTGATGGGACGGGTTTGCCTGTTGCACTCCCGTTGAAGCGACGGCCATGCCTGTCACGGGCACGGTGAACAACCCTAGATGGGACTTCACAACTGTTGCTCTCATAGAGCTCATTTTCCCATCATGAAAATTTCGATAGGACTCCTGCTGATTCCTGGTTTCACTCAACATTAAACGGAATCACCTACGAGTGCGGGCTGGCCAATTGATGTCGTTTGGTCAAGTTTCAACAGTGACTTTTTTTCGAGTTGAATGGCATCACCTACAAGTGCAGGCTGGCCGATTGATGTGGTTTGGTCAAGTTTCAACTGTGACTTTTTTCCGAGTTGAATGTACAGAGGACACGAGGAATCTCTGCTTCACTTCTTGCTGCCAATTCCTGGTTTCACTCAACACTGAATGGCATCACCTACGAGTGCGGGCTGGCCGATTGATGTGGTTTGGTCAAGTTTCAATCGTGACTTCTTCCGAATTGAATGTACAGACGCACAAGGAATTCCTCTTGCTTCACTTCTCAACGGCTGACCTGAACAAGACCTGATATCCTAACTCTTTCTGGAAATCAGCAGTTTAGGAATCCTGGGATGGAAGGGGTTTTGTTTTCAATGTGTATTGTTTACATTCTCAATTATATTCGTAGCGAAACACGAGTCCTTGCTAGTAGTACAGTAGATTGAACAGATTAAGAGTCCCACTTCGCAGCCCCAATACTTATACCTACCAAGACAAATGGAATTGTGTGGCCCTGCAGGGCCTGTGATCATCTGTACAAAAGTGTACACAGCTCTAATGGGAAATTGGTTACATCAAATTGTGCATTGTGTGGATAAGCTAAGCAGTCGTCTCGGACACGTGAGTGGGAAGGAGATGCAGAATCCTGTGTTGTGGGACAAAGGGTTCCATGCGTGGGGGGAAGAGCCAGGGGCTTGTCTGCTTGGCTGCCCTTTGGGCAGCTGCTGCACTGCTGGAAGAAGCGACAGGAGGGCGCTGTGAGCCATCACTTTGTGATTGTTCTGGAACGGCACATATGAAGTGGAAACGGTGGACACTGTTGTCTTTGTGGCAGCAACACACAGAGTCTGACTTCAGCGTTCCAACACATTTAACATGTCTTCCGACTGCACAAACATTCTGACTCGGAGTTAAACGACTTCCCGACCATGTGGCAGCAACACATGGAGTCCGACTTCAGCGTTCCAACCCATTTAACATGTCTTCCGACGGTGCAAACATTCTGACTCGGAGTTAAACGACTTCCCGACCAAGCACATCTCCCCAACTCTGCCACGGAATCCTTCCTGACTAAAGCAGCACGCATCTCTGTTCGAGAAACTGAGAAGCAGAAATCGAAATGTGCTCGCGCCACTCCGCCCATTTCTACACCGCTACACCATCGCCGACCTTGCACCTGCCCACTTTGGTCCAAGTCACCTTGTGCTTCCCCTCTGCCTCACCTCCCTCTGCTTTGCCTTGCCGGCAAAGCCGAGCTGAACAAAGCAACATGAAGAAGGATGAGTAGGGCATGGTTATGGAGCCCACAGAGTAGCTGTCAAGGAGGAATAGGTCAACCAAGTCAAAGAAGTATCAATAAGATGAGGAGACGAATTCTGTCAAGGAGGAATAGGCCAACCAAGACAAGGACAGTATTGATATGACAAGGAGACACTTTCAGCGAACGGAAAACTCACGGACAGCTTCTTGGAATGCAGAGCTGAGAGCGGAAATTGTTCCCAATGCAAGCAACACGCTTTCAGCAGATAGAAAACCCATGCGCAGCTTCTTGGAATGCAGAGCTGAGAGTGGAAATTGTTCCCGACTGAAGCAGCACACGTTCAGTGAACAGAAAACTCATGCACAGCTTCTTGGAATGCAGAGCTGAGAGCAGAAATCGTTCCTGACACAAGCAGCACGCTTTCAGCAGATGGAAAACTCATGCACAGCTTCTTGGAATGCAGAACTGAGAGCGGAAATCATTCCTGACTGAAGCAGCACGCATTCAGCAAATGTAAAACTCACGCACAGCTTCCAGGAATGCAGAATTGCGAATGGAAACACCACACAAACTGAAGTGCCATGTGCTCACTGAGGGGATATCCCATGTGCAGTGCAGGAACAGAGCAGGAACCTCATTCAAGTCACAAAGACAGAAACGGAAACAGTCAAGAAAGCATGTCGCGACAGTCCAAAACCTGATTCAGGGCACAAAATGCAATAAGTCAGAGAAGGACGAGAAGAACGTGTAAAGGGCAGTGCTAGACAGTCAGTTTCCTATAAATATGAGACGCTGCAACGAATAAAGACATTTAATTTTCCCATCTAAAACTACCAGCACATCTTAACTGATACACAAGTACCACTCTTCAGGGTACACCAACCACAAAAAATATGTGTTTTGTATGCCGGTGTCCGGCTACAGTAAAGGGGAGCTTGCGCAAATACAGAGTTCCTGATGATATGTAGCCTCAGATTCCCATAAAAGGCAATTGATGGTTACCCCGTGGGAGCATCACTGTCAAGCACTGGGCACCGCCACTGAGAAATCAGCCTCGGCCAGCAAAGAGGGGGAGCAAGCTCCCCCAACTAAGGTCTCCAGGGCTGCGCCTGGCTGAACATCGACCCGCCACCCTCGGATTGTCTGTTGCTGTATGGACCGCTCAATAGAAACGCTCAATAGAACAGTGTGTCGAGCATTATGCCAGTCTCTGCACGAGTTGTACACCTCCCTACCTGCTCATACCGAACAGAACAAGTATTGATCTTCATCACAGCTCCCAAGCAGCTGACTCCATCTGCTAGAGCTCACGAACGGAGACAAGAAGATGATTTGTAGAGGATTTAGTAGGGAACAGACTTGGAAAGGACAGAATGGCAGACAGTAGCAGAGTTGTTGAGAACAAGTTTAGGGCCTCCCAGCACATGAAGCACCCTAGGAAGAGATCGGAGGACCAAGGGTAGCTGTATACAAAAGAACCAAGAACGGCCCTATAGTGTTTATAACAACAGAAAACTGCATCACATCTGAACAGTTGTCCGCTCCTCAACAGGATTGTAGAATGGGTTGTGTTACAAAATTCAAGGAAGGCTAGACTTTTGGGCGGATTCTCTTCCATACTTTAGAATAGTGAACCGTATGACCAGATATTCTCTGGGGCATATCAAAATCCTCTAAATAAACTGCACACATTTACCACCACCACTAGTCTCACACAGTGACACCGTTATCTCTCCCAAGGACAAACACTCTCTACTTGCCCTTACCACCACCACCACCTATCGGCACCTAGCAGAGGTACAATCAACATCACAGCACTTTGGCAGGAGGCAGCAAACTCAATGTCAACTCAAACTTGCTTGATGAACTCGAGTCAGACCCAAATACGACTTAGCTGGCCATCAATAAATAATGTGGTGGCGGTGTATGACGGCCCGATGATCCGAGATTGTTCCCCCCTCAATACCAACGTTCAGCTCAGCCCTGGCCCTAATCCTTTGAGGATTAGTCTCCTGGACCCATATACTATGTGAGGACCAAGTACAGGGGTATTACGAGATTTCATCCAATTTGTTTCTTTTCCCTCCCCAGTTTTTTTCCTCTTTCTATTTTTGCAACATCCGGAACTTGATAAAAAAGTACCAAAAAAGATTTAAATTTTTTGCCCACTTTTTCAGTGAAAAAAGCGTGAAAAAATGATGGACATTTTTCACCAATTTTTCCACCGAAATTCAACCAGTGACAGATGGCAGGACACAGGATAATTTGATGGAATAAAATATCATGCTCAGTACAAACGAGATTCACAAAAGTCGAGATTGCACAGTGCCGAAAAACACAGCAGCATGCTGTACGTACTCAAAGATTTGTTTGGTCAACACAACACGTCAACCTTCAGACAGGAGTGGACTTCAAACATTACTTATAGTTGATTAATTAATTACTTATTTTTCTGTAACCATGCGGTAATTATGGTATGATCGTGTCAATTGACGATTTACATTATGGGTTTGAGACCTGGTTCCTTAGTCGGACATGTACAACGTAGGCATCATAGGCCAAGTCCATTTTCATTTTGAATTGAGCGAGTCGAAGCCAAATTATCGGACAAATTTCAGCCCAAAAAATCGTGGAAAAATCTTAGTATTTGCACCCGGATGCACAATTGCTCATGTAGCTATTCACACTGTTACTATATACTCGTTGCCTGGTCCAAATACCGCTGATCAGCCACTTGTTTCGATATAACAAATCTCTAATTCAATGGAGAAATATGAAGCATGGATAATTGAACAGGAAAGGAAACTGATACAAAATTACACGAGCATTACAGAAAAGAAGTGAAGCCCATCGTCTCAAACTCCCATGTGGATAAATGGTACCCACCGCTCATAGGGAACCTTTCGACTTTTCAGATGGTTTACTGCAAGCTGTAGTGCTTCTGCGGCATCATTAGCTTGAGGTTCTCGACCGTGACGAAACAAGTGAGAGTAGATTATCTCTGCTACCACAGGGCCATCTTCATCTGCCATGGACCACATAGTCCCGATGGCTCCCCGAAACCCGGCAGCTATGAATCCGGCCCCCAGGTGGAATGACTCATTCATGAGCATTGTATCCCCCATAGCTGTTTGACAAGCTGCAAGGAACACAAATTCTGATTTGGGGAGAGGCATCTGCAGTATAGTTCCCAGCTCCAAAGTACTTTCATAGAGCTGAAGATGGCTCTTGGGTGGGTCTTCAAGATCTTGCTTTCCATGACATGCGAGGTGAATCCAAGGGCAGGCTTCAAGCTGCTTTTTCACCAATTCTGCTGTTGCTTGATCTCCACTTAGACATTCAACTTGCTTCTCTCCAACAGTGGAGGTTATTTTTGCTAGCTCTACCTCCACACCTGGAAGTTTACTTTGCCTGCCCTTACCACTATATGGGACACCGACCACCCCAATCTTGGATATCGGAGATATTGGTCTGGAATTAGAATGTAAGAGCGCTCCCAAGGTTGATGTATATGAGTGAATGAATTGATTTGATGGGGCTGCTGCGTGAAATGGCAGCTGAACAAAGGCACCAGATGGACACCACCACAAACCCCGTTCTGCCACAAGTAATCAGTATCATGTGGTAGGCAACACATAATCACTTACATCCTCCAATGCCTTGTAGATACAGCTGACAACACAGGCCCATAGCCAGCTCAACAGATCCTCAAAGCACTCTCGGGTAGGTTTCAAGGTGAATGACTCCTTGGATCCAAAGAGCCGAGTGGACTCTGATTCTCTGCTCCTAACATTACAACTCTTGAGCACATCTTTAAGCAACGACTTCTGGTACCGAAGCTTTTCAACTGTGACATCAGGTAGTGGTATGTGCAGAGGATGAGGTTCCGAGTGCAGAATGATAAGTGCATCAAAGTGGCTGAAATGCGAGTTGAGAATGACAATGGGACCGTTTTTTGATGCCTGGCGCAGATGTTTGTAAGGCTGGGGACGTAGAAAACTTTCATTTCCAGGCTGTCTGCGGATATTTGCAATAAGAGCGTCTCGTTCAATTGCCACCTGGAGTCGATCACCAGAAGTGTCTCCATAAAGCTGGGAGGAAAGTTGTCGAAAATTTTCTGCATCAGCATATGACAGATGATCAACATTGGTTTTAAGCTGAAGCATTTGCTGAAATGTCGTTCCCAATCCCTGTTCCACAAGCTCAACAGCCAGCTCAAAGTTTTTCAGATCAATGCAAGCACTGACAGCCTCTGAGGTTGCATCTGTGAGATTGATTCTGTTGTTTGATTCCTGGTTGACAGTGAGGGAGCTTCCACTCCACAGAATATCTGGCACATAGCTGAAGGCATTGGAGTATGCTTCGAGGCATTCTGATGGCCTATGTTCCTTGGCAAGGTACGCACATTGCAAAGCTGCATCCCAGGAGAAGACAGGTCTGAGGGTTGGAGGTTTCAAACACTCCTGATAACTGGATAGTGCACCATCAAGGTCATCTGTATTCCGATATCTGAGATATTTCTCTGTGTAGCAGTAAGCTAGCCCATGCAAATGTGCTGGAAGATTCGGGTGTCCCTTTGGTGTCAGGCTAGTTGCCTTCTTGGCACTCTCAAATGCAGCATCTAGGTCTGTTAGGTCTCCCAACTTTTCATATCTATCCATCCGGGATGCGGCTAAGCTCTGCAAATACACACGTTGGGCAGAATCACTATCTAGTGTGAGATTTACAGCTGCTTGATTATTTTGTATCCCCAAGGCTAGATGGTCCAGATTTCCAGAGTGGCGATATCTGTCCACAAAATGACCCCCAAGTATATGCAAACGTCTGGACCGTTCAGGATGGTCTGTAGGTGTTGAATCCACAGCTTTTTGAGAATAATGAAGGGCAGCTTCAAGGTCTTTTGAATTCCTCAATCGTTTATATCGATTATTGAGAGAGATTGCCAAACTTTCCAGATGTCCTGGGGAATCTGGGTGCCCATGTGGTACTGTTGTAACAGCGGTTTGAAAGTTGTGCACTGAGGCATCAAGGTCTTTAATATCAGAGAGTCTCTCATATCTGTTTGCAAATGCCACCCCCAAATTCCGCAAATATTGATGAAGATCTGGGTGGTTTTTAGGCATACATTGGACTGCCTCTTGATTGTACTTCACGGAGTTATGGAGGTTCTGCAGCTCGCCAAACCTCCGGTATTGATCACCTAGTGCTTCAGCTAAGCTGTTCAGACATTTAGGGCGGTCAGTATGACCTTCAGGGATCATCAACAGGCATTCATGATTGTACTGTATTGCCGCTTTGAGATCAGCCACATCTTCAGATACGTCAAATCGTCTTCTGAGTAAACCTGCCAAGGCCAAAATATACAGAGGACGTTGAGGGTGATTAACTGGTGTCAATTGTATGGTGGTGTTACGAGCTTCAAAAGCCTTTTCCAAATCCTTCACATCTCCAAGTCGCTGATATCGAGCTGTCAAGGTTTTTGACAGGCTGTCCAGATAGGATACAATGCTAGGGTGATCAGCAGGTATCATTTTTACAACTGCCTGCTTGTGTTGTAAAGCCATCTCCAGATCTTCCAAACTTCCTGAATGATTGTATTTCTGTGCAAAAGATTCGCCAAGGCTTTCCAAATATTGAGGATACTCCAAGTGGGATGTCACTGATGTGAGGTCTAATGCTCCCTGATCATGATCAAGTGCAGAGTCAAGATCCTCAATCTCCCCCAACTGTTGATATCTCAGCTTGAAAGCCATAGCAAGGTTGTGCAAACAGGCTGGCAAGTCTGGGTGGCACTGAGGTGTCAATTGCAATCCTGACTTGGAATATTGGAGTGAATCATCCAGATCTTTTAAATGCCCTAATGTTTCAAACCGTTCTCTCAAGGATATAGCCAAACCACAGAGATATTGAGGGAGATCTGGATCTCCCTCCGGTGTAAGCTGCACTGCTTTCGAAAGATTTGTGACAGCAGCATCAAGATCTCCCTTGTCACCAAATCTCTGGTAGCGCTCTGTAAGTACTATCCCCAAGAAGTGAACATATCGTGAAAGTATTGGATGTTCTGCAGGCACCAACTTAAATGCTTGCTGCGCAGTATCCAGGGCATTCTCGAGAGCATCCACATCTCCTGTTCTACGATATCGATCTAGAAGGGATAATGACAGGCTGCGGAGACGTCCCGGAAGACTGGGATGTCCTGGAGTGGTGAGCTTTATGCATTTTTGTTTTGCATTCAATGCAGCCTCAAGATCATCCAAATTTCCCAATGTCCTGTACCGATCTCCAAAGGCCACTCCCAGCCTTTGGAGGTAGCCAGGAAGCCCTCGATGTCCTTTGGGAGTCAACTGCACAGCTTTCTCGAAGTTCTCCAGTGCCATGGTGAGGTCTACCAGATCTCTAAATCTCCTGTATCGCTCTTCACAAGCAATTCCTATATTCTGGAGAAGTCCCGGAAGCTCGCTATCCTTTTCTGGCGTTAGTTGGACAGCTTCTTGAGCCTTGGTCATTGCTGTCTCGAGGTCTTCAGTTCTTCCGAATCTTTTGTAGCGGTCGATTAGTGCTACAAATAGGCCTCCCAAGCGGTCGGGAAGGCGAGGATCTCCTTTGGGAGTCAAGTCAATTGACCTCTGGTAGTTCTGTAGTGTGGCATCAAGATCCTGTGGTTCCCCCAACCTCTGATAACGGTCTCCAAACGATGCTGCTAGATTCCTCAGATGCATCGGAAGGTTTGGATCTGCTTCAGGTGTGAGCTTTACAGCTGCTTGGCTGGCCTGAAGAGCCAAATCCAAATCCTCTAATCCACCCAGGTGATGATACCGCTCGGTGTATGTGTTGCTCAGGCTCTGCAAGTTATGAGCTCGATCAGAATGGTCATCAGGAGTGAGCTGAACTGCTTCTTGAATTAGTTTGAGAGCCATTTCGATGTCTTTAAGATCCCCAAACATCCTGTATCGATCTCCGAAGGAAACTCCGAGACCTTGCAAGTAACAAGGCATATTTGCATCATCCTTCTCGGCCTGTTGGACAACAGCTTCCTGGTGCTTGATTGCTGCCTCGAGGTCATCCAGAGCTCCGAGATCTACATAACGGGATGCCAGAGCTGCACTGAGGTTCCACCGATGGGTCAAATAGGCTGGGTCTCCAGGAGGTATCTGCTCAACCGCAATCTGTAATTCTTCTAGGGTGGGTGTGCTCTGTGTGGATGTTTTTGAGTGGTACATACAACAAGATTTCCCGGTCGACGTACTGGGTCAAGGAATAGATTTGACCAGTTTGTTAACATGTCCTTCCCTGGTTTATCGTCATTGTCCTGAATCCACATTTCCTCGTTAGCTCAGGCAGGAGTTAAAAAGTGGGCAGGTCCGACCACTATTGATGCCATTTTCAGAGTGAGGTGGGTAGAGGAAGAGGGACTAAATGGCGGTTTCCCATGCCGATCCTTTTTGTGATAGCAATCATCCGGTGACTCCGCATTTTTGTCAGCCTCGACTCCAAAAATAAGATGAAACTGACTTGTTATCAATGGTGAGGGCATTTAGCACGTAAGCTAGCACCTATTTGCGCCCACGGAGATAATTCGGTGTTGTCGCAGCAAGTACAGCCCCCCGGTCACTCCCCATTGAGGCGGTCGGGCTGGCGCTTAGCTGATTTACTCTATAATTTTGGCCTCCGAGGGCCTGATTTACTCTATTTCCGACCAAGGGTTTCGAAAAAATGTCAATTTTTTTTGGCTCCAGCGCCGACTTTTCGCTCTGGGTGCTATATTAAGGTCAGTCAGAGTAACTATTTTACGGCGTTTCCGAGGTTGTTTCTGAAAGTGTTTCTATAGGTTGCGCATGAGCCGCATGC
This sequence comes from Mycena leptocephala, assembly GCA_029378395.1. Lineage (NCBI taxonomy): Eukaryota > Fungi > Basidiomycota > Agaricomycetes > Agaricales > Mycenaceae > Mycena > Mycena leptocephala. The sequence goes on along the minus strand of JARJLF010000159.1, from coordinate 220,845 downwards.
GGCTTTTGTGCATTGTGCAAAGCCACAGGGCAAATTTGAAATCTGAGAGGCGTCAATTTAGTATTGTGATATAAGCTTACCTGAGGCGAAGGAGAAGTGCTGTGGGGACAGGGAAGATCCTTGGTGTTGCCTCTGCTGCGTGGCAGATGTGAAAGTATGGAAAAGGTGAGTGATGCCTCTGTGATGCCTGAAAAATGTGGCCTCCTACAGGTGCACATCCAAAACATAGCACTCACGGGAGTGGAATATGAGATTTAGGAGGTATTGAATGGTACTTCAAAAGACAAGAACCAAGAACAGTGAAGAAAATGCCGCGGCATTGCACAATGCACAAAAGCCGCATCCAGCCCGTGCGGCTTTTGCGTAACCTATCTATTGTTGGCATCATAAACGCGAGAGAAACGACCTCAACTCTGACTGACCCGTTTCTGGAGTCGTTTCTGGAATTGTTTCTGCAAGCAAAATATGAGCTCAAGCTAGTACAGTTCAATTATATTATTATTTAGTCAGTTAGATGATAATCGAATTAAATGTGCAGAAACTCCTGCAGAAGAGTTTCTGCATTTCAAGTCTTTTCTGGTTTATGGTGTTTCTCCCACGGTTAATTAAATCAGAAACGACTGTCAGAAACAACCTCAGAAACACTACTCTGACTGCCCCTATTGTCTACTACACACTCCGAAATACGTCAAAAAATTTGTTTGTGGTGTGCAAAAATTCAAGCTCAAAATCCAGCGCACTGCAAATAAAATTTTCTTGTGCTGTGCTGAAATGGTGCATTTATGTAAGGTAAGGCTTGAAAATGTGATGTATAGGCTAGTGTGAACAACACTCAAACACAAGTAATTCCAAAAGACTAGCACTCCCTCCTTTGTGAGTTCAGGTCAAGGCTGTAGTATGCGACCAGCAGGTTTGAATCACTATGCAAACGATGAATCTATGCTTCCAAGGCCAATGCAACTCTTTCCAATGAACCACAGCAGTAAGAAACCACTGAACTACACCTCCACGGAAATTGAAGGCATGTTCGAAAATCCTCCCGTTTGGTACGTTTTCAAACAATTGCTGAGAAGTCGGTCGGTTTAGAAGATATTGAGATGAAACTTAGTTTCCAGATTAGTGACAGGAAAAAAAATAAGATGAATTATTCGCAATACGTTCGCTGACAATCGCATTCCTCTGGAAGAACAACTCCATATATGCGACATCTGGCTGAGCAGGTCCCGAGGCTATCCTCTTTCTATCCGTATCAATCGACCTCTCAGCGGCTCGGACAGTCTCCAAAAAATCCTTTCGGCAGTTGCCCTCATCAGGCCCGCTGGGAACACCTTACGCTTCTTATGAATGGGTCCATGCTGGGCCCTAGCCTCGATGGCCCAATGCCTTTACTTCGCCTTCTAGACGTGGAGGTTTCCCACCGCCACTCTTTTGCATCCCATCAGGTGCCACTGCTACGTACGGTTTGCCTCACTGGTGCTGCTGTTCCGCAGGTCGCATTACCGTGGTTGCAGTTGACTTCCTTAACTTTGCGCTACGTATCCCCATGGGCTTGTACACCCGTCTCAGGTCTCAGCCGTAATCAGCCCGATATCGTTCTTCCGTCATTGGAATCATTGAATTTGGTCCAACATGGCCACACGCCAGCGACTGGATATCTTACCAGCTTTGTCGTCCCTGCTCTCCGCAGCCTTGAAGTCCCGGAACGATCCCTGGAGCCGAACCCCATTGATTCGTTAAAATCGTTTATATCAAAATCCGGCTGCAGGTTACAGGAGGTGCACATCACTGGTGAAAGGACAGTAAGTATCCGAGGACTTCTACCGCGTGACATTTCCCTCGATTCAGAAGTTCTGTTTCGGAGAACGATTATGACCCTTTGCACGTCGAGGGCGATTCTGATCCCACACAGTATCATCGACGTGCGTGTCAGTCCCTTCTCGTTCCACCACGACTCACCTCTTAGACAGTAAACAAGGTTTCGCGGTCTTGGCTGGTAAAAAACATTCTTCATCGTTTCCTTCATTTTGTACATGCCTTGGTATTTGTTCAACCTCGCGTTCAACATGAGGCTGGTCGTTGGACACCGACTTTTTCGTTTGATGTCGGGCCTTCTTTGTGTCCAGTTCATACTCTCAAATAAGGAGGTAATTCCCTAATGCGGGAAGGGTTGTGAAGACAGCGGATAGGAACGTAGCCAAATTTACCTTCTTCCGAACTGTCCGGACTGTAACAAAGATCCAGAATATCAGTTGCCTTGTGCGCGTGAACGACATCGAAACTTGCCAGCTCGGCGACCTGTACCGCACTGCAGTAAATGGAATACCAATTTTTTTTTTCAATTTTGCATTCGGGCATCTTGTCCTGTACATATATGGAGTCGGTATCTTTTCCTTACTCCACGCCAGTGCCAGCCTGCCACGATCCCAATTTGGGAACCCTGTCGTGAGTCTGGGCCGTAACCAGTCACGTAAGAGGACCTCCGTACTATGTTTCTGCATTTTGATCCCGTCTATTTGCTCTGGCTCAAAATTTGGAAAGAGTGATCAAGGCACAGGTAATTCCAACACTTCCGCCAACTCAGAATTGCGACAAACTGAATGTACGGGTTGTGGTGAGCCCTCGAACCTTTCGGGTCCTTTTCTGTGGCAGCCTGAGTGCCCAGTTGCTGATCATCATGATTTTGGCTGCCAGGTTGTTGCCCAAAGTGCTGGCAGTGCCAGCGCCTTTTCTCCTCCAACGACCAGTTAGCTGCACCCACTGCCTTTGCTCCGTCATCTGAGCGGTGCGTTATCCGGAAGCCAAAGTTGTCGCAGGCGCTCACTGGCCTTGTCTGTAGCACTTGTCCTGGACATAGGCGACATTCCGCAGCATCGCGAGTCTTCTCACAAGCCTGAGTGGAAGCTGTCTTCAGCCATGCTCAGCTTCCTTGAAGATCGGACTCGCCTCGCAGAGATTGAGGCCCAAATCCGGGATCTCAAGCTCTCGCTTGCCGAATTGCCAGCTGAGAAAACCCTTGTACAGGAGCGGTCGACGTACCCGGTCTTGACATTACCGAGCGAGATCCTATCCGAGATTTTCATCCATTTCCTCCTGCTCCGCCCCCTCTGCCCACCACTTGCGGGGCTTCTTTCGCCAACCCCTCTGACGCAAATTTGTCGCCAATGGCGCGAAGTCGCGCAAGCCACCCCAGAGCTCTGGAGGGCTATACCGTTCTCCGACAATCGTATTCCTCTGGAAGCGCAACTCCATATATGCGACATCTGGCTGAGCAGGTCTCGAGGCTACCCTCTTTCTATCCGTATCAATCGACCTGTCGGGGGCCCTGACAGTCTCCGAAAAATCTTTTCGGCACTCGTCCCTCATCAGGCCCGCTGGGAGCACTTTACACTTCATATCAGTGTGTCCAATTTCCCTAACCTCGACGGCCCAATGCCTTTGCTCCGCTTTCTAGACGTGGCGCTTTTCGACAGCCACTTTTTTGAATTCCGTGAGGCGCCGCTGCTACGTACGGCTTGCCTCGATGGTGTTGCTGCTTCTTGTGGTACTTTACCGTGGTTGCAGTTGACTTGCTTAACTTTGCGCTACATATCCGTAAGGGAGTGTACCTCGGTTTTGCAGAAGACAACGAACCTGGTTCATTGCACGCTGTCTGTCTCGGGCACCAGCAGTGATCATCCCGATATCGTTCTTCCGTCCTTGGAATAATTGACTTTCGATCGCAATGGCTATATGCCAGCGACTCGATACCTCACCACCTTTATCGTCCCTGCTCTCCGCAGTCTCGAAGTCCCGGAACGATCCCTGATGCCGAACCCCATTGGTTCGTTAAAATCGTTTATATCAAAATCCGGCTGCCAGTTACAGGAGGTGCAGCTCACTGGTGAAAGGACAGTATCCGAGGACTCCTACCGCGAGACATTTCCCTTGATTCCGAAGTTCTCTTTCGGAGAACGATTATGATGTCGAGGGCTTCCCATCCCATACAGTATCATTGGCGTGTGTCGGTCCCTTCTCGTTCCACTACTGGCGACTCACTTCTTTGACAGTAAACCATGGTTTGCGGTCCTGGCTGGCAAAATATATGCGTCATCGTCTCCTTCCTTTTGTACATACACACCTTGCTATCTGTTAAACCTGCTGTTGGACACCGACCTGTCGTTCGATGTCGGGCCTTCTTGATGTCAATTTCATACCAGGGAATCCACAATGCGAAAAGGGTTGTGACGACACAAGGATAACCCGAACGACCGCGCCAAAAAAATTGAAACATATAGTGAAAGTCTTTACAGTGACCTTTGCATGTCTGGGGACTGAAAAATGAAGATGCTTTCAAGAAAGGTACTTTCAATTGGGATATTTTTTCGATAGATCTTGCATATCTCAGTCCCTTGACATTGAACAGTTATTGTAAAATTTCTCAGTACCATTTTGGATGTTTTGGCATGGAAATTCTGGTTATCCTCCCGGTGCGCGCGGGCAGGAAAGTAACCGGTTCCAAAGTTCACGGGAGGATCCGAATACCAGTTGCTTGAACAGCATCGAGGCTTACCAACTCGGCGCGCTGCAGTAAATGGAATGCCGATTCTATTTTTAATTTACATTCGGGCCATTTGTCCTGTACAAATTTGCTTGCCCCAATCTTGCTCCACCAAACCAGGATGCAACTGGACGCAATGTTCAACTTTACGCGAGCTATTCAAACATCGAAATTCAGGCTCAAAACTGACCATGAACCTGTCAAAGAATGTGGTGCGAGTACAAAATTTTGCGAGCAACCTCAAGCCCCGCGCACCTATGGAATAATTGGACTAAACAGTGCATCAAACCGCGGCCGCATTTTTGCGTACGTCCCCGTCTTTTTGTTTTGGCGTCCCGGACTTCGACCCAAGTTGCACTTGAATGAATGCGAAACTCAGGGATGTAGGTGCAAAACTCCCAGTCGATGACAGAGACGGAAACAGATCGTTCGAAGCGGGCAAGAATACTTTCCAAGCTAAATCGCAGTGTTGTTTTTTTTTTTTTTGCTTGAAATCAGAAAGCGAGGCAAGCTCTCCTACTTAGTTCAACGCGACAGGAGATACGGCGGCTAGTGCTCGTGTAAAGATGCGAGCCTAAGCCACATGTAAGCTTCAACCGTGCCAACCGTGTCGGGAACCTCCAGACGCTGCAAAGCACAGCGCCGACCAAACTTGGAGCAAACGGACGTCCGAATTTTGGCAGAGTTCGCTGGTTAGCGGGATGTCTTCAATGGACGATACATATATACATATGTTGACAATTTTAAAGCCGATCTGGCGGCCCCAAGGTCTCTTCTCTTATGCAAGAGAGTTATGTATGTCCGAGTCCGTGGGTTGAATGTTCATTGTTATAACTTATACCATGACCACAAGCCCGGGCCGCCCGACAAAGCGATTTCAAGTTGCAGGTATCGGCAATCTTAAATAAATGCATCCTGCGATTCAAATGCCGGAGACTCGGATCCCATCATGATCCTCCAGGCTGATATTTCACATTTGAGATCACCGGTAGTCGGTGTGCCGCGAAGGATGAAGGATGAAGGATGAAGGGATTTCGCGATCGAGGAGCAGCTTGAACACCTGAAGAGATTTCGATGGCGCGAAATGATAAATCCAGTTCATTTAGCCTCAGCCTGGGGCTCAGACTTACTGAAGTATTAGGTAGGTGTATGTAGATTTACAGAGGAATTCTGAGTCGGCCACAGAACATCTGGCGGCCGCAGAGGAAAATAGTTTTGTTCTGAAAAAAAAAATCAACCGTCGAGGTAGCGCTACTTACCAACTACTTACCGGTCAGTGTCTCATGCGCTAATTTTGAGCGGTCCTTGAAGCTTGAGGCTTGAAGTGTGGCCATGGTGTGTCTCAAACTGAATTTAGTGGACGCCAAGTGGGCAGAAGAACCCACGCTACAGTCCATATGCTTGTCGCTTTCAAACCACATAGTGCTTGAACGAAGAAACTTTTGCTTGCGAAAATTCAGCAAGCAGCAAGCGGCCGATTGTACTTTTCATCCTTTGAACCCCTTCGACGAGCTGAGACTGAGTGCAGTTACTTATTTACCCGATGTAACGCAAGCATCCACTTATTTATTGGTTTCTGCCCAGTACGTACTTACTCACTTCCAATCAACAAGAATCCATTCTTACTTCCACTCACCAAGATCCGTCTCCCCCTCCCTCAACTGCACATACCCAATCGTATCCCTCCAAAGCATCTCCTGCTTCTCCACATCTTGCGCCTCGGCACTGACCTCCGCCCTCTTCGATCCGTCGAAATACCACCCGTCTGGCCTTTGCCCGCCAAATGCATCAAACGCAGCCCCAACCACATCCCCCGCCGACTTCCCCGCCGTCCTCACCGGGCTATTCTCCACCCACCAACACCAACCGGCGATCACCGCCACGAGGTGTATGAGCGCGCGGAAGAGGAAGAAGTGCATGAACCACGGCCCGCAGCGTAAGAGGGTCGTGTTAGAGAGGGTGCCTGGGTCGACGCCGAGGATGGATATGTTTTTGAAGAGGGGGGAGGCGGAGAGGCGGCGTTGGAGGGCGGGGCTGACGATGAGACATCAGCGAAATGCGTTTGGAGATGGACACGGAGGGAACGCACATCATCATTATCTGACAGAGCTTCGAGGCGCCATACCGCCGGAGCCCGCCAGACCATGCCGGGTCGTCCTGGGTCGTGCTCCAGGTTCCCTTCGCAATGGCTTCGGTGCCAGTGCCGTCCGGGAAGAACGTCCTCCATTTCGGGTCCTTGAATGCCATCTTGTTGAACGGGGTAGACGGGCTGCATGCGAAAGAATAATGTTAGAAGTTAGCACCTCCTCCTCGGAGCGAATTACAGGATCGCGTGCGGGTCCACGGCCACTCACTCATGTGATAAGCTCCCCAAAACGACGATCCGCCCTTCGTGCCGGTCCATGCTCTGGAGCAGCAACAGCGTCAAAAGCCAGTGCCCGAGATAGTTCGCCGCGAAACTCGTGTCAAAGCCGTCCTCCGTCCACGTCTGCGCGGTGTACTCCTGAAAGGCGGCGTTGAGGATGAGCGCACGGATGCGCGGGAGTTCGCCCCCGGCGACGCGCGCGTTGAGGGCCGCTGCGAACGCGCGCACATCGGCGAGGCGCGTCAGGTCGAGGGGGAGGATGTCACAGTCGTGCGGTGGCGCGGACGCGAGGGTGGCGCGCAGGGCGGGGGCTGCGGGGCTGCGGACGGTGTAGACGCCGTGGTAGGCTGCGAGGGTGGGCGTTGAGGCGAGCTTTGCTACGATGGCGCTGCCGAGGCCGCCGTTTGCACCGGTGACGATGACTGTGCCTTTGGGTTTCATCAAATTCATGGAGGAAGAGAGCGCTAACACTCCGGAAATAGAGTTGTTTCGGGGGACCCAAAAATGTTTCTGAAATTATTAGTATCAGTAAGGGAATCAGTGCGCCTGAAACCAATGGTTTCAGGAGCAGTTTATTGTGTACCGAGACAATTAATTTCGGGAGCGTGCCCGAAACTATTGCTTTCAGGTGCCCGGCCCAGACCGTTCCGGGCGGACCGATGAGTTTTAGGCCAGCCGAAACTTATAGTTTCGGGATCAAGCCGAAATGTATTGTTTCTGGGTGGACAAAACTGCTCCTGAAACTAATGGTCTCAGGTGCACTGATTCCCTTACTGATACTAATAATTTCAGAAATGTTTTTGGACGCCCCGAAACAACTCTATTTCCGGAGTGTAAGGACTGAATGCATGCCTCGGATCATCAACCCGCTTGGGATTCGATCAATTCTTTGACAAAATTGCGTGTTGAAATAAAGGTACTCGGGAATTAGCAGAAGACCCTCGCAAACGCGCAGGGGACTCATTCAACAATTGCTACGTCTTATACAATGACTTGTCAGGAACAAATATATCTAAGTATAACCAAGTAGAGGGAAATGCAAGGTACAGTACGGCAAAATGGAGGAGGGCAGTGCAAGGGGGAATAAGTAATGTACCGGTTGCCTTGATACGTCAGTTGGTGGCGGCGGGCGACGGACTCAAATTCCAACATTACGGCGACGACGATGTTCTGATTGCTATCGAATCGCTCCCTTTGCAGCGGTACTTTCTCCGCACTGTCACTGTCCCAATGCCAACCGTTGAATAATGGTCGTTGCAGACAATTTACGATCCAACGATTGAAGATGCCTACCGCAAACAGTTTATAGTGGACGATCGCATGTGTTTCGTGGAAGTGATTGATACTGCCGCCCAAGGTATGTCGTGCCTCCGTCGCGCATAGATTGCCCTGCATCCAATGCGACATCTGCCGAGGAGTACGCGACACTGCGGGATCAATGGATACGGTGTGTACCTGGTTGGACCAATTTCACTGATTAACATTTCACAGAGAGGGCCAGGGATTCATGCTGGTCTACTCAATCGCATCGCGGGCAACGTTCGACCGGCTTGAAGTCTTCCATCGGTCGGTGCAGAAAAAGGGAGATCCCGTCTTCATACTGGTCGGAAACAAACTCGACAAAGCCTTTGAGCGCGAGGTTTCAAAGGACGAGGGAGCAGCATTAGCACGACAGTTGGGCTGTGAATTCATTGAGACGTCTGCTAAAACGGCCCAAAACGTGGATCGGGTCTTCACGAATCTCGTTCGTGCATTACGACACGCGACAGAGCTGAAAGCACAGATACCGTTGAAAGAGAAGAAGAAGTGCCTCATCTTGTAGGAGTAATTCCCGGGATAGTTTTTTATCTTCTTTTAGTGTCAGGGTTCTCCGTCCAAACAAGGTCTGATTAATCTATAGTTGTCCTTTAATTATCTTCAAAAATGTAACGAAGAAATTGAATTGTTATGGCTCTACAGTGTGGCTCTACAATATGCGACGCGCTTGACACCGATTCAATGAAGTCCACTCCGTTGACACTTTGCTCAGAGATCTCCTGAGATTGGTACGCCATTGAGAACGCTAGACTGCAGAAGGAAAACATATGCGGCACACTGGTCAACCGGGACATGTGGAAAGGCTACTTAGTGACCGAGGCGGGATTATTTGAGTGCCACTGAGTGTGCAAGCCATCTGTCCTGTCGAGATCGCCGAAATATGCTGTTGAAAAGGGGATTCCGCCAGATCTAGAGTTTGACTTCAGTTACGGCCTTGAGATGTACTTTCCTTGGCGTATTATCGATATTTTCAGTAATATTTAGTTTCGATGAAATAAATATCCGAGTCGTCTGGATGTCGGAACAACCTGTCCCGTTTCCTTGCCATTGAAGCACGACTATCTGAGCAGGATTCCTGGAAATAGATGTCCCCAAACCGAGGTGAAGAGATTCTCAAGCTTAAGTTGGGTGGGCGGTGAAATTGAAGAGTGGGTTCAGCGTAGGCGCCGGCAATGCATTTGGAAGAAGGAGGGGGGAGGTGGGTGAAGGACATGCTGGTTGGCTGATGAGTGGATCCACGTCCGCTCCTGTTCGAATGACGGAGCTGGAAATATAAAAATCAAATAGGTCGACGGGGGGGGACGCGAAACCTGATACTGTGGGAGCTCGAACGGGTATCCCAGTTATGCGCAAAGAAGGTTGGTCGCCAGTGCTGGCTCATCTTTTCCGGGTGCATGCCGTACGTGGCGGAAAACATAGACCGGAGCCGGTCTGTCTATGAAGCAAAGCTGTCGATAGACAGACCGGTCGATCGGAGTTTGAAATCGGTTAACGCGCGGAATTACCATAAAAGGCTATTAGATAAGCAAACTTTTGGCGGAGCCGCGGCATTGACTCCCGATACAAACAAGCACAACCTGACTGAAAAGAAATTCTAGCATTATGAATTCTTCGAATTCGGGCTCGTTAAAAGACACAGCATGTTTTATACACAGACTCTATTGTTATAGGTACTCATCTTTGTGAAATTTGTATTTCGATGGCCCAATTCGCACCTGCTTATATAATAGCCTTTTAGGAAAGCCGCGCGTTAACCAATTTCAAACTCCGATCGACCAGCCTGTAGATCGAGACTCGTCTCTCATCTACAGGCTGGTTTCGAGCCTACGGAAAACAGCGGAAAACGTCAGCCTCCTTTCCCGAGAGTTGTTGAAACGCCGTTCGTCGAGATAGGTACGGGGACAGAAGAGTTCAGATAATTTCGAATATAGAAGAGCCATCTGTATCAGCTGTACTTTCAGTTGCGGAAAGCTTCTCCTAGTTTGGGTAAGTACTTTGCTGAGCAAACTTGGAGCAAGCGAAGTTGTAGGTACAGGACAAGTGGCCCAAATGTAACTAAAAATTGGCATTCCATTTACTGGTATAGGTTGCCCTCGATGCCGTTCAAGATGTGACTGGTATTTCCTGCCTGCTGCCGGCACAACCCTTCCCGCGTTGCAGATGCCCTGGATAAACTTGAGACCAAGAGGGCCCGACATCGAACGACAAGTCGGTTTCCAACGACCAGCTTCATTTTGCAACGCGGGAATAAACAAATGACAAGGTATGTACAAAAGGAAGGAGACGATAACACATATATTTGCCAACCAAGACCGCAGAACAATTGCTTACTGTCCAAGAGATGAGTCGCTAGTAGTGGAAAGAGAGGAGACAGGCACGCACGTCGACGATACCATATAAGACCGGAATTCCCCTCTACGTCCGAGAGATCATAATCGTTCTTCGAAAGAGAAATTCGGAATCGAGGGAAATGTCTCGCGGTATGAGTCCTCGGATACTGTTCTTTCACCAGTAATGTGCACCTCCTGTAACCTGCAGCCGGATTTCGATATAAATGATTTCAACGAACGAATGGGGTTCGGCACCAGGGAGCGTTCGGGAATGTCGAGACTGTGTAGAGCAGGTACGATAAAGCTGTTAAGATATCCTGGCGTGTGGCCAGTGCGATCGAAAGTCAATGATTCCAAGGACGGAAGGACAATATCGGGTTGATCAGAGCCGGGACCTGAGAGATCCAGCTTGCAATGAACCAGGTTCGTTGTCTTCTGCAAAACGGGTGTACAATCCCGTGGGGATACGTAGTGCAAAGTTAAGGAAGTCAACTGCAGCTATGGTAATCCAACCTGCGGAATAGCAGCACCAGTGAGGCAAACCGCACGTAGCAGGGGCACCTGATGGAATGCAAAAGAATCGTGTTGGGAAAGATCCACGTCTAGAAGGCGGAGAAAAGGCATTGGGCCGTCGAGGTTAGGGAGCTTGGACCCACTAATATGAAGTGTCAAGTCCTCCCAGCGGGCCTGATGAGGGACGAGTGCCGAAAAGAGTTTTTGGAGACGGTTAAGGCCGCCCAGACGTTGATCATGATTGATACGGATAGAAAGAGGGTAGCCTCGGGACCTGCTCAGCCAAATGTCGCATATATGGAGTTGCGCTTCCAGAGGAATGCGATTGTTGGCGAACGGTATAGCCCTCCAGAGCTCCGGGGTGGCTTGCGTAACTTCGCGCCATTGGCGGCAAATTTGCGTCAAAGTGGTTGGCGAAAGAAGGCCCGTAAGTGGTGGGCAGAGGGGGCGGAGGGGAGGAAATGGAAGAAAATCTCGGATACGATCTCGTTCGGTAATGTCAAGACTGGGTACGTGCAAGAACTGAGCCGCTCCTGCACAAGGGTTTTCTCAGCTCGCAATTCGGCAAGCGAGTGCTCTAGATCCCTGATTCGGGCTTCAATTTCTGCGAGCCGTGTACGATCCTCGCGGGAGCTGAGCATGCCCGACGGTATGACTACTGAGCGTCTTTAATCATCATGATCATGAATGAGGACTGTGAACGTACGAAACAGTTAATTTTGATGTAGGAGCCTCCAAAGTAAAAGGATGAACAGATCGAAACGACGAGGGCCTGCGGAAGTCACTCAATGGAGGCTTTCCCAATTCCAGCGCGTGCAAGTACGCAGTGAAGGAGTGAGCTGCACTGCCACTGACTCGGATCAATATCTGGAAGCACCGGTCTTTCCAGCCAAAATGGAGTAATGAGTTCATTCGTGTTATTATAGTATAGTATGCAGATCTACTTCGTACTGTCCATAGCCATAACTGTAGGGTCCGAAATGAAATCATTTTCATCATCATGACTCAAGCCGGAATCAAACCGGTGTCCTGCTTGAAAGTTTTTCCTCGTCTACACTGGAAAGTAGGTGCAGACCATCCACCACAAGTCTAGTTCCTACCACATTTCACCCGTGACTAGCTCAGCTATGTGAGCCACCGGAGGCAGGAAAAAGAATCGACTCGGCACATTTACATAAGGACTCGACCCGGAATCGAACCGGTGTCCTGCGTGCAGATGGAAATGCCAAGCAACAGAGCAGCTGCAGCCACAAATCTTTTCAAGCTGGACTTCACATCTGAATATCTCCGCTCATAAAATACAAAAATACTTTAGAGGGTTCCATGACTCACCCCGGAATCAAACTGGTGTCCTGCTTGTATCACCATCTTATGTGTATTGAGAGCAGGTGCGGACCATCTGCCACGAGTCTTGTTCTCCCTAGCTTTTGGAGCTGAATCGGAGATGCCAAGGCCTGCCTACTCAACAGCTGCACATTGCATGCCGACACAAAATAGTCCCGAGGCAAAGTCAAGGTACTACACCCAAGTTATTCCATCCAGATAGCCTCTGATTGGATTCTAGTCGCGAGAGGAACTGCCTGGAACTGCAAATGAAAGATTTTAAATCCCCAGGCATCTCGGCCCAAAGCATGTGGGCCAAAAATTGGCCAAAAGAAAAAAAAAACATGTTTTCACGGACTTATGCAAACGGCTGTACTTATGTTCACCAACATGCACATCGACAACACCCGCGGACGAGTCCGGTGACCGGGCCGAGCCTGAACTTACCAGCCATCTTCCGGGCCGGGTCCGGGTAGGGCAAGGGTTTGGTTATGTTCAACTGCTATCAACCACACCCTGTCTTCGAAGATGATCATCTTATATATCGTCTTCATCTTCGCTCAACAACCTACTCCTTCTACTTTCCACCTCGGGTTATACCATGTGCCGTTGGCGTCAGTGAGTAGGCCTGCTTCTCACTAATGGATCCAGCTGTAACCGACTCGATGAAAAGGATCCAAAACCTCTACCTCCGCTGCGGCCACGCGGAGAACCTCGTGAGTCATTTCCAATGAGATTCCCTTCAAGTTTGAAAGTTTGACTCCCCATCACCAGCCCTCTGTCGAGGTAAGCCTGGATCCGCGCTCGCCTGCCCTCAGCGTGATTGACGTGTCTTCCGAAGATCAAGTGTGGAAACCGGCGATGCAAATTCAGTCCACACCATCCAGCTGATTGCCATCCAGCTGATTGTGTGCCGCCCTCCTGCACTAGGACATGCAACCAATAGTGAATTTTCAATTTTCCATCACATATTTTCGAGAACAGTTGATTGACCACATTTCTCTCTCTGCCTAGTCATCTGTTCCCTGAACAATATGGTAAGTCCTCACACATTTTCTTCATCCCTCGCCAACTCCCGAGTAGCCGCAAATATCGATGGATTCTGTTCGGCTTGTAACCCCACTAAGAACATAAACCAAGGACGTGATGGCTCTGACCTTTCTCAAATTCCCTTTACGGTCTCTCGTGAAATCACTGAAGCAAAATCAGATGTTCCCAGCGGTTTAGCAACATCCTCGTACCCGGCCATGGTCAACCCCGAAGTGCCTACTCCCCGCATTTCAACATTTGTATTATATTCACCGAAGTCATCCCCGTACGTCTTTATTGGATGCCGGTGTTATTAACCTTCAATATCATAATCCAGACGATATGAAGATAATTCAGGTTTATCCGCAGAAGATCTTCAAACCTTGAAGAACGAATTCGCTGAGGGTGGCACCCTTGTTTCAGTCTATTCTCCAGACGATGCAATGCTCTGGTTGGAGGCTCACTATGATGATCCACCACTGACATCCATGAGATTATTGGGTGTTGGTGGACCTATTGCTGCAATGCTGTCTCCTGATGAGCCTTCCCTGGTTATTTTCGGGTCAATCCATGATAATTCTGTTCTCGCAGCTGCAGGAGGGCTTTCCGAGTTGTCTGGGTTCCATGTCATGATCAGGCCCCTCAGAGATAACCCCATTACAAGCTGGGAACAAGGAATCTCTCTCAATGAGGATGCTGCGGCCTCAGTTGATGACCAGTTAGCAGAAGCAAATCAAGATGTCAACAACGATTTTTTGACAAACATAGTGGAAAACGAGGACATGGATGAGGACGATACAACCAGTGTAGCAAGCGATATAAGCATGGACAGCACAACCACGGAAGATAGTGACATTAGGGGAATAAACAACGGGAGTGGGGTCTTCCGCTTTCGTGGGGGTGCCAGCAAAGATGTGGATCCTTACGAGCCGTGGATGGGTCCAGTTCACAATGTTGATGTCTGACTTGACATACATCCTTCCCCTGGTGTTTCCCACAAAGTCAGCCTTTTGACCAAGATCCAGGTATGTTACCCATAGATTTCCTGCCAGCAACTAATATTGAAGCCTGATTCCTAGTTTAAAGTTCAACCGGAACATATAAACAAACATCGACATGGTTACCGACCACAGGTGGTGTCCTAGGTGGGCCGGGCACTGCTTTACTTCGTGTCAGAAATGTCCCCATTCCCTCTTATAATCGCTGGCTTTGACCGATGCTCCGCTTCGTGCTGGCGCGATGTACATAGAACACGCCCGGGTCCTTTGCAATGCTGTCAATGTAATTTAGCTATCCACTCCCTTGTGTTAATAGGTGAGCCTTTAAACCCAGATTCTGTTATCCTCTCGTTGAACTCTGCTTCATAGCACATATTGGCATGCATCGGTGTCTTTAATGTCGCTTTTTTCTGGTTGAAACTAACAGAGCGGTTATAACAGTGAGTTCAAACTTTGCAATCCCTGCAATTCATCTGCACCATTCACAAATTTCGTGTTTGTTTGGACTTACTGCGTCTACACGTCGTATTAGGACTCGTGTTCTGTATGGAATCAAATCGCATTCCCAGTAAAATTCGGCGCCGTGGATGGGGAAAGACCGTTGCACATGGGAGATACTCTCCCCGAGTCTCTCCATCGTTTTTGAGGTCGTTCATGTCGTGTACATTTTAGTCTTCGAGATGTCGCAGAACAACGTGCCGAATTAATAATTTCTTGAACCTGAACTCACCTCCAAGTTCCGTTCAACTTGCCTCAGTCATCGGCACACCTCCAATATTGGAACGGTGGATTTCACTGTGTTCTGGCCCCTGATAGACAGAGGGTCTGGCTACCGGCGTAAACAGAGGAGTAGACAAGCCGGTCTGGCTATGTATGTCTACACCTCGTAGACATGGTATGTCTACGTTTGTCATGTCTGTCTACCTGAGTCCACCGACATAGACAGAGGGTAGAACGAGGTAGCTAGAGGTAGACTGAGGCAGGCTCATGTAGACCACCTGCTTTTCTGTTAATTCACAATGGTGTGCCTCTGCAGATTAGCTTGCGCAGGATGCATCTACGGGCGTAGACAGACGTAGAAATAGGTAGCCAGACTGTGTCCACGTGAGGTAGCCACAGGTAGCCGAGCGACGACAGATCTGCGTCTATGTCCTCTGTCTACCCCCATCGATGGATGTAGCCAGATTTGGACCGACGTAGCCATAGGTAGCCGAACGATGACAGGGTTCTGTCTACGGGGGCCCGGAACGCAGTGTTTGGAACGAAAACCTCCCTTTCCTCTCCTTCTCTTTCCTTTTTCGATTTCTTTTTTGTGTTTCCTTCTTTGGACACCCAGTACAATGGAAAAAAACCAGTATAGTAGTAGTGGAGTACGCAGGCGCACAGAAGCCGACTGTGTCATGATTGATTACCGTCACTCGTAAACTCCGTGGGATGTGGGAGAGATACCTCATGTATTAAGCAGATGCCTCGTATCAGTATGTGCCTGTTTACCATCACCTCGATTTGTAGTTTCTTTCTCAACGCCACCTCTGCTTCAGCTCTGAGCTAACCCAATTCAGTCGACCAATTTCCCATGCTTATCTCTAGACTCGCGCCACAATCACAATTTAGCTCTGGCCGAGGCTGCTTCTTACGTGCCGCTCTACTCACGCGGCCTATTTTCCAGCGCTCATGGCCCACTCCGACCAAACACGGGGCCAGCTATCGCGCGCTCAAGGCCCGCTCAAAAGGAACACCCGTCTATCCTTGCTGCGCTTTCCTTCCCACCATCACCATCTCCCCATCTCGACACTGTCCTCTCATCCACACGCTGCTGAACAGCCTTCCTCAGACAAATCAACCGTGCCCAAAGCTTTGAGAAGCATCAAGCCCTCTCGCCATCCTCTTTGACTCAATAAGCCCCTGAATTGCCGTCCTCGACCGAGTCAAGCCCTGAACAAGATATGGCAAGAAGCAAGTCAATGCTTAAACCGTGCTCACTCTCACTCCGCTCGAAACTTGGCATCACTCCGCTTTTCTCTGGCATGTTTGTGAATGGCCGAACGTCTGTCTTCGCGTCAACAGCGCATCCGTGAATGCGCCGACTGTCAACGACCAAAGACACGCAACTCCGCGTCAAGGCTCCACCCGCTTCCAACGTTTTGGATACATCTCAAGCCTTGGCTGGATAGCAAGAGGTGTCGGAGCAACGACCCATCGCAACATTACAGGACGTGCGAGGCCACCCGATTATTCAGCTTCGGGCCTTCCAGCCGTAGCGCTGTGTACCTCCATTCTCAACAACGAAAGCGGCATCAGGCGAAGTTCAACTCGATATCTGTCTGGTATTTCCTGTGTTTCCTTCGCCAGCTTCCCATTCAAGTCTGTCGACCTCTTCATATCTCCATTCTCATTTCTCCGAAGGAACATATTGATCCAGTTGGATGGTCCCTAGTCTCTCGTAGACAGACACTACAACAATTTTGGTGCTCGTGCCTCGCATGTTGTAGTCTGTTGATAAGGTCGATCGAATGATCGCTGGCCTGCTTATTACAAATCACAAAAATATGTGGGATGCTGGTATGCATTCCAGAATGTCTTCTTCACAAATGTGAAGTCCTACAGTATTTACTAGCATAATTTGAACAACTTGTCCCCCCAACTCGCGGCGGCAGAGTGGTTCGAAGTTTGCGATCAACAACAGATGACAAATCCTGACAAATCCACTCCTTTTATTCCACCAGAATGGAAGGTGAAAGAGAAGAATTTGAAGAGCCCTTTGGGGTCAGAAATGCATTTAAATACCCTTTCTCTCTGGAAGTTTGAAGGTGGGGGTCCTGGAAGTGCTAAACAGGCATGGCAAGATTTCAAACTCCGATGATTTGTAATAAGCAGGCCACCAATACACGTGGCGTGGTTAACTACAGACTAGATGGTCCCCGTGTAAACGGCACGTGTTACCCCCAGACTTACTCTTTTGGATACTCAAAACCTGTTGTGACATAGTTGATGGCAACATCACGCATCACTTTGGTGGGGTGGCTTGTTGTATTAGAATCGTTGGCGCAAATTTGGGGGAAAGAATTTTGGGAAGAAATTTTTGAAACGGAAGATTCTTTTTGCAAGAGAATTTGCTCCCGCAATTTTGCGAGAGCGGATTTTGGGGGGGGTGAATTCTTTTTTTACAAGGGAGGGAATTGGGGGGAGAATTTTTTGTTTTGTTTTGGTTGTAAAATCCCCTCCCGCAGAATTGGGGGGAGATTTTTTTTGTTTTGTTTTTGGGTTGTAAAATCCCCTCCCGCAATTTGCGGGAGGGAAATTTGGGTGACAATTTTTTCGGTTGTAAAATTCCCTCCCGCAATTTTGCGGGAGGATTTTGGAGAACAAGAATTTATGATAATGAATGTTGAACTGGCGTGCGGAATAGTTTAGTGGGCTGTGCTCGCGCTGTGGCCGCTCTGGCTCTTGCTCCTCCCCATGCGCGGCGCATTGCGGTTGTTAGTGGGCGTTGTCTGACGATGCCTCTCCTTCCCTTCCCGCTCGCCCCTTTCCCACCTTTGTCTCGCCTGCACTTTACCATACACACACATTCCTTCGTTCTTCCCTTCGCATTCGCATTTGCATATCGTTGGACTCACACGTGCCACGAACTCGATCCCCGCCCCACTTTCCTTCGTCCGTATCATATTCTCTCCACTTACATCGCATTGTATCCTACCGTATCCCATTGTATCGTATCGCCTCACACGCCATAGCCCATAATCATATTGTATGTATTGTACTCATACTGCCCTCCCGCCCTCTGTACCACGTCCAGTCCAGTCCAGTGTTGGATGAATATCTTTTTTTTTTTTTTTCCGGGGCACTTAAACAGGCAACCCCGCCATTCCCAAGGTTTCGCAAATCGGTCGAACGACCGATTATACCCGAACACCGTTCTCGAGCAGAAAACGTGCGATATCTGTGTGACCTCTCTTCAACGCAAGGCATAATGCAGGCCCATAATTTCCGGCCGCTGAGTTAACATTTGCGCCGTGCTCGAGCAGGAGGTGGACAATCTCCATGTCGCCGTAATAGGTCGCAACCAACAGCGCATTAGCATATTTACTGCCCGCTGGATCAACGTCAGCACCCTTCTCAAGCAGAAGGCGGACTATTCCTGTGCGACCTATCTCCGATGCAAAGTATAACGCAGGCCCATACTTTCCGGCCGCTGAGCTGACTTTTGCGCCGTGCTCGAGCAGGAGGCAGACAATCTCCATGTAGCCGTAATAGGTCGCAACCAACAGCGCACTACCATATTTTCCGCCCGCTGCATCAACGTCGGCACCCTTCTCAAGCAGAAGGCGGACTATTCCTGTGTGACACATCTCCGATGCAACGTATAACGCGGGACCATAATATCCGGCAGCTGAGTTGACATTTGCGCCGTGCTCGAGCAGGAGGCGGACGGTCTCCATATGGCCGTAATAGGATGCAACCAACAGCGGACTACCATATTCTCCGCCCGCCGCATTAACTTTGGCGCCCTTTTCAAGCAGAAGGAGGGCTATTTCTGTGCCACCTGTCTCCGATGCAAGGTATAACGCGGGCCCATACTTTCCGGCCGCTGAGTTGACTTTTGCGCCGTGCTCGAGCAGGAGGTGGACAATCTCCATGTAGCCGTAATAGGTCGCAACCAACAGCGCACTACCATATTCTCCGCCCGCCGCATCAACGTTGGCGCCCTTCTTGAGCAGAAGGCAGACTGTTTCTCTGTGACCTTCCCTCGACGCACGGTATAATGCAGGCCCATAAATTGTGGCCGCTGACTCGGAGTTGACATTTGCGCCGTGCTCAAGCAGGAAGTGGACAGTCTTCGTGTGGCCGTAATTGGACGCAGCCTGCAATGCACTACCATATTCTCCGCCCGCTGCATCAACGTTGGCACCCTTCTCAAGCAGAAGGCGGGCTATTCCTGTGCCACCTGTCTCCGATGCAAGGTATAACGCGGGCCCATACTTTCCGGCCGCTGAGTTGACATTTGCGCCGTGCTCGAGCAGGAGGCGCACGATCTCCATGTGGCCTTTATTGGCCGCAGCCTGAAATGCGCTGCCATAATGTCCGCCCGCCGCATTGACATCGGCACCATTGTCGAGGAGGAGGCGAACAATATCCTCTTGACCCGTCTCAGACGCGATGTACAATGCGGTACCCGATCCGGTCTCTGCTTTGACATTTGCACCATGCTCAAGCAGGAGGTGGACAGTCTCCGTGTGGCCGTTATTGGATGCAGCCTGCAATGCACTACCATATCCTCCGCCTGCCCCATTAACATCGGCACCCTTCTCGAGCAGAAGGCAGACTATTTCTGTGTGACCTTCCCTCGATGCAAGGTATAATGTGGGCCCATGCTTTCCGGCCGCTGAATTGACATTTGCGCCGTTTTTGAGCAGGAGGCGGACGATCTCCATGTGGCCTTCCTCGGCTGCAGCCTGCAGTGCGCTGCCATAATGTCCACCCGCCGCATTGACATCGGCACCATTGTCGAGGAGGAGGTGAACAATATCCTCTTGACCCCTCTCAGACGCGATGTACAATGCGGTACCCGATCTGGCCTCTGCTTTGACGATCGCACCCTTGGCGACTAGGAGATGAACGAGCTTCGTGTGCCTGTTCGCAATCGCACCCTGCAGCGCAGTGTAGCCATCTCGTACTGGTCCATTATCAACATGTGCACCATTGTCAAGAAGAAATTGCACGATCTGTGTGTGACCCTGGTGGGCTGCCAACCGCAAAGCACTACACTGGTGGCGTGCTTTGAAGACACCTTTTTGAACCAACAATTCAACCATCTGAACGTGACCCCCAAATGATGCTATACAGAGGGCAGAGACTCTCTCGTCGTTTGAGGCCAGTCCACGATCTAGAAGATACTCGGCTATCTTCCGCAAGTTCGCAGCTGCAGCAACCCATAAGGGTGATGAAGATGATGGCCAGTCTTCAAAATTCCAAGGGAGGGAATGCGCCGTCCAGTACCATTGGCGGGACCATTTCTGGGCTACCTCCAGGAAATTCAGGATCATATCTCTGAGTTCCACTTCAGGCTGCCCAACAGCATGAATGAGACAGTAGTGGCAGTAGTGGAAGAGTGAGTGTAAGGGCATGTGAATCCCCGTTTCATTGAATGCCAGATATGTCAGTAGCGTGCGTGTGATATCAGCCTGTGCATTGGGGAAAAGACCATCCAAGTAGGCCTGTGTGCTGTAATGAACAAGCCGGACCGTGGAAACTTCGCCTACGATAATCAGGCCTGCACAGACACCCAAGATAATGCTGATTTCTGGACGGTCGTCAGGATCGAGGTTTTTCGCTCCGGGCTTGACAGCTAAAGCATCTTGAAGTTCCTCCACTCTTAACACTCTCTTTGCATTTGCGACCCAAGTCAGGGCTGCAAGCGCAAGTTCCCTGTCACCCGTCCGTTGGTGATTAATTCGGTCCATGGTGTCCTTGTATGCGGCGTTCAAGTCTTTGGGCAGATTTTCCAGATTTTCTCGGACCAGCTTTATGGTGGTTTTTGTCGCCAGAGATTCGGTGTGAAGTTTGGCAAGCAAAAACCTGGAACAAGGTTTTAGCGCGATTCTTACGTGCAGGAACATTGTACAGTACTCACATTCCGTCCACAGTTCTTACAATTTTGTGATAATTTCCTCTTGAAGTTCGGGTGACGCTTGGACGTGCAGCGAGAGCCGACAGTCAGTCTGAATTTGCTGATTAACATAACTCCGAATGTCCTCGTCAGGCGCGCGAATCTCAAGGATTGTCGTATCTGGAATAGAGGGCAGTGTAATGTGGGGGCGCGAGGTCAGCATGAGGTTGACAGTGGGACCCATGGCGACCAGATATTCGAGAAGGATCTTCCGGTCGTTCTCTGGGTATTCGTCCAGGGCATCAACAACAATGTAAATCTTCCACCATTGAGCAACCACCGAGGAAAGTACTTCATGAATTTCAGTCAGAGGCGGTCGAGTACCCTTCTCGGAATGCCGCTGGTATAAGTTCTGTACCATAGATTCGGCAGATATTGTTTTCCCATGCACAAGCTGTCTCCAGAGACCGGCGAGGAGATTGGACGGAGTTTGGATTTGGATTTCTTTGTGGTTGAGGTACATGCATGCT
The DNA here is from genome assembly GCA_029378395.1 of Mycena leptocephala. NCBI lineage: Eukaryota > Fungi > Basidiomycota > Agaricomycetes > Agaricales > Mycenaceae > Mycena > Mycena leptocephala. Next base: position 199,293 of record JARJLF010000159.1, on the reverse strand, counting down.
ACGGCGATAGTCCCGAGACTGCTTGTTGTGGTTTCGAGATGGTTGACAACGATGGATCTAAGGAATTAGATCAGACTAGTGAAATATACTGAAAATAAAGCTCACGCAAGCACGGTTTTTCCGGCGCCGGCTAAGTATTATTTTCAAATTGAAATTTACGAGGTTTGCAAACAGAGGTTTGAACACGTACGCATTCCTTTGCACCACAAAATTTCTCCCGATGAGGACTTCCACTGTTCGAAAAGATGATCTAGGAGGAGCCATTCCCCAGTTCCGGGCTGTCGAGCACGGAAAATATCTGCTTGTCGCTCGAAAAAATTGATCGGCGAGAACCAAAAGATGATTTTCTCGCGATCCTCCCTGTGTCTGTCATTGGTGTTTGATTAAAAATGAATTATGAATTGGATCATTTCAAGAGAAGAACTGACATTGCATCACGCGCATTCTCCCCAGCTTTGCCTAGGTCGACGCATTGGTCGATTGCAAGATGAAGGGGGGGGACACCTTACCGCCATACACATTGCTTGTGAAGTTTTGAGCATTCACAACCCAATTCAGAGTATTACCCTCTCCCGCACCCCCAGCGCCGCCCTGTACCCCGCCCCTTCCACCATTGCCTCCTTGGCCCCCTGGGCGAACTCAGTAAGTAATGATGCTGGTGTAACCCATCGCCTCGCACCGTAGATGTTAATGGTCCGAGATTCGCTACCCGGGGGAAGCATGGCCATTGTGGGTCGTTAGTGCGATGGATCCTGTGTACTTATCTGGGTGAGTTGGACACCGGCAAAGTTTGCATGGGAGACAGAACTGACCACAGCAAGTCGAAGTTTCTACGGCCGGCAGAACTGATCAAGGATGAGGAGGCTATATCGCTGCAGTGCTCTTGGAGGCGGGGAACAGAGGTGTGAGCACCTCGTGGAGGACGTCAAGAAGACAGCACGCACTCATTGGATGGGATCTGGTCCTGAAGTTACGGATCCAGGGAAACCGTGCGAGATTTCTCATGAGTTGGCAGATGGGCGGTAAAAATGGGGATCTGACGAGGGTCAGGGGTGGAAAAGTCGTAGAGTGGAAGGCTGTGGAAGGAGAAGAGTCAAGAGAGCAAAAAGGAGATTACCCGTTCTATTAAGATTTACTGCTCAATTCGTTAACAGTAAATCTTAATAAAACGAGTAATTATAATACTGTGCTATTTCGATCGAATGATCAAGGGACGCATGACCCGGGCCTCTGAACCGAACACTTTGGGTACGAGTGATGGTGGCATTGAGGCTTTGAGCCCCAAATAGGCTCAAAAATACCAAAATTTCTCGTCCGGCGTTCGCCGCACTACCGACCTAAGGCACCTACGTTGCCACTTACGTAAAGGGCCTCTTAGGGGGGTTTACGTGTATGGGTAAAACCCCCCTAAGAGGCCCCCCGAAGACGAAGGTAAAGACCTACGTTCACCCTGCACCAGCCTTCGTAGCCTTCATTCGTCCGCCAGCCTTCCCAATCGGGAAACACCCTCCGTGGTCCTTCGCCACCTTCTCTGGTATCATCGTATCGCAGGAAACACTGACTGGGCACACAAGGTATATGCACACATGTCAATTACATTGTTGGTGCTAAAATATACGGCAGTATGTACTTTATACCAAGAAAGATGTACAGTAGGTCTACAGTGAAGGATGTACAGTAGGTGTACAGCAATAGTACGGGTTTAGCAAGACATTGGAATATGATACATGGATATCAAGACATATGTATACAATAGCGCGATACGAGAGTCCAAGAAAAAATAGATGTGAAGGCCTTCGCGGATGCGCGAAGGGTTCCGAGAATTGAATCAAATTGATATTGCGCCGGGTGTTGACATATGGCAAGGGCTTGAACAAGTTGTAGGAGTGCAGTGATGTTCCAGAGATGTGGGTGAAGCAGTAGCCAACAAAAACAATCCACACGAAGGCTTTCGTGGATGTGCGAAGGTCACGGAAGTACAAAAAAAGTTCACCAAATCACTTTGACTGCTAGGTTTGAACAAGTGGTAGGACTGTGTGGACGTTCCCGAGCTGCTAGAGGGGGGGGGAACAAGGAAGAAGGCCCGGCATTGGCAGCGAAGGCCTTCGGGCAAGGGAATTTTGACGCCATCTTTTTGCGATGCAGCAGCCCTGCTGCTTGGCAGGTAAAAAGCTCTGCTTTTGTGGTGGGCTTTGTTTGCTCACGCTGTACAAGAAGGTCTTTGCTATGGTCAATTCAGCCAGAATGATGCACTTATAATGGAAAAGATGATAAGAGATTACCAGAAGGACGTGAAACTAGCAAGAGAACACAAATGAAACATGACAGCAGAGCAGATTTTCGAATGAAGATGGCGACACATCAAGTTTACCCCATCATGTGACCGTACTCGAAAGGCTTATTCCGAGACTGTACTGCCACTGATGCGACCAACCATTTTAGACTGATTAAAGCCGGCCGACGATTTTACAACATATCTCGCACAGCCACCTGCCCCCAAAAATCGGTCTCGCAGAGGGAAAGTTTCGGCTGCCAAATGTGGTTTTAAGGATTCAACTTGATTGTTTTTTTTTTTTGAAAAAATTGGTCTGTATGCAACAACCTTCTTAGCCTCTGTGTGACTGCCGCCACCTCCGCCACCTCCATGAAGACCTTCACCACCTCCATGAAAACCTTCACCACCTCCACGAAGACCTCCGCCACCTCCACGAAGACCTTCACCACCTCCATGAAGACCTTCACCACCTCCACGAAGACCTTTGCCACTCCACGAAGACCTTCACCACTTCCGCGACGACCTTTGCCACTTCTGCGACACCTTTGCCACCTTCGCAACAACCTTCGCTGCCTCCTCCGATATTGTACACGTAATTGACAGATGCTGCCACCTCGGATCACCTCATTTAATCAGCCAATAGGAAGCATTATAACTGTCAACCAGCATGGTCTTTTTTTCTTACGAGAACTCCCGCACAGATTTGTGTGCTTAAATGTCGGAAATTACATTGCTGTATTGCCCGAAGGTCTCCGATTTTAGTTTAGGATTTTCTGTGATGGTGGGAAACCGGCGCATGAAACGAGCTGAAAGACAGCTAAGTTCTCATTAAGGCTTGGACCTCAACCACCATCTTTATTATGTGCTGCCATACAAAGAATTTTTCCTGTGCTCAGCAAGTCTCAACCAGCCAGGAAAATTGTTTTAACTTGTCCATGAGCCCCAAGTGCATGTTTATCATCCCATTCAGTGTGCTACTGACCATGTAATTATAGAGGTCAAATTGTCTGTGCAGCCTTCCGGTGTCCAGAGCACTGGCATGATGTTTAACCCGACCTCCTACCACATTTGTGGCATCCTGCCAACATTCCCCCTGGGTACTTGGCCTTCAACGAATCATTGGCAGCAATATTGCGTGTTGAATGGTGTTCAACTCCAACTCCGTGAACAGAATACAAGGGGAATCCAACTATTATATTTATTAGCTTGCACGCATGATCCATCAATTGTACTACTTTGAATTCCTCGACTATATTCTTCTTGGCATTCCGAATTCTCTTACTGCTATTTGCGGAACTTAGGGCGCAGATCAATTTTTTTTTTCAAAAAATGATGATTTCACTAGAACGCTCATATCTTCCTCAATTTTTGGTATTTTCCCTTGATTTTACCACCATTGTACTCGTATAGGATGCCCGCACACGCATGGACCCATAGATGTAAGCTGATTATATAATCTGTACCATATATGGCAAGTCCCCAAATTTTGCGTATATCACCTCCTGTACAAACACAAACAGTCTGGGCATCATTATATCTTCGCAGATGTCTAATAATATACATATGCAGGCGCAGGCATATTCGAAATTCCGATATCAGAGCCCCATATGGTGCTGGATATGGCCCAGTACATGTAGGTCAAGGGTGTACCACAATCACAGCACATACACATAAAATTGGCACCCCCGTGCCTGAATATTATACAAAAGATATATATTCCAAGATATCCCATGTTCTAGGTGCCTAGTGCAGGTACAGGAAGTGATATATGCAAAATGATCATAATTTCCATATTTGATGTAGATTATATAATTGGCACTTATCCATGGGTACATGCGTGTGGGGGCGTCCTAGGCGAGTACAACGGTGGTGGAATCAAGGGAAAAGACCAAGAATTGAGGGAGATATGAGCGTTCTAGTGAAATCATCATTTTTTGAAAAAAATTGATCCGCGCCCTAAGTTCCGCAAATAGCAGTAAATAGACCTATAACTGGGAACTAGCAATTTAAATTCATTAGGTGTGCAACGATGATTCAAGGAAACGCAAGAAATTCATTCATGGCAAGGAATTACAGCATTAACTATGAATTCGCTGAGCCACCAAGGCCACGAAAGGTGCTGCCGAAGGTTGGGAAGGGTGCCACCAGAGGCCTACAACCAGTGGGGGAGGGCACAGAGGTGGACTCATCTGTTGTCGGATTTGCAGCTGTGGGGCGCACAGAGTGTTAATGGATAACATAACAAGCAAAGGGCAACGCACATTGTTGAAGCTGGTGATGGTGTTGTTGGTGCCCTTTAAATATGCGATTATTCCGGAGAGCAGGTAAGACAGAAGACAATTCCAAGCTGTTGAGCAGTGCCTTTAGTGGTATCCTGAGCCTGCAATGGTGGTGACGAAATTGGCAAAGGTGCATACAATTACACATTTGACATGTGTATGGTCATGTACCAGAGCCGAGAGGTTTGTGGCTGAGGGAGAAGACAATTCCCAGCTAGTGTTGCCGCAACTTAGGACAAACCGACTCCAAGTCGACTTGGGGGCGCTGACTTGAGCCGAGTCAGGTCGAGTTGATACAATCAACTTGAGGTGACTTGAGTGGCTCAAGTCGGTCCGAAGCAGGTTGTATATTTTCGCTCAAGGAAGCGATTGGGGTCATCAGAAAAATTAGTGACATTAGTGACACCGTGACAGTATCGTGACAATACTGTGACATCCTGTGACAGGTAAAAAATCATGTTTCACCTTTTGAGTTTTTACGAGGTCTGGAGCCACCAGGAGAATTTTGCAAAAATTTGCTGACCAAGTCGACTTGAGTGGCTAAGTCGGACTTCCTTGAGTCAACTTAGCGAGTTGCGGCAACACTATTCCCAGCTGTTGAGCAGCACTTTTTGGTGGGATTCCGAGGTGGCAAAGGTCATGGCAAAGGTGGCAAAGGTGTGGGAAATCACACTGTTTGACATGTGTATGGCTATGTACTGGAGCGAGAGGTTTGTGACTGAGGGAGAAGACAATTCCAAGCCATTGAGCAGCACTTTTGGTGGGATTCCAAGGCAGTGAAGGTCCTGGCAAAGGTGGCAAAGGTGCCGACAATCACACTGTTTGACGTGTGTACAGCCATGTACCGGAGCCTAGAGGTTTGCGACTGAGGGAGAAGACAATTCCAAGCCATTGAGCAGCACATTTGGTGGGATTCTGAGGCGGCGAAAGTCATGGCAGAGGGTGGCGAAGGTGCAAGAAATCACACTGTTTGCCATGCATAGACTCATAATACAGAGTCAGGGTTTTCCAGTTGAGACAGGAGTCAGTTCCACACATTGTTAAGCTGCTGGGTGATGCTTCTGATGGGTTCCTGAGGCAGCAAAGGTTGTGAAGGTACAGACAGAGTGCCTCCCTGTTGATCCAATCCACCATATTGGTGTCTGTGCAGGCAGGCCTATCATCAGGGATGACAGGGGCCATAGGGGCCGCATCCAGAGTGTTTGAGGCTGGCTCACAATGCAAGAGAGCATGGAGCCGCTGGCGTGTGGCAGTATGTTTCTACGCATGACCTAGCCCTTGGATGGCCTGTTGCTGTGCTTGTTGTGTACCCTGAGAGCCCTCTTGAGGTGTGTACTGCCCGCCAGCTGGCTGGGTAGCGTGCACAGAGCGTTTGTGGCTGAGGACCATTTTGGTGGAGGCAGGAAGAAGCTGAGAAAGTCACGGGATTTCAGCCCAATTTGGAATGGTTTCATAAAAGAAGCACAACCCTTCACGAAAGCGTACCCCTCTTAGAGGGGTTTTACCCATACACCTTAACCCCACTAAGAGGCCCTTTACATAAGTGCCACCTCAGTGCCTGGGGTGGGACTACCATTGATGGTAATTCCCCATGATTGCCGAGGAATGAACACTTGGAAAAATGAACACCAAAGGTGAAGCGTGACAATCCACAGGTACAGAAATGCGGATAGCATATATTTGGAGTATAGTGGTTTATGATTAGATCAGCTGGGTATTATCTGCCAGTGGCTGTACGGTTATCTGCCACGGCTGCCTGTACCTTCATAAGCTTGCCCTCTAATTTCATGAAAATAATAATCTAGACTCAAGAACATATGTAAAAACCATCAGTGCCTATTCAGATTGTCTAGGTATATCCAGTATGTCACAAGATTGGGGGATGGCAGACACTGTGTCCCCACCCCCTGTAGGCACACCCATGCCTACGCTTGTGTTCGCTGGTCTACATGGGTTAAAGTATGTTGATGGCTGTAGGCAAGGGGACATCGGCACAGTGTTGCCTTCGCTCGTGTTCGCTTGGCTACGTGAGCTTACGTCACGTAGACGAACTTTGCCTATGTTTGTTGACAGCCGTAGACACACCTTAGTCTCCCCCAACTCCGAATTGACCTTGATTTTGGCCTTTGAAATGATTTATTTGCTATTTCCCTTCCGTTTAATACCTCCTCAAGTCTTGCGCAGCTTTTCACATGCACAGATCAGGCGTGGGAGGCATCATAACACAGCCACCTGCAATCTACATCAACACATTACATGAGGTTCGGAACCGAAACAGAGTAGTGTTTAAACACTTAGACACTCGCCAAGCACTCGTAATAACTCCGAATTTGATATACCACATAGGTCTGCATCCCACTATGTTTGTCTACATTGGCCTACTGCCGTAGACCAACGTGGGCATACTAGATCAATGTAGACTCACGTCAAACTCACATACACCAAGAGTGTCTACATGTTGTAGGCATATGTAGGTGAACAGGTTTGTCTACATATTGTCTACAGCGGTAGACACAGTGTGTGCCTACAGGGGGCCAGAACGCAGTAAGATAATTTGCGTGACTGGCAGATAATTGGTCATGTCACGATTATCTGCCATCTACTAACCTCCGCGTTGTATCGCTCAGTCTCCAACAGACCAGACCTCATTTGGTGCTCTATCTCTCCCAGAATGTCACCCTCTGTCTACTGTCCAATAATTCACTGAAATCTCGGTGTAGTGATGTTCAGGGCCCGGCTTCAAGCCCTAGGCCGGCCAGGCCAGGCCCTACTAGGCCTAAGCTGGGCCAGGCCCGCTGCAGGGCTTGAGCAGGCTCAGGGCTCGGGCCTGTGAAGTCTCAGGCCCAGGGCTTGGGCTTGAGGCCCGACTGTATGAACAGTTGATTTTTGCGCGCAAAAGTCAACTATGGAACTCGAGGTAGGTATATGACTTACTTAGGATGTTTTGGAAGACATTTTATAGCTTCTGGAGTGTTCATTTATCAAGTTTAGACCAGCCAAAATAGAATTTCTGGTTCTATTGGTTAGAAAATATGAAATAAATCGATCCATTGAATGTAATTAACTCACATATCATCCAAAATGACTATTCTAACCACCAGGGTATCAAATACTCAACATCTGCCTCAGGCCCAACTAAGCCCCAGGCCTAGGGCTTCAAGCCCTGGTCGTGGGCTTGGGCTTGGGCTTCAGAAATTTCAAGCCCAAGCGCCGGGCCCAAGCCGTGGCTTCCAGGCCAGGCCGGGCCCTGAACATCACTATCTCTGTGAGACGGAGTCCAATTGGCACGGCGAATTGATCGCAAATGGGCGAGTCGATGCAAACGACAACCGGCCATAATTGACTCAGAATGGTCAAATCATGGTCAGAGAACGCAGATAGGACAGCAGCAGCAGTTGCGAGCTGCACTCAGAGCATGACAGTAGGCGGTGGAACTGGAAGCCACAGTTTCTTGGGTATTGGTGCAATGTGAGTGGTCTTAATCGTAGACATCGTGCTCGGGGAGATACTAGAGTGGTTACCAAAAAAAGTTGGCATATTCGCCCAGATCGATCTCTTCCAGTAATATCTATTTCTTGGTGGAAGGACAGTATATTTCTCAGTGCATTGCGTATGTCCAGCCCTTCTAATGGAACTTCTCTGTTCTTATTTTTTTTTCAACTCAGGATGGAGTGTGATGGATTTATTCCACCTCAACATATAACCAAGAGTATTGATACCAAAACGAAGGAAACAACCAAGTCGGCCACTTTGACAGGAGGGACTAATCCTACTGGAGCATTTGAATATATTGCAAGCAAGATCAAGACAGATACCGTGGAGTATCAGAATGACAGAGTAGGTTGAGATGGAAATTGAGATGAACATTGTTTTCCTGATTTATTTCAGGTCACCCCTAAATGCACCGTTCATTATCATCCCGGCGATGATTTGACGATTGACGGAACATCTTATGAATCATTTGACATTGCGTATGAGGCTAGTGATGACCTGACCAACAAGGAGGAGGAGGGTGCGAAATATCCGATCCATGCAGAATAGAGAGTTTGCGGTGGAGCCACCCAGCGCCACCAGATGGCTCATCCGGCATGCGGTGCTGGGTGGCTATGTCATTTGGTGGCCGTTCAGTTGCCTGCTCGTTATGGCATGTATCGAGTGCCTACTACCTTACTGAGTACTACTGCTTTCTCTACCCATGCAGAAGGCCATTCTCGAGTCCACACTTCGCTGTCTGACTCAATATCAGGGTTGCTCTCGGAGTTTGGCAGCAAAGAAGGGGTTGAAGTACTAGTTTCCGGCACTCCACCAGTGCGCGCGCATGTATGGGCACACGTCTGAATAGGCATAGTGTGTGTAGAAGGTCAACAAAAGTTCTCCCCATGCCACCTGATCAGCCACCAAATGACGTAGCCACCCAGCACCGCATGCTGGATGAGCCATCTGGTGGCACCAGGTGGCTCCACCGCAAACTCTCTATTAGGCGCAAAAGCTACCGATAAAGATGGCACCTTGCCGTCTGACAAAACTCAGGTCAAAATTGGGGCTGGGGTTCCAGCAGCTCCCTCCCGCGCAAGTTTCACTACCGTAGCCACCGGTAGTGAAGATATTAGAGAGTTTGCGGTGGAGCCACCTGGTGCCACCAGATGGCTCATCCAGCATGCGGTGCTGGGTGGCTACGTCATTTGGTGGCTGATCAGGTGGCATGGGGAGAACTTTTGTTGACCTTCTACACACACTATGCCTATTCAGACGTGTGCCCATACACGCGCGCGCACTGGTGGAGTGCCGGAAACTAGTACTTCAACCCCTTCTTTGCTGCCAAACTCCGAGAGCAACCCTGATATTGAGTCAGACAGCGAAGTGTGGACTCGAGAATGGCCTTCTGCATGGGTAGAGAAAGCAGTAGTACTCAGTAAGGTAGTAGGCACTCGATACATGCCATAACGAGCAGGCAACTGAACGGCCACCAAATGACATAGCCACCCAGCACCGCATGCCGGATGAGCCATCTGGTGGCGCTGGGTGGCTCCACCGCAAACTCTCTATTTCAGCAGCAGCAACTGGCTCTACATCGGTCACATCCATGGGCACACATGCTCCCACTGACAAGGGTCGTGGGTAAAAGAGGATGACAAGGTTGCTGGCCCATTGAAGACCCGTAAACTTCAAGTTCTTGATTGGAATTATTTGAGCTCGATCTTCGGCGTCGTTGTACTACCCTCTTAATATTTATTTACACTAGCTGTGCGCCTTTTTCAAAAACTCAGCTGGATTCTTCGAAATGTTGAACCCACTTGCTGCATCATTTCGTTCAAATCGACAGGGGGCGTGACGCGTGACCTGGTTGAACCAATTCGACATTTCAATAATTCGCGTAGGACAAGACCAGCCCGAAAGTAACGTATCAACTTATTTAAAGAAAATAATAATCCGTGGATCATGTTTGGATCGTGTGATTCGTGAAGCAGCTGTCCCGAATTCATTCTTTCCATTCCACCAACCCGCTACTAATTCTGCAATTCTACGCCTCCTAGACGAGGGCACCTGAGGCACCTCGATCAGCAGCCTCCACCAAAAAGAAACGCATGTACAAAATCACCTTACAATTAATCTTCGTCTTAAATCTTACGCCTTGGCAAGAGCACAGCGACGCGTATCTTCGCCCCTTACTTCAAGATCTAGCCTCAGAGACACAAAATACGCTATTTTTCACGCCAGTAGTCAGGTGGAAGGCTGGAGAAGCGCGATGCCGCATTTTGATGGCCCGGCACGCAGGAATAGCCGAACTGCTGATTCTCGTGAAAAGAAAATTACAATCGCTATTTAGAGAGTGAAGGTCAGTTGGAAAGGCGCCTTAAAGAAACTTTCCCTCTTGAATTTTGGGTCTAGAGGTGCTGGAAGGTTCAATGGTGGTAGGAGAGAATTCAAACTCCGACGATTATATAATAACGGCGCGACCTATATACGATTGTACGCTTAACTACAGACTAGCCCTGCAGTCTCTGGCGGCTCTCTTCTTTCATTATTTTTTGTTCTTTTGTCGGGAACTTGAAGGCATTTCGGATCCATGTGTCTCTGTCTGCACTCTTTTCTGTTGGTCTCTTTGGAAGAGAAAGATCTCATGGTTGTCGCTTTCTCAGGGTGCCATGCTTATTTTTTTCACTCCGCCTTTCATGGGAGAGGGAAGTTGAAGCATGTGTGTACCACTACCTTTTGCTTCCCTGGTGCTCTGTGTCTCCAGAAATTTGAGGGAAAGGTAGAGGCCCGAGAAGGTCTTTTTAACAGGTTTCTCTCTATCACTAATTCCGCATGAATTAGCCCGAATTATTTAGGATGGTTTCATCCAAATCCATGAAGAACTGACCGAGTTGTGGGTAATTCTTTGAAACCACCCGAAACCAGAAATCTTTCGACTGCGCCTTCAGTACTGCCAACAGCTGTAAACTGGAAATGCGGGTGTGCACCGGTATGTGACAGGATGGTGTCATATTATGATAACCCTGTGTAATCCACAGTGCTGTTAAATTATGAATGTGTATAAATTCAAGTCCACGCGGTGCAAATATGAGATAAGCACCGGGGAGGGCAACCCACCATCTTAACTTGAAGTAGCTGAGATTCGTTGCGAGGATAACAGAGGGCGACGGTAACTAGCTCTTTTGCTAAAGCATAAATGCCAGGAATATTATGAAGTTACTAGTAGTTGGCTTTTGAAGTATGATGTAAGGAATTATTAGCCTTATACACCCCAAGGACTTCAATTTCTTTTTCTCTTACTATTTAATCTCGAATGCTCCCCGTATGTGATACGATATCCCAATTAGGCAGATGTCAGATTAGTCAGTTGACAGCTTTGATGAATCTAACTACACTTTGCCCACAACTATCGCCTTGCCTACCTGGCCTGACTCGTCGAGACTCTCCGAGCACAGGCAACGGGCATTGGGCGACTAGTTTGATTCTATTCTATATTCCCTAGTTCTCCAATTTCTCGCCAAACTCGAAGACTTGGACAACGAGCTTATCGCTGAGTGGGAACGAACGTCGAGCCCACTAGAGAAACATCCGATAAGAGCGAGAACGTCTCGCTCTTGGGTGTGCCTCGTAGCGATAGGACCGTCTAAGGGTCATTACCACAAAGCGAGATCAGCTCGTCAGAGATTCATTGGACTAAACCTCGTGACGAACCTACTCAGGTCTCACAAAGTGGACACATTGGGAATTAGTTCATACTCTGGCCGGCTTGCGGGAACAACAAGATTATAATCCTGAACTCGACGTCTATCGGAGCAGGATAAGCCTACCACCTAGGGGAACTTCGATTCCGCCACGTAGGAATCGTGTCTCTTCTTTGCCCCTACTGGACTCTTCAAAATCACGCCTGTTAGCTCCCACGAGAGCCTCAGCGGCCAAATCTGTCCGTGTCGCTGATCAGGAGGAGCTACCTAAGCTATCTCCCGCGGATATAGCGTCCTCGTGGAGGGCTCCAACTGCAACTTCTCGATCAGTGTCTAGATCTGTATCACCTCAAAAATCAGTGGCGACGTCAAGAAAGAAACCATCAGCTTCTCGTATTCCGATTGCGAATCCATCGTTATTCAAAGGCTCTCTCCGGGACGACAGAACTCCATCTGTTTCGAGAGATAGAGCTCGATCGGCTGCAGTGAGCCAAGCTAGTCCTGTGGTCGTAACTTTTGGGACAGCAATTAACGCACCGGAGAACCAACCTTCAAACGTCACTGTTGGGTCGTTAGAAGCCCGTCAAGCGGCTCTCCACATGTCAGGTGAAACTTCGAACAATCAAGGACGACCTTCTTCTCCGCCGGCGGTTGTCAATATTTCCGGAATGGAAAGAGGATATGCCATGTCGGAAATGGCGAGTTTGCAGCGGGAATATTTGGAAGAAGGAGAGCACGAGAAATCAATTTTCAGCCGGGTGACCATGATAGCCAGCAAGAAGAATTTGGATCCTCGGGATGTAATAGATCGAGGAATTAACCAAAAGACGATGGAACCTCGATTCTCCTTGGAGCCCGGATTCTCTATGCGTGTTCAAGTGACCGTTATAGATATGCAGAGTATACTCAGACGGGCTGCTCTTCTCGTACCTGGCAGGAATAAGTGGTTTATAATCGATCCCCAGGATGCGTTACTACCCATACTTAACGGAGCTAACGATTTGGCTGAAATCAACGCTGCCTGGCTCGCTCTTCATAGACGCATGAAATTAGCTCAGGAATTTCTGGATAAGTATGAACAGCATTATCAAGTCACGGATGAGAAGGAGCGAGCTTCATCTCCAGTCTCCACCAATCCGGAAGTATATGAGAGATGGCCGTCTACTAAACCAACTGGAGTGCAGCTCATGTATCTCTTTGATAACGTTCGTCACCATCATACTCAACTCCCGAAAGGATATGACCGAGATACTGACGACTTGCTATTCCATCTGAAACCCTCGGAATTGTTATCTCGCGCATTTCCTGATCGCTCTCCGGAAGATCGGCCATCTACGATATATTATTCTGCATCTGGAGAACGGTTGGAGAGATTACACCCTGAACGATCCAGCTATAAATCAGGAATCGGATTCGAAGTTCCAGCAGAAGAAAGGGACCGCCCTGAAGTTATTCACACCCGTATTGGACGAGCGATACACGAGAAAGAGAAACTCGGCAGTAGCGAGGACGAATTGGAGTATGCTGAAAAATCAGAGGCGGAACATTGGAGTGTACCCATCGCTCCTCAAGCTAATCTGAGGGAACAAACTCCTTTCAAGTCTCCGGACGATTTTTTTCTTCCTCGTTCCCCTACAACGTGGAATAAAGGATTGCGAATTCCGGGGCCAGATTTACCTGATCCCTTAAGAGGAATGGCCTCGGCTACTTCGTATGGGATGCCAACGGAATCTATCAGTCAAGCAATGAAGCAGCATAGGATTCAGATACGTGCCGACCCGCGATACCAGAATTGGACCTCTAATGCGCCTGCTTCGCAGGTTCCACCTTTCAGTGCCATTCCGGAGGAAACTGAAGGATCTGCTTACCGTTCTAAAGGAAAGGATCGGGAGACTCCTATTCCTTACTCGTCTATACAAAGGGATCCCATATCGTCCGACGGAACCCGTGGTTTTCATCGAGCTAAGAACGATCCTCCAGAGCCTACGAAAACGGAATTCGGAGCTGGCATACCTGGGAATGGGGGCGGAGATAAAGACCCCGACAAGGATGATGTACCGGATGAACCTCATCGTAATCCTTGGGACCCGAGAGGACCTCGCCATCGAGATAATTACGGAGATCGACCGCCTCCTGGGCCACCTCCTCGTGGTTTTCCAGGACCTCGAGATCAGGGAGGTGCGGGCGGTAATGGTGGTAATAGTGGCGGAGCTGGAGGAACCGGCTATCCAGGCGGTAACCCCGGAGGAAACGGAGGGGGCGGCAACGGTGGATCAGGGAACCAAAATTATCCATATATCGCACCCGGAGCTCCTTACGGAACTATTGTACCCACTATCAAGCCCGAAATGAAGGTGGAACAGCTTCCCGAATGGGACGGATCGCATAAGACGGCGATAGATTATTTTTGGGACGTGGGGCAGTTAGCTGCTCTAGAAGGATGGATGCCAGAAGCATTGGGTTACTGGCTCCCTTCGCGTTTGAAAAAGGGTTCCGCGGTTCATAGCTGGTTTACCACTTTACCAACTCGTCGGCAAAAGGAGATGAGATCACACTACCTCGTATATCTTCGCGTAATCAAGGAGAAATTCTTGGGGCGACGATGGCAAGTAGTAATGAATCTCGATTTCGAGCAACAATCGTTCCGTCAGGAGGGTCACGAGAGAGAGTCACCTCAGCAATTTATAGGGAGGAGGACTCGTGCAGTTCGCATGTTGGCAAATTCGGATGACGGTGGACCTTTGGAAGTTTTCTTAGTGATGCGACGGGCTCCGATTATATGGAGTACCATATTGGTTTTGGAAAACATCCAATCTTCCGAGGATTTGTACGACAAAATCAACGAGCACGAAGCTGCTCTCGTGGAAGCCGTAAAGAGGGAAGCTAGTGAAGTGGTAACAATGCATAACTTAGCTTCCACTTTGAGACGAATGGGAGTTAATCCCAATCAACCGTCGATTTCGAGGAGAGCCAATTTAACCATTACTGAGGAAGGAAGCGCTCCTGACGATGCGTCTAATGAAAATCCTGAGGATCGGTTGGGAGATGGAGATGAGACTTTACGACAAGTCTATCAAACTTTCAAGAAAAGACAGCGACCACCACCGAAAGGAGGGTATCCATTCGCCAAGAATGATCATGTCACCACGAAAATGGGAAAAGCACCCCCTTCCCCCTGCAAAGTGTGTGGAAGTGCTAACCATTGGGATCGTGAATGTCCCGATTGGAATGTTTACCTTGAAAAACAAAAACGAGGTGTCTTGATGGTCACAACGGATGCAGTCGGGGATGAATCCGAATTGCTTTACCATAGCGCGTACATGGTGCTTATGGATGAGCGAACAGGAGAAAAGTCTTTTTAAAGGTGGCAGCTCTAGGCCTTGTTAACGAAATTCTAGTTGGCAAGGCGGATGAGCGTAAGACCATCCAAAGCGATAACAGAGTTGTCGCTTTGGAAAGAAATGAGAATCACCCTACAGCTATTGGAACACACGCACCGGACAACCGAACTGCTAACCCGATTCCCTCATCTCCTCGAGCTAAGGACATTTCAGGACGTTCAGCTCATGCAGTACAGATTGAAGAGATCGAAGATGAGGAATGGGAGAATCAAGCTCGCATGCCAAAGGCTACGAGATTCACCGTCGAGGACGCTTCCTTGGCGGTCGACGAGGACGAGGAGGGGGATAGGAAGGAGTCTTTCAGACGAGAAAAGGAAGAAGTTTCCCTATTAGGGAAAGAAGAGCCACCACCGCCTCCGAGGGAGCTGAAGCCCATATTTCTTCGACCCAAGAGAAATCCAAAACCTGGGAATTCAGCTGTAGGAGTATCTGTACTCGCAGTAAGAGGATGGGTAGAGTCATTGAGGAATGCTCCGCTGGATCTTCGAATTGATTCATGCGCCGATATCACTCTCATCTCGGAACAATACTATAACTCCCTGGATAAACCTCCGCCGATCAGAACAGGACATCGTATGAGCTTGGCTCAGCTAACTGACCAAGGAACCGTCATTAAGGGCTATGTTAAGCTCAGGATCTTCATGATGTCATTAGACGGTGAGCTGCTCTGCATGGAGGCTGAGGCTTACGTAGTAAAGGGAATGACCGTCCCTTTACTCCTCGGGGAGGATTTTCAACTGAATTTCGAGTTAGGAGTGACGCGGAGTGTAGAGAATGGCACGAAAATTACCTTTCAGAATACTCCTTACGAAGTGGAAGCTACGGGAATAGGAGCTTTCCATGGACAAGCAGAAGTGCATGCCATATCAGCCCGACTCGCCATTCATGCTGATGGGGTGGCGAAAGCAAAGACTCATCGAAAGGAGAAGGAGAGACGGAAGCGCCGAAGGCTGCGATTAGGTGACGGCGGAAGAACGATTCGAGCCGATGGGGATTATTTGATCAAAGCGCATGAAACGAAGGTAGTGCGCATTGAGGGAGACTTTGGAGAAGATCGAGAATGGCTCGTGGAATCGAATATGATCGCGAATGCGGATGACTCATTCTTTGGAGTAGCGAATACTTTGATTACTGCGCGGAAACCAGCAGTCCCAGTCAGCAATCTCAGCGATAGGCCTCGATTCATACGCAAAGGCGAAATTTTGGGCCGACTTACAGATCCCGACAAATTCTTCGACACTCCGAGTTCCAAAGAGGAGTTGGAGGAGTTAAGGAAGAAGACGGCGTTCATTGGAACGGTTCTTGAAGCCAATCTAGCCGAGACTGAAAGCGGAAGTGAAAGGCCTAAAAAGGAAACTCGTAACTCGCGTATTCGGACAGATTTTGGCTCAGGTGTGCCTCCCATGGAAGAAAATGTCAAGAACGGCGTACATATTCGAGACGAAGCTGGAAGGCTGAGAGACTTAGGACCGTTAGAAGATAACCTGGAGGAATCGGAAGATTACGGCCCGAAGACTGCCGCAATGCCTGATGCGACCATCTACCCCTCAGAGCGAATGCAAGAATTGTTGGATATCGGAAGCCTTCCGGAAGATCTGAAAGAAAAGGCTTGGTCTATGCTTAAGAGAAGAGTCAAGGCTTTTGGATTCGATGGTCGACTGGGACACCATCCAGCGAAAGTACATGTACGGACAAAGGAGAATCAAGAACCTATTGCGGTCCCAATGTATGGGAGTTCTCCAGAAAAGAGGCGAGTTATCGATGCGCAATTGGACAAATGGTTCGAACAGGGTGTGATAGAGCCCTCCGTGAGTCCTTGGAGCGCACCGGTAGTAATAGCTTATAGGAATGGGAAACCCCGTTTTTGCGTCGACTATCGGAAGCTCAATGCTGTTACTATCGCCGACGAGTTCCCCATTCCACGGCAAGCCGAAATACTGTCTTCGTTATCGGGAGCCCAAGTGCTATCGTCATTGGATGCTTTGTCCGGATTCACGCAGCTGGAAGTAGCGGAGGAGGACATCGAAAAAACGGCATTTAGAACTCACAGAGGGTTAGCGCAGTTTAAGCGAATGCCGTTTGGACTAAGAAATGGTCCTTCAATTTTTCAACGGGTGATGCAGGGAATTTATCACCCTACTTGTGGCTATTCGCCCTCGTTTACATCGACGATATCGTCGTTTATTCGAAGACGTACGAGGACCATATTGAACACCTGGACCGAGTCTTGGGAGCTATAGAGAACGCCGGCATAACCTTGTCTCCGAATAAATGTCACTTATTTATTCCTCGATTTTACTGCTCGGGCATAAAGTTTCTCGATTGGGTCTGTCCACTCATTTGGAAAAAGTGAAGGCAATATTGGAACTGGAACGGCCACGGAAACTGTCTCAGCTGCAAACCTTTTAGGAATGTCCGTTTATTTTCATCCTTTATACCTTATTATGCGGACATATGCATGCCTTTATTCCAACTCTTGCGCAAAGGAGCTCGATGGGAGTGGGGGCTGAGCATGAGTACGCATTTTGGGCTATAAAAGAGTCGCTGCGAAGTGCTCCTGTGCTCGGTCATCCCATAGAAGGTCTTCCTTATCGTTTATACTCTGACGCATCCGATGAAGCAGCTGGCGTCGCTCTGCAGCAGATTCAACCAATTGTTGTACGGGACTTAAAGGGAACGCGAGCTTACGAAAAGCTAAAGAAGGCTTACGAATCGGGCTCTCCTCCGCCGAAATTGACGGTTCATATTTCTGACAAGATACCGGATGACCAGATAACGGATCAGTGGGGAAACAACTTCGAGGATTCGATCGTTCACGTTGAGAGAGTAATAGGCTATTGGTCTCGATCCTTCAAAGGAGCAGAAATACGGTATTCGACAACGGAGAGAGAGGCACTAGCTGCGAAAGAAGGCCTTGTCCGATTTCAGCCGTTTATCGAAGGGAGAAGATCATACTGATTACAGATCACTCAGCGCTTCAATGGGCACGGACCTACGAAAATTCGAATAGAAGACTGGCTGCTTGGGTGCGGTGTTTTCAGCATATGCACCAGGATTGGACATAGTGCACCGAGCAGGGAGAAAGCATTCGAATGTGGATCCACTGTCTCGTCTTCCCAGATCGCCGCCAGAGCATCAGTCTCCAGAAGAAATTGGGGACAAGCCAATTGAGATGGTAAACGATCTAGAGTCAGCGCAAGAAGCCTGGATGAACAGAGCACCGGCCGAGAAAGCGACTTTCATGGCTTTTACGTTGGACGAATGTCTGGAGGATCGAAGTGAAGTATTTGCGACAACGAGAGGACGAGCACGATTGGAGGAGACAGAGCAAGGAGAATCATCTACAGTTGAGACTGGGGGGATAGTCAACAGGATTCACGAGGAGAAAAAAGGAAGCCGTCTCACCTTCGAGATGATCAGGACGAATTAGACACTGTGCAGCCTACCGAGGAGTACTGGGGAGCGACACACAAGCCTCCGAATATTCACGTGGAGATGGATGAAGTTTATCGGAAAGCCTTTGTAGAGGATTATGAGAAGGACGTGAGCCTGAGAAGGATTTGGCACGACCAAGCTGTGGAGGAGAATAACTGGAAGCCAGGCCAACGA
Source organism: Mycena leptocephala (assembly GCA_029378395.1). Taxonomy (NCBI): domain Eukaryota; kingdom Fungi; phylum Basidiomycota; class Agaricomycetes; order Agaricales; family Mycenaceae; genus Mycena; species Mycena leptocephala. The sequence goes on along the minus strand of JARJLF010000159.1, from coordinate 180,551 downwards.
TTCTTCAAGAACGAGGATGGTCTACTATTCTTCAGGGATGCCGATTACCATCCTAGGCTTTGCGTACCAGCTCCTAGAACCTTGGAAATCATACGGGAAGCACACGAAGCCCCGATGGAGTCTGCTCATGTGAGCCCTGAACGTTTGTGGTCTAAACTCAGTTCGAAATTCTACTGGAAAAGAATGAAGCGCGATATAATATTCTTTTGCATTACATGCGATATTTGTCAGAAGACTAAGAACAGGAACTTCACTCGCTACGGATACTTGACTCCAAATCCCATACCTTCTCGACCATATCAATCCGTATCATTGGACCTTATCGTGAATTTGCCATGGTCTGGCGAATTCAATGCCATAATGGTTGTAGTGGATCGGCTCACTAAACATGCTACTTTTATCCCCACGACTTCCGGATTAACTGCGGAAGGCTTCGCCGACTTGTTTGTACAAAACATAGTCTCACGGTTTGGACTTCCAGACAGCATTATAGCGGACCGCGATCCTCGGTGGACATCTGATTTCTGGAGAGCAGTAGCAGCCGCGATTAAAACGAAAATGTCCTTGTCGTCGTCACATCACCCTCAACATGATGGCCAGACTGAAATCGTGAACAAGCAGCTAGAGACTATGCTAAGAGCCTACGTCTCCAAGGATCATACAGACTGGGCGGACTGGTTGAGAATATTAGAGTTTGCTTACAACAGTTCAGTTCATTCTTCCACGGGCGTTACTCCTTTCTTCTTGTTATATGGATTTAACCCCAAAACGCCCTTGGACTTTCTTCTGCCTAAAACCTCAGGATCTAATGCTACATACGGAATGAGCAAGCAGTCCAGCGACTACCTCGAGAAACTGGAAATGCACCGTGAAAGTGCTCGCCAAGCAATTGCCCGCGCACAGGAACAACAGGTGAAGTTCTACGATCGAGGCAGACGAGATATCCCGGAGTTTAAGGTGGGATCTCGAGTCTTGATTAACCCACACTCCCTGGAATGGGTCGAATCCAAGGGAGAAGGAGCGAAACTGGTTCAGCGTTGGATCGGGCCTTTTGAAGTTCTTCAGAAGATCAATGATAGAACTTACCGGTTAAGATTGGACGATCGCTATCCTGGTTTCCCAGTGTTCAACTTTGATCATTTGAAACCATACAAGGAAAGTCCAGAGGAATTCGGCTCCCGGAATAAAATGGCAGAAACACGCGAGCACAAGCCAGTTACCGAGGAATACGAGGTAGAGAAAATCGTGGGAGATCGATATGACAAGCGGAAGAGGACACGCATGTGGCTGGTGCGTTGGAAAAACTACGGCCCTCAGTTTGACACCTGGCAGACTCACAAGGACTTGAGGAATGCTCCTGAAATACTAAAGGAGTATGCGAAGTCCAAAGAGAAGCTAGCTTGATCGGACTTAGGACCGAACGGATGTATTTGTACGATCACGGAAGCAAAATAGCCGAATACCCGACTGTCGTTGTCGCCACGTCATGTGGGACACTCGACGTGTCTTATACCTGGTTTCCATCTCTCTTTTTGATCCCCATCTCTCTCTCTCACTCTCTCTCTCACTCTCACTATCTGCGACTCATCGACTACTTATTACTCTCTGGTCTCATTTCTTTTGGATCCATATTGGCCGAGTAGCGTGCACGGAACGTCCGGCTCAGCTCTCGGTTGATCGAGCTCTCACAGAATACGGAACGTCCGATTTTGTGACCTCAAATTACATATATTCTCTGAAATGGATTTTGATTTGCGATATCCCGATGGCCTTCGACCCGTCTACCTCTGGTCTTTGAGAGGTGATCTACAATGGTGTTCTATTGGAGCCTTGCCCGACTTTATCCCTCCTGACGCCAACGAATTCATTGGAATCCCTGAGGCGTATACCGAACGTCTTAATTCCCGAGGACTTTTCAAGGGCTTGGAACAGGAAAGCTTCGCGGCGATATACTCTTCCAGCGACCACTGGCTGGGATGGAGTCCTACCAGTCGGGTCTATGATGACGGGGACGATCTTAGTACCCTAGCTTTCAACGCGAATCCTGTTCCTCTCCAGGAACATCATTACGACGTTCAGAGAGCAGGAGGAAGCGACAACAGCGGCAGTCCGGCATTCGCAGGGTACCTCATCGAAGAGAAATGGCAGAATAATATCCTCTTCATTTCCCGAAGACTGAATGACATTATTATGAATTTAGTCATGAAGAGCGAACACTACGGAGCCACTTCTTGGACATCTCAGCTCGGGACTTACCCAGTCAACTCGGGGAGGCAGATCTATCCGGAATCCGTTACTACGAGCAAGAAGCTCAAGAAATGGCTGTCGATGCTCGTCGAGTGGTCTTAAGTCAAATGGGATTTGTCAACTGGTATACCTCGATGTATCCGACCTGGGAGAGCGAGCTGGATGATGACGATTTAGAGTTCATGCGAGCTTTGAAGTTGGATGAACGACCAAAGAGAGGTTTCGTATTCGACCTCCCTCGAGACTATCACGAGATGACCATCCCCATCCTTCTGGAACATCGGGTTCCCTTTCACTATTGCTGGTCAGAAGCGGCGGGTTCTTCCGGACGATTCTTGAGATACAGTCCTGACTTCGTGAAGGAATTTGCAGCTTTGACAGTAGTTCAACCGGACGGATTAGTGGATTTAACTGAGCTCCCTCATTACAATGATTGGCGGGCTGATCTGGAACGCTACGATGTTTATTTTCAAGATTTACTTTCAGGGCGCATGGGAGGATTCGTTCGAAATTTCCGACCAGACTGGGAGTATCTCATCGTGGATTTCAGTCATTACGGAGCCCGGCCGGTAGATAACAGGAATGCAAGGAGAGCATATGCCGAGCGGTTTCGCGCTTCTGTTCGTCGAGGAGTTACGGGAACGGTGTGCACTTTTTTCCGGCAGAATCCTTTCAAGGTCGACGAGGCCTATATCGGCTAGAACTCCTCTGGTTAGCCACTATCAAGCCCTGGCCGATTTTGGTCATGAAGGACCACCAGGCGCACCTTCCGAGCGAAGCTACTTCTTCGAGTCAACTCCTTTGGTCCGGGAACTATCCAAAAATCGCAACGCTCCTAGGGTGGGTCGAACCTTCAATACCTTCAATGGAATGAGAGATTGGGCCGCGGAAGCCTTCCGGGAATCCCTGAGCTTTCTTCTCGCTTGTCTGGACCAAGTCGGCGGTGGGGAGAACGACAGAGGCCACGAAGAACCAGAGAGCCAGCGGAATCTGCATCATTACCGGATCATTCAGCTGGGATGGACATTCGACGAGCTCATTCCCCTATGTCCCCCACTCGTAGGTCGGAAGGCCATGATTCGACTTGGACTTCTCGTTGGGCTCAATCTATGGCTGCGCGACGCCGAAATTCTCGTTCGTTAAGCCCACGTCCAGGTCCCAGCTCTACTTCGTATCGGAGACGCCGTAGTCGCACTCTTAGCTCCGAAAGATCCTCTGAGAGTGGTGATTCGGACTCGTACCGATCTTTCCAAGAGGAATACAATATATTGAGAGACTCGGAAGAACCGCAGGCCGACGAAAATCTTATTACGATTGACGAACCGACTGCTGGAGAAACTCCTTTCAGTCACGGTCCAGGTCCAACGGAAACTTACCATCCTCGGATTCCTACTCGTGAAGAAGCAGTGGAGAATATTAAGAACTGGGCTTCACGGATTACAGAATTCAGGACACCGATTACGTTGGAGACCGAGGAGTGGTGGAACCGTGAATGGCTGGAAAAGGCTGTGCTGTCTTGCGAAGACATGCGCGCTCGAGTCCGTATGAAAGTCTGGGCAGCTTGTTGTGGCGCCACGGATATCTGCGACATCTTGAATATGGCCATTGTTACGGAGTGCCTTTCGTTCTATACATCCGTCTAGCAGATGTCCGCAGAATCGGGATGCCGACCAAGTTCGGAAGCTTAATGCGTTCGACCTTGGAAGCTATCTATTCCCTGGGATTTACGGAAACTTTCTTGGAGTTTGGCTCCGGAGGCGCTGCTTGCTATGCGAGATACTTGAGCATGATCTTAGCGCTTTTGAGTCGTCCACACGCGGTCGCTTTTATAGCAGCTGGAGGTATCCTTAGCTTTCTAGCTCAGCTGTACGACAAGGAGTTAGTGCTTCGTTTTCTGGAAGGACCTTCTCTTCAGGTCACCGAGTACGCCAAGGGGAAGACTTGTTGGATAAATAACGGCTTGGAAGACGAAGTGTGGACCTCCGATCAGATCTCCGAGGGCGAAATTTCCATACTCCTTGGCCACGTTGTTACGGGAAATCCGAGCACAGACACTTTCCTTTGGCCGCATCCTTCATGGCTGGAACAGGAGAGCGATCATTTCCACGGCGCCTGGACAGCTGGGGCGTACAGTTTCTTGAAAACTTGGAGCGGACCATCGTCACTAACAAGCACTATGAGTGGCGCACGCGCAAGGAGTGGCAGAGGTATATTCGGAATGGAAATCGGGGGGCCTATGCTACTGTCGACGCTCCGTCTAATGCAGACTTCGAAACGGGAATGGACCTTATCGAGAGCGCGTTTCCCTTAAATTGGGAGAAAAGGGCGCTGACGGACATTTCGATCCCGGAGGTATACGAACCGATCGCAACTCGAGATTAGGGGGCTCTGTAAGGAATTATTAGCCTTATACACCCCAAGGACTTCAATTTCTTTTTCTCTACTATTTAATCTCGAATGCTCCCCGTATGTGATACGATATCCCAATTAGGCAGATGTCAGATTAGTCAGTTGACAGCTTTGATGAATCTAACTACACTTTGCCCACAACTATCGCCTTGCCTACCTGGCCTGACTCGTCGAGACTCTCCGAGCACAGGCAACGGGCATTGGGCGACTAGTTTGATTCTATTCTATTCCCTAGTTCTCCAATTTCTCGCCAAACTCGAAGACTTGGACAACGAGCTTATCGCTGAGTGGAACGAACGTCGAGCCCACTAGAGAAACATCCGATAAGAGCGAGAACGTCTCGCTCTTGGGTGTGCCTCGTAGCGATAGGACCGTCTAAGGGTCATTACACAAAGCGAGATCAGCTCGTCAGAGATTCATTGGACTAAACCTCGTGACGAACCTACTCAGGTCTCACATATGAATATATCCTAGACTCCAAAGTCGAAACACAAAGGCTTTAGATAGCGTAGCAATGAGGCGTCAAAGATGAGTGTGAAGAGGGATCCCGAGAGCCCCTGGCAGCTATTGGCAGCTTAAGGTGTGATCCACATGAGAACGCTGTGGAAGGAACCCATGACATTGACTTGAACAACGCCTTCTGATAGGCGCAATGCGAATTACGTCAGTATTGAGAAGTGGGCTGACGCAAGTGCAACTTCTGCTACTCTTTATGGCGTTCTAAGGGCACTTTTAATCGGCCGCAAAAGATTCCGGTGATTTCAGAACCCTTCTGCAATAAAAATAGGTCTTTTGACGCCTCCCCCCGCAAAATGGACAGGCGTCAATCACTCGGTTCATTTTGCGGGGACATCAGGAAACACTGTTTTGTTCAGTAGCCACGGGCCAAAGGTACCCAGATATAGTAGCCCTAGTAGCTGTCTGACAGAGACCAGTAGCCCTTGGTAGCTCTGGTAGTTATTCAGCGAAGATCAGTAGCGCCGCGTTGCCGACCATCCACGGATCAGTAGCAATCAATAGCCGAGATCACACAATAACACACATTAAAGCCTCCGGGGCTTCACAGCAACATGAACAACCTGCAGGTATTCGCTTTTGACTTTGTTGGGGTCTTCAGAGAATTGCAATGCACGAACCGTCGCTCGAAACTTGCTAAGTCATTTCAAACTCCACTCACATGTGCCAGATTGCGTGATTTTTGACAGATGGTTGATCTTTATTGATGTTGTCTTCCTTCTAAGGCTCCAACCTTTTCCATGTATAAATGTTTATACACGGTTATAACCGTTTCCATTTCCGTTTTTGTGCCGCTGGGTTCAAACGGTTTGTAAACCTTTTCTACACGGTTTAAACGGTTTGGAAATTTGGTGCACTCAATCGCATCTACCAAGCAAAATTCCGCTGAAATCCCGGCTGAATTTGGGCTAGGACTGTCTCTGTGATCTTGAGACTCTCTCTGAACAGCATTGATCCATACTCTGGCCTCCCAAAATAAAAACTCAACAGGGGATATGATCCGAATATGGCAGTTCCTCCAGTGGTTCCAGGCTTGGCGCGTCGAGCAGTGCTTACTTACCTTCTCAAGCACATTTGACTTCAACTTAACAGCATTAGTTCCCGAAATCGGTGTTGCTAGACTATTTCATCCAGGGCTGTCATTTTCGAATTCAATTTCACAGCGCGCCACGAGTGTCTTGGTGACTTGAGGACCATGGTATACACCATTATTTTGAACAGAATTTCATGAATATATCGAACTGAAATACTAAGAAGGTCACAAGCGAAGCAATACCTGGCTATCTAGCAGCCCACAGGCTGAGCACTGTCAGTACTTCTGATACTCTGAAATTACCGTGTATAACCGTTTCAAACGGTTTTAAAACGTTTTCCAACCGTTTCCGTTTGTTGTGCCCAGATCCATACACGGAAAACAAAAGGTTGGAGCCTTACTTCCTTCCTTTCCCCCCATCTCCTTCACCGCCGTCTCTTGCAGCAGACGTCCCAACACTCCATCCCAACCTTCCTACGCCTACGCCTGTTCTTCTGGACTCATCCACGTGCTCCCTCCTCAAGTGATGTCTGCCTCTCGGCTCGCAAGCCGGTGTGTCGCTCTGGAGCCAAGTACGGCCACCACGAAGTCTGCTGGACCTCAAGCCTCCCAATTTATGTGCTCTCTGCCTCTTCTAAGACCCATTATCTTGACCCAACAAGACTGCAAGATCCAAGACTGCAAGTTCTCAAAGTGAAACTCGTCAAAACCTCAATATGATGTATCACAATGCGCACACCTGCGCCTTTAGTTCCCATGTGCCGCATCTCTCCTGGGTACTCACCCTTGCTTTATCAACTGCTCCTCATCCTCTCTGGACTAACAGGTATCCCCCGCTGCATGCACAACCAGCCGCAGTTTTCTGTTGTTGAAGGCAGGCTGGTACGTGACTTGCCTTTCATGAACTTTCCACTGAACAGTCTTTTGAAGAGCTCGGATGTTGGATGTCCAGTGGTGAGCTGTTAACCTCAGAGATTTATTTCTTGTGCTGACTTGATTCCTCAGATGTCTGTCCTGTATTTTATTTCTACGTCTGTCTTAGCAGTATGAATATATTATTGTTTCCATCCAACACCGTGACCAATGCAAACATTTCAATTCAATTGATACCTTATTTCTTTGACGACTACGACTGGCTCTGGTGGTGTACTGGGTGCTATGAGCAACTACTAAGAACCAGGCTACGGCTACTAGGAGCTACCAAGCTCACGTGTGACAGCTACCAGGACCTACCGAGGCTTGGTGGGACTTCAGTAGCCCACAGTATCAGGGGACTAGACTACCAGGATACTCAAACTACTGGAGCTCCCGAGCACTACGTACCCAAGTCATTGTTTCCTGATGGAAATCCAAACTTTACCCTCTCGCTACTCAAGTAGACATACAGCCACACCCTAAATACTTACAACCCCAGTACATGTACTACCATAGCTTAAATAGTAGCCCAAATGATCAATTCATCCATTCATTCAATGATTCATTAACAGCCACGCTAATCGGGGGTTGCCGATGCCGAAATGATGCTAAGACACATGCCAGCCTTTGACACTGACACTCTTTGTTCCAGACATGTGCGAAAGCAATGCCGTGGCAAGTGTCAGGGCAAGTGTCGGACCTCTGCCATGAACCATTCCCACGGTGTTTGCCCCCAGTGAGAGGTGTATGTTTTGTGTAAATTGGCCATGGGAGCTGGGATGGATGTATGATAGAGGCACTGTGTAACATGCTATAGCTAGCTATTTCTCTAAAATGCTCAAAATCAAGCAAGGGGCCAAAATTGATTTGGGTTTGCTATGGTTATACCATTTAAATCCTCTGTCCTTTTACACCACACATCTGTACCCCCATCAAGTAGTGCATGGGAAGATCACGGCATCATGGTGAATATAGCTGAGCCCTCTATTGATGAACAAGCTTCTCAGATGGAGCCCAGGATTTTTTCCCAGATCTCTCAATACAGCTGCTGATTCAACATTATCATTTGATGTGGTCAAGTTCTACACTAGATATGAGCATCACATCTTCTGTGCGGGAGATGAACAGTAGCCAATGAAAGTGAAAGTCCCATGCGCACACAGGATAAATATCTGCATGTCTTGCACACCGATGATCCACCTCACAAGATGCCCCACCAACCCACTCTCACTCAGATTCGACTGAAGAACATTACAACATGTTTGACTATCAGTGCAAATACTGCGGGAATCCTTGCCAGCAGTCTGAATATCCCCTTCTTGGAAGCCATCTCAAATACAACTCTCTCTCTCTTGAAAAATATGCAGGTAAATTGCAATTGTGGCTGCCACAACCATGAGCCTCAATCAACCACCACAGACTGTTAGACAAAATAAGAATGACTGTACTAAATTATTGGAGCAAACTTATGAGTTGCTAAATGCAATTCTGATGGTTCACATTATGTCAGACACAGGAGGGGAATTGCCACCAAGTGTGTTGAAATATATTGGAAAATTCACAGAGTATGCTACTTGTATTTGAAAAAACTCCTTCCCATGATAATAACTACTGCCATCAGAACCCTCCACAAGATTCATACATTTGTTGAAGCCCAACAGAATGGCAGCAAGATTAAGAAAATTTTCCATCAAGGCGAGATGAGCGCACTGCTCAAGGATTGCAAGGCTGGATTGCAACAAGGACTTCAGGTTTTTCAGGTGTGGCATCTGTTTTGTAATTCAACCACTGGTTGAAAGATGTGCTATGTAGGTCACAATGGTCAATCACATGAAGGACATCACAGTGATGCAAGAAGAAGCAGAAAAACAACACAAAGAAGTGCTTGACATGATTGAAGCTCTGTCAGACACAACCAGTTCAGATGGTGCATCCTCTGTATGGAAATTCCACTCCTCTAAAAGAATCAACTAATAAATGTTATATAGATTAGCAGGCTTTATTCAGGCTCTCATAACAGGTCAGTTTCTGCTCGGCTCTCCATGATATCTCTTGTATCTAATATATTCAAGCTCCAACTCAATCTCCATGTTGCCATCAGAACCCAAGATATTCCATGGACGAGACTCTGAGCTTTCAGACATTCTTCAACTGTTCAATGGAGAAACACCCAGGATAGCAATTTTAGGTGCAGGTGGAATGGGAAAAACTAGTCTTGCAAGAGCCGTCATCCATCATACAGAAATTACTCAGAGATATAACCAGAATCGGTTCTTCATTGCTTGTGATTCTGCAGCAACCCAAGTAGAACTTGCTGCTCTCATAGGAGCCCATATTGGACTGAAGCCAGGAAAGGACCTTACTCACCAAGTTATCCAATACTTCTCTAGCAGCTCAAACTGTCTCCTGATTCTAGATAATCTTGAGACACTGTGGGAGCCAGCTGAGTCCCGAAGCAATATTGAGGAATTTCTGTCCTTGCTCACAGGTGTGAATCATCTTGCATTGGTGGTAGGTTCCCATAATTTTGTCACCTAGATGTTCAATTTATACAAATTAGATCACAATGCGAGGAGCAGAAAGGCCAGCTAAAGTGGCATGGACTCATCCATTTCTGCCACTGCTGAAGCCCTTGGAACAAGCTGCAGCACAACAAACATTCATAGATGTTGCAGACAACACACATGATCCAGAACAAGTTGACAAGGTCCTCTCTCTGACAGACAATATGCCTCTTGCAATCAGTCTCATAGCTCATTTGGTTGACTCTGAGGGCTGCTCCCATGTATTGTCCCGCTGGGAGGAGGAGAAAACATCCTTGATCTCAGATGGCTATGACAGAACATCTAACTTGGACTTGTCGATTTCACTGTCCTTGTCAAGTCCTAGACTCAATCCCCATGCGAAGGATCTCTTGAGTCTCCTGTCAATGCTCCCTGATGGTCTTTCAGATGTTGAGCTGGTCCAGAGCAAGCTCCCAATTGATAATATCCTAGGTTGCAAAGCATCATTAATTTGTACCACCTTAGCCTACAGTGATGAACACAAGCGGCTGAAAGCATTGGTACCCATCAGAGAGTATATGCAGAAGATCCAGCCACCTGGTGATCACCTCATTCAACCTCTTCACAAACATTTCCAAGAATTACTTGAGTTCTTCATGGAATACCGTGGAACTCAATCAAGTTCTAGCACAGTTGCTCGAGTATTATCCAACTACTCAAACATACAAAATATCCTTCAGAATGGGTTGCAACAGGGTCATCCAAACTTAGTGAACAGCATTTACTGCATATGCCATCTGAATAACTGTAGTCAACGCATTGGGCAAGGATCTACTTCTGTCATTCAACAGATTCACCATGTCCTCCCATATCCTTGTGACCATCACCTGGAGGCCTACTTTATTACAGAATGGCTCAACTCATGGGATCTTCATTCCATTTCCAATCTAGATCCACTGGTGTCTGATGCCCAGGAACACTTCAAGGAGTTTGATGACCCAGATCTTAAATGTATGCTATCTGATGATTGCTGGTCTGTTGAGGCTAATCTGGGTTCACATAGGCCAATTCTATAATGTCTTGGCAAGTTATTATCAGATAAAGGGTGATATGTCCTCTGCCATGAAATTTTCTGCAACTGCTACATCTTTAGCATTCTCCACTGAGAACACCAAAATGCATTCCCAAGGATTGCTCAACCTTGCACGGGTTGAATGGAACATTGGTGATTACTCTGTAGCTCAAGTGCATGCAAATGAGGCCCAGAGACTGGCCATAATTTCTGCAGATTCATACAGAGAAGCAGAGGCACTAAACATTGAGGCTACTTGCTGCTATACATTGGGGAACTACACAAAAGCCATGTCTCTCTGCATTAGGGCAAGAAACCTCTTAGGTCTTTGTGCCATGTCCCATGGAACTTTAGACCATGATACCATGAACACTCAAGCAGAAGTCCACAGGCACAAATCAGAATATATTGAGGCTCGCTGTATCCATAATACCATTCTTGAAAGAACCACTGTACAAAATCCCCACTGCTATGGTGCTGCTTTATTAAATGTCGCTGAAATTGATGTGTTGATTGGTGCTCCAAAGGATGATGTGCAGAGGAATTGTGACACAGCCAAAAGAATGTTCAACACTATAGGCTTTGCTGAAGGAGTGGCACTGTGTGATGTTATTCTTGCAGATCTCTACCTGAGGGGGGGAAATTCATTGGCAGCACAGACTATTTATGAAAGGTGCTTCAAATTGAACTTAGGATTCTCTCAAATCAGAATTTACTGTCTGGAACGACTTGGTGATGCTAGTTGCTGGGGTGATTTGGATGGGATGTCCAGCTGGACAGCTGTTTTTCTTGCTAATTCTCTCAAAAGAAAAGAGAAGGACGGAATCTACAAGGCTCTCCAATCCTTAGGAGACATCTTCCTTGCACAACATGATGAGCATACAGCCATCAGCTTGTTCACAGTTGCTCTAGAGGGATTTACCCAGATGGATGTCCATCGCAGCAGAGCTGAATGCATGCTCCGATTTGGAGACATTTCTATGGGACATGGTGACCCACTCAAGGCAGTGGAGTTTTGGGAAGCGGCAAGGCCCCTGTTTGAACACTCTTCACAGACTAAACAGGTTCAAAATATTAACGAGAGACTTGCTGGTATCAGCAATGATGTGCTGGAGCAACACAGAAACAACTTGGCTTGTCTGGCAGAGCTCAATGCACCAGTTGGGACTATTGAGAAACTGGAGGATGATCTGTCTGACATTGAAGACCTGGACAAGATGGACATTTGGTGATGAGAAAGAGCTTGGTTTGATTGTGGCCTGAGGCTTCCAGGAATTGTATGTTTTTGTTGGTGATTTTCTGTGTTGTTATTTATTGTTACCGTTTTGATACATGTGCCCCTGTGGTTTGGTTTGAAATGAATCAGCATATTTATTTAATAAGAGACTTGGGTGCAATTTCATCTTGAGGATAAGGTTCTGTATTGTCAGGCAAACACAGAAGGTAGAGTCAAACTAGATCAAAGTGTTTTTTCCATAATGCAACAAAAAAAAAAGAGCAGAATATATTCCCCATCTCCATCATATATTTTTTGGGAGGTTCAAATCCTGCTTCTCCTTGCAAACTTCGGAAAACTCATTCTTCTAATTGAAGCAAGGTGATCAACATGATTACAGGTGTTCCTTGGTTTTATTCCTTTCCTCTGAAGTGCAGTTACAAAGAGTGTAATTCTGAGAGAGAGGGATGGAATTGAGATTGAACTTTTGTTGGGGATTTGATCCTTAGCTATTCACTCTCACCAGAATGAGATGGAACAGAAAATAAAGAAAAACCAAACCATACTGTTCCCCTGGGAGGCTGAAGGGACTTCTTGCTGCCCAGAGAAAAAAAGCAAGCTGTATAGTTGAGATGGATTTTAGGTTGAATTTTTGTTAGAGATTGATCCTTGCCACTCACTCCCAATGCCACTGGCAATTCATCCTCACTTACTGATCACCATGGTTTAAAAATACTCACACCGATCCATTGTGAGACTGAGAATGGAATAAATAGATGAAAAGCAGATTATACAGTAAAACCCACATGTACCACACACAGTCAATTTTTTCAGATTTCATTTATTTGAAAGTGCGTGTCAGTGGAGGTTTGGCATTGGATCCAATGACCTTGTTCTGTGGATTTTCAGATATGATGACCTGACCAACACCTGTGCAAATACAACCTTGAAAGACAGCCTGGGCTCAAACTCAGAAAAAAAAAACCAGGAGGCTCTCCACATTGTTTATGGACTGACTGCCAACAAATGCCGAGGAGGGATTTGAACACCCTGTTTCGTGAATGTAGATGATCTCTGCACCACATAGGTGAGTGACCTGTCTATGGGCTTCCTGCCTTTCAGTACTGAGTCACTATTAGAGGGATGAATACAAAAATACCGGTATTGGGAAGGGAAGGAAAAAAAATGACATTGTATTGAAATGCACACGCTGCTGGTGGGACTTGAACCTACATTCCCTCATTTGACTTTCTTTGCATATTGATCAATACATATGCAGTGACTGGCAGTTAGTCTGCAGAGGCTTTGGGTTGTATGTACAGTATGGTTGAAATGGGTGAGATGTTCACCATGAAGGCTTCTTGAGCCTGATCTTGTTTGCAGCACAGTCTGAGATACTCAATATTAGGTTGAACATACTCGGAGATTTTCTTCACCTATGGAAAAAAAAAATCTGAGTCTCAACTAAGTATTGCCCCTGAGGGGAATTAAGCCCCTTCCTCCGGGCCACAAAGTATTTGCATTTGGCTTGCAGAATAATGATAAAGGTTGAACAAGGCAATTGCTTGGTGCTGGCTGCCTACATCCCTGCCACTCGTGCCCCATCGATCCTGCCAGCATATTTTACAACGACCAAAGGAATTTCATACAAACCAGCTGCATAGGGTCTAAGCTCCGCCATGGACTGACTATCTCACAAAAAGTGCATCACATAATGAGGTTGTAAAAGGCAGATATTGAGCTCGTTGTGGCGGCCAACGGGTGGGAGGCAATGGGTACAGCTCAGAAAGATGATGGGTGGGTGAAATTGAATATCAAAATCAACTTTGATTGCTTGGATGAAAACAGATTTCGGTGTTCTCCACGTCATGCCGTTGCAAAATCAGGATTGAAATCCAGCTCAAAATCAGCCTGAAAACTCTACTGTGTAACACCCTACAGTATAGTAGGGTTCCTTGGATAATTAATTAATTTTAAGCCCGCACCATTCTCCCTGACCATAATTATTTTTTAGGGTACACTGTATACCCTGCGGCCGCCTTCTGAATTAATTTCAGGCACAGAGGCACGCTGGTGCTTGAATGAGAGGTGATTTGGTATAGATCACTGCTGGATCAGGCCATCAGTCACTTTCCTTCGCATCGATTGTGCATTAATCTGGCCACTATTGGCCTGAAACTATTTTTCTTACAAAATTCCATTCTTTTGGCTACAATCTTCTCCCAACAAGCGAGGCAATCCGGCCGAGATTGGCGCGTCTAGAATTGATACAAGATCACGCACGCAGAAGCATGACACCTTGGTTTGTTGACACGCTTTGACGCGACCATCACCCTTCTTCCTGTCACCGCGCCACTGCCGTGGCATCCCGGACTTCTCCATGGTCTCCCATGCTAAATCCGACTGTGTCAAGGGCCACGAGAATAGCTGCTGAAAGGAGCTGAATGTCAAAGCGGCTTTGCACGACTACGAGAGGGAACAGGCAAAACCAGCAGAACTTGGGAAAGCAAAGTCTATTAAGGCTATTGCAGAGAGCCACAATGTTGCGTACACTACTCTACACCGATGCATACATGGAGACCGCAGTATCGGGGAAACAAATCAAGAGAAACAGAAGCTCACCGTGGTCCAAGAATGGACCCTCGTCCAGTTTATCCTCGAGGCAGCCGAAAGGGGATTCCCACTCTCCCATACCCAGATTATACAGCATGCCAATGCTGCCTGCCAGGCCAAACTCGGGGCAGATTGCGAGGGGGTGGGAGTAAAATGGGTCTTCACCTTCCTGGATCGACACTGTTACAAGCTCAGGCCGTTCTGGAGCAAAGCACTTGATACCCAACAGGCGCGGAGCTTGAATCCCGAAGCTGTCAAATTGTGGGTCGCATTAGTGCAGAAATATGTGGTGGACATGGGAGTATCATCAGACAGGGTCTATGGGATAGACAAGAGCGGGTTTCTGACAGGTTATACAGGGAAAGAGCAGGTGATTGGGGCACAGGGAACAAAGACACAGCACAAACATGGTTGTGCGAGCTGCCAAAATATCACCGCTGTGAGCCTCCACTATGTGTCGACTCTTGTGACCGCTGTTCGACAAGTGGCTCTTGCCACTGCCCTTCACAAGCACTCTTTTCAGTGGGTTGGTCTTTCAGAACACAACCTCAGGGCTAATCTGCCCTCCTTGTGTTTCTGCGCAGTTGTGTATATTTATTCAGGCAGTTTATGCCATGTATCAAACTCACTGTGCCCGTCCTAGACTCAGCTGAGACTAGGTGCTGTAGGTTGTGCCAGATGGAGCTAGGTCGGTGTAGGTCCCTACACAGCCCCCCCATCTAGGTGACTACACGTGATGTCTGTCTGGCTTTACGGGTACCCAATAAGGCACCCAAACTCAAGTTAGTGTAGATGAGGGTAGCTCGTGGAAGGTGAGGGTAGCTCCCTAAATTCAGCTGCACAGACCTAGACTTACGTTTCAATGTTGAACATTTCCTTCATCTAATATTCTGAGCAACCACGTCCCTTCCCCCCTTGCATAGGTGGCTACAAGCACCTGTTGCAACCTACACAGATCCTGCCAGACCTAGATCTACCTGTGCCAACCTAGCCAGAGCCAGACAGACCTCCACAGACTATTCTCTAGGCACCTAGCCTCAATCATTGATGTAGCAACTTCTAGGTTCCTACACTCAAGCTGAGTCTAGGAAGGGTCGGAACGCAGTGACTAACACAATTCTTACAGGAATTTCCTTTGTAGGGGAGCGGTGACACAGCCAGATCTGTATCCAGATCTATATCCCGGACATTTCAGGACATATCATTATCCAGTATGTTCCAACAGTCATTTACCGCGTTGAAACGCGTCAAAGCAGCCTAATAACGCATCATTCTGGCAGATTCCATTTTTATGTCTGACTCCATTTCCAGTCCTGCTCGGCCACTCAGATTTATTTCATTTTCGACGTCTCCATCCCGTGTAACTCGCAAACGAAAGCGATTGAACAGCACATTGGCGTCTCTCATGCCCGCAACATTGACCAGACCCCGGCATACTCTGCCTGTTCTGCCGCATTCACCGCAAGGGAAATCAGTGATTCCCGCAAGATAAGTCGGCGTGCCCGCAAGACTTTTGAGTTGAATAGCAAAACATTTTTTCATATCTTCGCATGGTAAATTTGGATGAGCTCAGGTTCCTGTTTAGAACTGTGAAGCAGACACTAATTTCAGGTTAAGTAGCATACGAAATGAGCACCTACACACTAAGACTAAGAGTCTGAACCAAACTTGGTGCACTGGCATATGAGTATGACTGCCTTCAAGAAGGATGAGACGAAAGCGGGTCTCTGAAGTACTATCGGCGGCCGGGTAATCGGCCACCTTAGTATTGAGCGTCAATCTTTGTAAGATAGAAGCGTCATTACATGGTCAATGGGTATAGGCCTAACCCAATGCATCTTAGGAATGGTTCAAACCAAATTACCCGAATTTACCTCGCGATTTGAAGGTACAGCGAATTTCTTTCCGGCGGCATGCCAGCAAAAGCAATTGGCAAGCGTAGTCGGCACCCGCTTTAATGCAGGCTCGCGGGGTTAGACTGGGCACTCCAATGCATCGGATATGATAGAGAGATTATACAGGAAGGATCAGACATACTTTGGATAGCACCTGGCTTCCGACATGCAGTCAGATGCCGAAAATAAACACTCTTAGAAGAATCCCAGGCTGGTCCAAATTCGACTAGCTATAGCTTCATACCAAGGAAATGAACATAAATGGTACACCACCTTCATCCCTAACACCCGCCATTCCCACAAAGAAATCTGCAACTTCTCGACATCAAACTTAGATGATTTCTTCTCATGTGCAGCAATACAAAAGAAATCCGGCACCGAAAATTCTAACGCGTTGTGTTCAACCCAATTCAGAAAGCCCTTGCCAAGATCCAGGCCCGTGTCATCAAGGTTTGTATGATGTGTGGGTGGCTGAACTTTACCCATCAGAATCAAAGTCCGTTCTTCGTGGACGCCGAATGCACGTAGATCCTGACTATTCACGCCTAATTATGTCCAAACGTCATATCCCGAGAAATATAGCTGCTGAACGAGGCCGGATCGACGAAGATTTCGCGAAGAATGGGCCACTAAAATTTGCCATTGTAAGGAAAACTGGTAACGAGCAAGTAACGAGTCTAGTGGTGTGGGCCTTTACGCTCAAAGATCATCGCAGACAAGCTGAATCGACTGGCGGCTGCAATCGTGGGTAAACCTCCCCGCGTATGTAATTCTTCGCCCGGATTGAAATGCTAAACTCGAGAAGACCTGGGCAAAGAACGAGCGACATGTCCGTATTTCACCAAACACAGTGTATAGTAAGAATTTCGACGGTTTGAATTTATGGAGTCCCGCGAGTGGATTGCTATTGTAACGAGCATCTGGATGTTGAGACGGAGATCCGGCAAGAACGAGGACAAGAGAAGAGGGAAGGACATCGGTGCGGTCGTACATGTGGGCGAACGCCGACAAAAAAAGTAAATAGTCAAGTGCAAGAAGCGGAATGTTTCAGAAATATTGTTTACTATCCAAGAGGTGAGTAATAATAGAACGAAGAAAGAGGCACGGAACGCACGTCGTGCAGAGTCAAAGAGTTGCTCGAAGGATCACGATTGCTCTGGAAAGGAGAACTTCGAAATCGCGGGAAATGCTTGGCGGTATGAGGCCGCAGAAATTGCTGTTATTTGACCAGACGACGCACAATTCCTGTAGTGAGCAGCCAGATTCCGAGATAAAGGATGTCAGACAGTCGATGGGGTTCTCTCTAAGGAAGCTTTCTGGTATGAAAACCATGGTTTACTGTCCAAGAGGTGAGTGGCTACTGGTGGAACGAGAAGGGACCGACACGCACGTCGATGATAGCATCGGAATCCCCCTCGACGTCCGAAGAATCATAAACGCTCTGCAAAAGAGAACTTCGAAATCGAGGGAAATGTCTCGCGGTAGGAGTCCTCGGATACCGTCCTTTCACCAGTGAGCTGCACCTCCTGTAACCGGCAGCCGGATTTTGATATAAACGATTGTAAAAAACCAATGGGGTTCGGCCCCAAGGATCGTTCCGGAACTTCAAGACTGCGGAGAGCAGGGACGATAAAGGTGGTAAGATATTCGGTCCCTGCCGTGTTGCCATTATGGTGGAAAGTCAATGATTCCAAGGACGGAAGGACGATATCGGGCTCGGGCTGATCATGGCCGGTACCTGAGAGATACAGCCTGCAATGAACCAGGTTCGTTGTCTTCTGCAAAACTGGGGTACATTCCCTCGGGTACGCGTAGCGCAAAGTTAAGGAAGTCAACTGCGACCACGGTAAAGTGACATAAGAAGCAGCCGTACCAGTGAGGCAAACCGTACGTAGTAGGGGCACCTGATGGAATTCATAAAAGCGGCCGTTGGAAAGCTCCACGTCTAGAAAGCGAAGCAAAGGCATCGGGCCGTCGAGGCCAGGGAGCTTGGACCTTCCACCAATATGAAGTGTAAAGTGCTCCCAGCGGGCCTGATGAGGGACCACTGCCGAAAAGATTTTTTGGAGACTATCAGGGCCACCGAGAGGTCGACCGATATGGATAGAAAGAGGATAGCCTCGGGACCTGCTCAGCCAGATGTCGAACATATGGAGTTGCTCTTTTAGAATGCTATCATCGTTGGCAAACGGTATAGCCCTCCAGAGCTCAGGGGTGGCTAGCGCAACCTCGCGCCATTGGCGACAGATTTGCGTCAGAGTGGTTGGCGAAAGACGCCCCGTGAGTGGTGGGCAGAGGGGGCGGAGTGGGAGGAAATGGATGAAAATCTCGGATACGATCTCGTTCGGTAACGTCAAGACCGGGTATGTGGAGGATCTGAGCCGCTCCTGCACAAGGGTTTCTTCAGTTCGCAATTCGGCAAGCGAGCGCTCGAGATCCCGGATTTGGGCTTCGATCTCTGCGAGGCGAGTACGATCTTCGAGGGAGCTGAGCATGACCGATGCTATGAGCCTACCGAGCGTGTTTAATCATCATGAATGGACATTGAATACTTATGCGATACGATACGCAACTGTTAAGTTTGATCTAGGAGCCTCCAAAGTAAAGGGATGAACAAATCGAAATGACGAGGGGCCTACGGTAGTCACTGAATGGAGGCTTTCCCGATTCCACTGCCAGCAGGGTGTTCGGTGTGAAGGAGAAAGGCTCACTGCCACTGATCTCGCTCTCTTCCCATATTGGGTTTGGGCCCGGGGCCCGGGCCGGACCGTGCCAGTATAATTTATCTTCCTCGTCCTCCTCCTTATGCGGTCTTTCCGGAAAAAATGAAGTCAGTAATTATTTAGTAGTGGAGACAGTAGTACAGGAAAAGACAGCCCGAATGTAACGTATCAACTGAAAAGCAGAAAAACAAAACCTTGAATCGTCAGTCGTTCCGCATTTATTCATTATTCGTTTATTCCTTCCATTGACCTACACGGACCTACTGTACTATTTCGACCGTAGATTCAGCCACTGTGACCTGTGACCACTTAGATTCACCTTTTGATTGATTCAATTTCCTTTTTGGGCGATTTTTCGGCATTTTCCGGTGAATTTTAGCAGGAAAACGGCCAAAAACCGCGATCCCAAAAGCCAGTGACCTGTGACGAAAAATTAAATAGATTCAATTCGGGTCTGGCTGTGACCTGTGACCTGAATCTACGGTCGAAATAGTACAGTAGTAACTTGCAGTGTCTAGAAAGATTACTGATTCTGTCAAAGAATTGATCGAATCCCCAATCGGGTTGATGATCCGCAATTTCATCGGCTCCAAGAGGTACATGCATTCAGTCCTTAGCTCCTCCATGGAACCCAAAGGCACCGTCATCGTCACCGGCGCAAACGGCGGCCTCGGCAGCGCCATCGTCGCAAAACTCGCCTCAACGCCCACCCTCGCAGCCTACCACGGCGTCTACACCGTTCGCAGCCTCGCAGCGCCGGCCTTGCGCGCCACCCTCACGTTAGCGCCCCCGCACGACTGCGATATCCTCCCCCTCGACCTGACGCGCCTTGCCGACGTGCGCGCGTTCGCCGCAGCCCTCAACGCGCGCGTCGCCGCGGGCGAGCTCCCGCGCATCCGCGCGGTCATCCTCAACGCCGGCTATCAGGAGTTCATCACACAAACATGGACGGCAGACGGCTTCGACACGAGCTTCGCGGCGAACTATCTGGGGCACTGGCTCTTGACGCTGTTGCTGCTGCAGAGCATGGACCGGAACGAGGGAAGGATCGTCGTGGTGGGGAGCTTGTCACATGAGTGCGTGCATCCACGATATTGTAATTCTCTCTGATGAAGAGGAGCTGACTCCACGATGTTCTCGCGCCGGCAGCACGTCTGCTGCCCAGAACAGCATGCCATTCAAGGACGCGAAGTGGAAGACGTTCTTCCCGGATGGCACCGGCACCGAGGCCATTGCAAAAGGAACCTGGAGCACCACCCAGGACGACCCGCTATGGCATGGTGGGTTCCGGCGGTATGCCGCCTCGAAGCTCTGCCAGATAATGATGATGTATGTTCCCTCTGTCTCTCCTCCAAACACATTTTACTAACTCAGAGTCGGCATCCCGTCACCTCACCAGCCCCGCTATCCAACGCCGACTCTCCTCCTCCCCCACTCTAAAAAACATATCAATCCTCGGCATCGACCCAGGCGCCCTGTCGAACACGACTCTCACGCGCCGCGGGCCCTGGTTCATGCACTTCTTCGTATTCCGCTTGCTCATTCACCTCGTGGCGGTGCTCGCGGATTGGCTGGCGGAGAATAGCCCGCTGCGCACGGCGGGGAAGTCAGCGGGGGATGTCGTTAGGGTTGCATTCGATGAGTTTGGCGGAGAGAGGCCGGATGGGTGGTATTTCGACGGGTCGAAGAGGGCGGAGATCAGTGCTGAGGCCAGGGATGTGGAGAAGCAGGAGATGCTCTGGAGGGATACGGTTGGGTATGTGCGGTTGGAAAAGGGGGAGACGATTCTTGGTGATTAGAAGTAAGGGGGATAAGAATGTTGTACCAATAAATAAATTTCGATGTTTGTGTGCCTGAAACGGATGAATCTCCTAAGGATCTACCGCTTGCTGAATTTTCGTAGGCAAAGTTGTTCAAGCACGGTCGCGAAGGATGGAGTATGTGGTTTGAAGCCCATTGACTGTAGTATGACCATGAGTTGTTCCTGCCCACTTGGTGCCCACTAAATTCAGTTTGAGACACGACACTTCAAGGCCTCAAGTTTCAAGAACCGCTCAAGATGGTGAGTCAATGACCGGCAAGTTTCTTTTTAAATTTATATTCACAGCTACGGTGGGTTTTCCTTTTTTTCCCCTTTCAGCCCGAAAGAATGAAAATATCTCTCCGCAGCCAAGTCTGAGTCTGAGTCCGAGGCTGACGCTAAATAAACAGGATTTATCATTTCGCTTCATCGATATCCTTTCAGCTCGCCCTCTTCATCCTTCGGCACACCGCGGATCGGTGAGCTCAAACAGTAGGATGGGGTCCTCTCCGAAATTTGAATCGCAGGACTCGGATGCATCTAAGATTAATATTCTATAGATACTTGCAAATTGTTTTCTCGGCCCGGACTTGCGGCCATGGTATAAGCTGCATATATCAATGAACACGCAGCCCGCGGAGGTAATTCTCTTGCGTGAGGGAAGAGACCTTGGGGCGGCCAGATCGGCTTCAAAATTGTCAACATGCATGTATCATCCGGTGAAGGCATCCCGCTAACTTAACCGCCGAACTCGGGGAAAATCCGGACGCGGTCCGCTTACAACTTGTCAAGACTAGTTTGCGGTGTGTGGAGGTTCCCGACGCGGTTTTGCAGTGGGCACTGTTGCAGACTACATGCGGCCTAGGCTGACACGTTCACACGAGCAGCTAGCCGCCTCCTGTCGTGTTGAACCAAGTAAGAGAGCTTGCCTCGCTTTCTGATTTAAGCCGTTCCAGGTTGCGTTCCACTGCGATTTAGCCTTGTAAAGTATTCTTGCCCGCTCCGAACCCGAACCATCTAAGTACGTCCCTGGTTCCGCATTCATTCAGGTGCAACCTGGGTGGAAAGCCTCCCGCGAAACTTGGGGTGGCGTACAGCCTTGGATTATGGGGGCCTGGAATTCCATTTACTGCAGGGCGCCAAGCAAGCGCCGTTCAAGGCGCACAAAATGACTGGTATTTGCGATCTTTGTTACAGTCCCGGAAAATGTTAACTACTTTCCGGCCTGCTGCCGCCACAACCCTTCCCGCGTTGCGGATTCCCTCCGTGATGGACAGTATGACTTACTATGAAATAGACATAAGAAGGCCGGCATCGGCAACCACCAGCATGTTGCTACGTGAGGTTGAACAAATAGCAAGGGTGTACAAAAGGGAAGGAGACGACGACGGATGTATTTTGCTAGCCAAGACCGCGAACCATGGTTTACTGTCCAAGAGATGAGTCGAAGTGGAATAAGAAGGGAATGACACGATACCGAGTAGGACCGGAATTTCCCTCGACGTCCGAGAGATCATAATTGTTCTTCGAAAGAGAACTTCGGAATCGAGGGAAATGTGTCGCGGTAGGAGTCCTCGGCTACTGTCCTTTTACCAGTGATGTGAACCTCCTGTAACCGGCAGCCGGATTTTGATATAAACGAGTTTAACGAACGAATGGGGTTCTGCCCCAGGGATCGTTCTGAGATTTCAGACTGCGGAGAGCAGGACAATAAGGTGGTAAGATATCCTGGCGTGTGCTAGTGCAATCAAGTCAATGATTCCAAGGACGGAAGAACGATGTCGGGATGATCACGGCTGGGACCTGAGAGATCCAGTCTACAATGAACGAGGTTCGTTGCCTTCTCCAAAACTGAGGTACAATATTTCGTTCTACGTCGTGCAAAGTTAAGCAAGTCAACTGCGACCACGGTAAAGTGCATAGAAGGCAGCTCGTTATTCAGGCAAGCCGTACGCAACAGGGGCGCCGATGGACTTCAAAAAACGGCCGTTGTAAGGCTCCAATCTAGAAAGCGGAGCAAAGGCATTGGGCCGTCGAGGCTGGGAGCCTGGATCCACTGATATGAAGTGTCAAGTCTTCCCAGCAGGCCTGATGAGGGACGACTGCCGGAAAGATTTCTTGGAGACTGACAGGGTGCTGCCGAGAGGTCGATCCATACGGATAGATAGGGATAGCCTCGGGACCTGCTCAGCCAGAGGTCGAATATAAGGAATTGCTCTTCTAGAGGAATGCGATCGTCCGCAAACAATATAGCCCTCCAGAGCTCAGGAGTGGCTTGCGCAACTTGGCGCCATCGGCGACAAATTTGCGTCAGAGTGGTTGGCGAAAGACGCCCCGTAAGTGGGGGGCAGAGGGGGCGGAGTGGGAGGAAATGGATGAAAATCTCGGATACGATCTCGTTCGGTAACGTCAAGACCGGGTACGTGCAAGAACTGAGCCGCTCCTGCACAAGCATTTTCTCAGCTCGCAGTTCGACAAGCGTGCGCTCGAGATCCCGGATCTGGGCCTCGATCTCTGCGAGGCGAGTACGATCTTCAAGGGAGCTGAGCATGGCTGGAGACGGCTTTCACTTGGTGTCCGGTTGGTGAAGACTCGCGATCGGACTTGAAGAATGTCCGAGATAAGTGCTAAAGACAAGGACAGTGAGGACCTGCAGCAACTTTGACTTCGGATAACGCACCGCTCAGACGACAGAAAAAAGGCAGAAAGAGAGGAAAGACTGGCACTGCCACGGCATCTCTTCCCGATTTGGCAAGTGCTTCGCTGAGCTGCTGCAGTCTGAGCAAGCTTGGAGCAAGCAAATTTGTACAAGAGACAGAGCGAATTACGGCAGCGCGGTACAGGTTGCAGGCCGCGATGCCTTACAGTTGCACAAAGTAACTGGTAAGTATCGGGATCTTTGTTACAGTCCGAAATTTTCGAAGCAAGATCAGCCAACTTAGATTTAACGACTTTCCTGCGCGCTGTCTTCGCAACCCTTCCGCGTAACGGATCCCCTCCCGGTTGAGCAGTCCACTCGACACAGAGAAGGCCCGGCAGTGTCCGACGACCAGCTTCGTGTCACGGTTGCAACGAGATTAAACAAATACCAAGGTATGTACAAAGGGAAGGAGACGACGACATATATATTTGCCAACTAAGATCGCAAACCATTTACTGTCCAAGAGGTGAGTGGTTACTGTTGAACAAGAAGGGATCAACACGCACCTCGATGACACTGCTTGGGATCGGAATTCTCCTCGACGTCCGAAGGGTCATAATTGTTCTGCGAAAGAGAAATTCGGAATCGAGGGAAATGTCATGCGGTAGGAATCCTCGGATACCGTCCTTTCACCAGTGAGGTACACCTCCTGTAATCGGCAGCCGGATTTCAATATAAACGATTGTAACGAACGAATGGGGTTTGGCCCCAGGAATCGTTCTGGGGCTTCGAGACTGCGGAGAGCAGGGACGATAAAGTTGGTAAGATCGCCATGTTGGACAATAGTCAATGATTCCAAGGACGGAAGAACGATATCGGGCTGATTACCGCTGGTACCTGAGAGATCCAGCCTGCAATGAACCAGGTTCGTCATCTTTCCCAAAACTGAGGTACAACTAAATAGGTGTACGTCGCGCAAAGTCAAGGAAGTCAACTGCGACCACGGTAAAGTGACACGAGAAGCAGCAGTACCAGTGAGGCAAGCCGTACGCAGCAGGGGCGCCTCATGGAATTCCACAGAGCGGCGGTTGGAAAGCTCCACGTCTAGAAAGCGAAGTAAAGGCATTGGGCCGTCGAGGCTATTAGGGAGCTTGGACCTTACACCAATATGAAGTGTCAAGTCCTCCCAGCGGGCCTGATGAGGGACGAGCGCCGAAAGGATTTTGTCAAGGCCGCCGAGATGTTGATAGATACGGATGGAGAGAGGATAGCCGAGGGATCTGCTCAGCCAGATCTCACATATATGGATTTGCTCTTCTAAGGGCATGCCATCGTAGGCAAACGATATAGCCCTCCAGAGCTCAGGAGTGACTAGCGCAACTTCGCGCCACTGGCGACAAATTTGCGTCAGAGTGGTTGGCGAAAGACGCCCTGTAAGTGGGGGCAGAGGGGGCGGAGTGGGAGGAAATGGATGAAAATCTCGGATACGATTTCGTTCGGTAACGTCAAGACCGGGTACGTTGAGGATCTGAGCCGCTCCTGCACAAGCGTTTTCTCAGCTCGCAGTTCGACAAGCGAGCGCTCGAGATCCCGGATCTGGGCCTCGATCTCTGCGAGCCGAGTACGATCTTCAAGGGAGCTGAGCATAGCTGAAGACGGCTTCTACTTGGTATCCAGTCGGTTAAGACCTGCGATCCTAGGGGAATATTGCCTATGTCCAACACCAGTGCTACAAGCAAAGCCAGTGAGCGGCTGCAACAAGTTTCGCTTCCGTATAACGCACCGCTCAGATAACAGAGCAAAGGCAGAAAAATCTTAGTTAGCGGTGCAAGAGGCGAGCGATAGTAAAGTTCACCTGGCAAAGTCGGTGACACGTGCAGATGGGGGAGGTGTACGTCATTTATGAGCCAACGATTTGAGTGGGAGCGGGGAGAGCGGACCGCCACCCGCAATCCGCGTAAGAAGATTTCTTCCTGGCCGAAGTCTGCCGACAACACCATCAAAAATGTTGTAAAATCTATCATGCTTGCTCCTGGGCCAAATAAAATATTCTGAGCAGCTAGGCATGTGCACAGTATGCAAAAATGGAGGGTCTCGCAAAATTTCAGAGCTATCGGGTCAGATTTGGGATCATAGTAAAAAGTCCAGGAATCAGACCGATGAAAGTCGGTCGGCTATTTCGGACTTCCTGATTTGGGGGTCTGTGTCTGATCCTGAATGATCGCTCCAAGATCGCTCCACTGCCACTCGCATGATCCCTTACCGATTTGGGTAAGGATTCCTGTATTTAATAAAGCCTGTATTACACCGGGATACTTCCTCAAACCGGCGTTCCTAAGCGGGACCGTGCCGTGTAATTCTACCTACCTACCTACCTACCTACCTGGTAGAGGCTCATGTATTTAGGTACAGTGCCCGCACGCTTCCTCAACGGGACCATCGCGGTTATAAATCCTCCTCCTCCGCCAAGCAAGCAAATTTATACAAGAGAAACTTTGGCATGAATGTAAAGGATCCCCTCCGTGACGGACAGTGTGAACTTGACAGCAAGAAGTCCGATATCGAACGGAAAGTTGTGTCCAACGACCAGCTTCATCATGTTGCAACGGGAGGTCGAACAAGTAGCCACGTATGTACAAAAGGAAGGAGACGACGACATATATATTTGCCAGCCAAGACCGCGAACAATTGCTTACTGTCAAGGAGGTGAGTCGTAGTCGAACGGGGGGGAACTAACACGCACTCGATGACACTGTGTGGCATCGGAAATGCGCACGACGTCCGAAGGATCACAATCGTTTTGCGAAAGAGAGCTTTTGAACCGAGGGAAATGCCACGCGGTAGGAGTCCTCGGATACTGTTCTTTTACCAGTAATGTGAACCTCCTGTAACCGGCAGCCGGATTTCGATATAAACGATTGTAACGAACCAATGGGGTTCGGCCCCAGGGATAGTTCCGAGATTTCGAGACTGCGGAGAGCAGGAACAATGAAGGTGGTGAGATATCTAGTCACTGGTAGGCGGTCATGGCGATCAAAAGTCAAAGATTCCAAGAACGGAAGAACGATATCGGACTGATCATGGCCGGTAGTACCTAAGAGATCCAACCTGAGCCTGCAATGAACTAGGTTTGTTGTCTTCTGCAAAACTAGGGTACAATCGTCTGCGCATGCGTTGCGCAAAGTTAAGCAAGTCAACTGCGACCACGGTAAAGTGCCACTTGAAGTAGCAACACCATCGAGGCAAGCCGTACGCAGCAGGGGTGCCTCGTTGAATTCACAAAAGGGGCCGCTGTAACGTTCCACGTCTAGAAAGCGAAGCAAAGGCATTGGACCGTCAAAGCTAGGGAGCTTGGACCCTCTAATATGAAGTGTAAAGTCCTCCCAGCGGGCTCGATGAGGGACGAGTGCAGAAAAGATTTTTTTGAGACTGTCTGAGCCGCCGCCCGGTCGATTGATACGGATAGAGAGGGGATAGCCGAGAGACCTGCTCAGCCAAACGTCGAATATATGGAGTTGCTCTTCTAGAGGAGTGCGATTGTCCGCGAACGATATAGCCATCCAGAGCTCAGGAGTGACTTGCGCAATTTCGCGCCAATGGCGACAAATTTGCGTCAGAGTGGTTGGCGAGAGACGCCCCGTAAATGGTGGGCAGAGGGGGCGGGGTGGGGGGAAATGACTGAAAATCTTGGACACGATCTCGTTCGGTAACGTCAAGACCGGGTACGTGCAAGAACTGAGCCGCTCCTGCACAAGTGTTTTCTCAGCTCGCAAGTCGGCAAGCGAGCGCTCGAGATCCCGGATTTGGGCTTCGATCTCTGCGAGCCGAGTACGATCTTCAAGGGAGCTGAGCATGGCAACGCTATGAGCCTACTGAGAGTGTTTAATTCATGAATGGGCATTGAATATGCGAACGTACGCAACTGTTAAGTTTGATCTAGGAGCCTCCAAAGTAAAAGGATGAACAAATCGAAGTGACGAGGGCCGCCAGTAGTCGCTCAATGGACGCTTTCCCGAATCCAGCGTGCGTAGGTACGTGCAATGAGTTGGTGAAAGAGAAAGCCGCGGTGGCACTGCCACTGATCTCAGACAAAAGTAGCGAAAAAAATATAAAAGGGCGAATATTATTCTCTTCCAAACGTGCGGTCTTTCCAGCAAAAAATAGAGTGAGTAATGAGTGCGTGTTATTTAGTGGAGACAGCAGTATAGGACAAGACAGCCCGAATGTATCGTATCAACTGAAAAACTGAAAAAAAATTGAATCCGAGTCGTGAAGCAGGCGTTCGCATTTATTCATTCATTCTTTCCACCAACCCTCTACTGGTTCTTGTACGCCTCCTACATCACCAGTAACCCAATCAGCAGCCAACCCTCCACAAAAAGAAACACAAAAACCCACCTTAATCTCCTTGTCAAACTTCTTCGCAATCACCGTCCTCTGAATCTTCTGCGCCGCCGTCACAAGCCCACTCTCCGGCGTCCACTCGTCCGGTGTGAGCACCACCGCACTCAGCGTCTCCATTGCCTTGAACCCGCTCTTCTTCCCCACCGCGTTGCACTCCTTCAGCACCAGCGCCGCAACGCGCGGGTCCACGCACAAATCGTGCAACCCCTTCGTGTGGTCCACCCCCTTGGCGTCATCGGCGTCGCCCGCACGCAGCGCCGCGCGCAGGTTCGCCTCGTGCGGGATGATGATCGCGATGGGCGCCTTGGCGTCCTGCGTCGCGTGCACGCAGATGTTCGCGACGTAGTTGCACGACTTGTATGTCGACTCGAGCTGCTCGAGCGCGATGTACTGCAAAAGGATCAGCTAGACGCCGCGCTAGAAGAGAGAGGACACCGTACCTCGCCGCCCGCGAGCTTGACCAGGTTTTTGATGCTGCAGTCGGAGGTTAGCGGAAAGTTTTAGCGCCGACACATAGACGAGACGGGGAACAGGAAAGGGTTTACGACGCCGAGATCCCCATCGTGCGGAGGATCCGTGAGAGTCGCGACGACATAACACCGCGTCGGATGCGTATCAAGACTGCGCATATATATCCGTGTCGTCCTCCGCTTTTCGAGACGCGAAGTCCGATGCCTACCAAGGCCCACGCACGGATATCTATCAAGTCCAAGCCCGCGACGTATGCCCGCGTCTTGTCTCGACCACGCGTCAAAACAAGACTATAGCCCACCGCACTCTTGACGAGGACACCAATCCCACGAGCCCACCGCACTCGTGACGAGCTCACCCTCAACCCACGACAGAATGCCCGCGTCACGTCCACGCACACCGTCGTGCAGGACTAGACGTCGGGCGGGGCGGGTGCAGACCTCTGACAGGCCTCACGCGCGCGGAGCCATATATTCGATCGTCTGTCCTCCGAGCAGACCACCCATCGCACTCCGCCTCCTCCGACCGTTCTCGCACCCCACCGCACTCCGCCCCCCCACCTCATCGCGCCGAACACCACCCTCTTCGGCTCCGCGTCGGACCTCCACCAAGCCGGGCGCCCGTCTCCGCACATATAGTTATCGACGCCTTGGCGTCCCTTCGCACCGTTCTTGCTGGCGGGCAAACCACCCCGTACCCCGTCCTCATGACCCGCAGTAACACGACGGACGGAATAGTCCTCGCCGCTCGCCGCCAACGAGCTCTCCGACCCCGCGCGCTCCCTCCCCTCCCGCTCCACGCGGAAAAGCGCGAGACACCCAAGACACCTCCCCACACATTTGGCAGCAACTCAAGATGCGACCCCGTCGTCATGGCCCGCAGCAACACGACGGACGGATAGTCGTTCGACGTCACCCAGCCACCGACCCGCCTCCCAAAAAAAAAAACCTCCCCCCTTTTGAAAAAGAGTAAAACACGAAAAAAAACGCACCGATCAATAAGCGTCAGCGTCCCATCCTTGTTCCACTGCCCCACGTCGCCCGTGCGCATCCAGCCTGCATTCGCGGGGTATGTCGTCAGCTCATCTTCGTCAGAGGGAGAAAGGGAGGGTGGAAGGGAGAGGGAGGGAGAAGGCAGAGGGGAGAAGGGGGAGGGTTAGACGGAGAAAAAGAGGCGAGGGAAAGGAAGGGGTGGAGAGGGAAGGACGGAAGGAAAGAGGAGAGGGGAGGGAGAGAACGTGAGGTTCTCGATCTAGTGAGAGGAGGCGGGAGGAGGGAGAGTAAAAGAAAGAATCGAGGTGAGGAAAGGCCCGGTGCGCTCAAGGTATGAAGTAAAAGAAGAAAGCGAAAAGACAAACGCACCATCCCCAGCGAAGATCGTCGGGTCCTCATTCAGGTCCGGTCGCTTGTAGTACCCCGAGATGACGGAGGGGCCACGGATGCAAACCTGTGCGCGCAAACGTTAGTTTCGAGTTTCGCTTTCGATACAAGACGAGACACAAAGAGGAGCGTCCTTCGGCTCTAGCGATGGCTAGGGCCAGATCGTGCATCCCCGTCGAGCGCGAAACACGTAATAGCTAAATCGTGCCTCCGTGGCGAGTTAGGGCCGTCGAGGGTTGGGCATCATAAACGCCCGCACCTCGACCCCGCGCCGCCACACATTCCACACCGACGCATCAGCAATCGGAGGTCCCGAATTCCGAATTCGCAGCCGCGCGCACCATCAGGAATAGGAAGAGACTTAAGCCGCCCCGCACTCCAAATCGCCCCTAGGACGACCCCGCATCCCATCCCACGCGCGCCGCGAGATCGCCCACCCCACACCCCGAGGACGACTCCACACTCTACAGTTCGCCCCACAAGCCCCGCCCCGCCACGCCACGCCACACGCCATATAAGTCAAGGTCGCCCCAATCGACCACGATCCTCCTTCTCCCACCTCTCCCACCTCCTTTCCCACCCTGCGTCAAAAACCACCGGCAGAAGGTACGGGAAGGGTGCGGGAGGACTCGTCAGCGGGCGCGACTCCCTCCTCTCCTTGCTCCTCCCAAACCAAGAAAGATGAAAGAAAGTAGGGAAGAAACGCACCTCCCCCCTCTCCTCCGTGCTCCCCTGCCTTCCACAGCTGAAGTAGCCCGCCTCGGGGACGTCGCGGAGCTGTCGAACGAGTGTTAGCGAGCGCCATCGGTATACATACGGAGTATAAAGAGAAAGGGAGGAGAGAAATGAGGATGGGAAGAGGTGGAAGGAAGAGGGAGGAGGAAGACGGGAGAAAAGGAATGGGACGGAGAGTGACGGGGAAGGGAGAAAGGTGGGTAGGGAGGGTAAGGGAGAGAGGAAAGAGGGGGCGAAGGGACGAAGGGGGCCGCACGCTCCCACTCGCATCGCCAGCGCCCCTCCCTTCACATATCCACTCTGGGGCACTCATCGGACAGACTACAGCCAAAACCCAAAGGGAAAGTGAAGGAGTACGACAACAACCCAAAGGGAAAGCGAAGGGATGCGGAGAACAAAAAGAAGAAACACACCTTAATCTCGATACTCGGCACGGGCAACCCGACGGTATCGTACCTGAACACCTCGGGCGGCATGATCGCGCACATGCCGCAGGACTCGGTCATGCCGTAGCCTGTGTCGGGGAAAGGGTGTTAGCGGCTTCGCATGCACTCGAAGAAGAAGAGAAGACCCACCCTGCAACAGCATAACCAGCGCGACACTCAAAAACTCCTGCGTCTCCCTCGAAATCGCCGCCCCCCCACTCATCGCGATCCTCAGCCTCCCGCCCGTCGCCGCCCTCACGCTGCTCAACACCACACTATCCGCCAACTTCGCCAGCCCCGGCGTATTCCTCTTCTTCATCTCCACCGCCCCCTTGAACAGACTACTCCGAATCGTCCCCCCGACTCCACCTTCCCCACAATGCCCTTTCTTATCGTCTCCCACACCGCCGGTACCCCCACCATAATGCTCGGGCGGAACTTCTTAATATCGCCCTCGCAATTCCGTACACTCGCGTCGGTCAAAGTCTTGATCCTTCCGAAACCCGTGGGCATGCCGACGAAGAGCATGCACAGTTCGACGATGTACTCGAGGATGTGCGCGAGGGGGAGGTACGCGAGGTACGCGTCCTCGGGCGTGAGGTGGTGCCCGAGGAGGGTGTACACGGCGCCGACGGACGCGATGAGGTTCGCGTGCGTGATGACGACGCCCTTGGGCGCGCCGGTGCTGCCGCTCGTGTACATGATGCAGCTGACGGTCTGGGGCGTGGGCCTGCGCCCCTCCACTAAAGACGGGGATAGGGGGCGGCCGCGGGCGCGGAGGTCGTCGATGGAGAGGACGGTGAGGTCTGGGCGCGCTTCGGCGAGGGAGGCGAGGAGCTTGGAGGTGGGCTCGCCGTCGAAGATGACGAATTTGACGGTGGGGGTGTTGGGGAGGACGGCGAGGAGAGTGTGCAGGAGCTCGGCGTTGGTGAAGAGGGCCGCGCAGGAGGGCTCGTTGAGGGAATGTGTGAGGCCAGAGGGACCGAGTGTATCATACGCAGTGGCGATGGTGGTCGAAATGGACCCGCAGGCGTGCGCCATGAGCTGCCAGTTGACACTGTGTGGGCGTTAGCATGAGCATCATAGAAAAAACAAGGAAATGAGAGAAAAACAAAGCACGTCTCGGCGAGGCTGGCTGCTGGACCGACACGGATAAAATAAGAGTGAGCGGCGCCTGGAGCACTCCGCAGCCAAGGGATGACGTTTCCGGTAACCCACACGAGGCATAGGCTCGGAGAAGGGCGGACATCGCGTTACCCCGCCGCAGATAGCACAATGACTTGCGTGTACCCCCAGGCTCGCCAGACGCAGCGACGAAAACAGAGGGAAAAAAAAACTCACCTCGTCGCCGCATAGATGTTAAACACATCCTCCGTCGTCAGCCCCAAATCGACGAGACCCCTCGCAATCTCCCCCACCTGCTCGCGCAGCTGCACATACGAGATGTACTTATAGTCGCTCAGCTGGAAGTACTTCCACTTCTTCGTCTCCGTCACCTCCTTCCCATCCACAAACTTCTTCACCTCCTTCGCCTCCTCGTGCACGTCCACGACGTCCCGCCACCCCAGTGCATCGCGCGTCCCGTGCGTCTTGGCGACGTACTCGAGCACGTCGAATACGGTGTCGATGCCCTCGAACGGCTGCGTTACGAGTCGGTCTGCTGAGATTGCGAGCCGCCGCGTGGGGCCCTCGTCGTCAGCAGACGGCGGCGTGACCTCGACGGAGCCTTTGCCATAGTAGCCGGGTTTGTTGGTTTTGCAGCTGGTTCCGATATTCGACATGGATGTGCGGGGTAGAGGAGTAGTTGGCAGTTGGCTGACGCGTGTGGCTGACGTCGTTTGTTGATGGTTTAACCCCACAGGGAAAATAAATATTAAAATAATTAATTAATTGGTAAGTAGCTTTCTCTCTCTCTTCTCTCTCTTGAGCCTCGCGCACAACTGTGGGCAAGAAAAAACCCTCCTAAGAATAAAAATCGTTGAATATTTCAGACCGGCAATCTCATACCCCGGTCCCGTCCCTCCATTGACATCCGAGTCCACATGCAGATCCGCGTCCCAGGTTCGACCATACTCAGACTGTTGTGTGAACCTGCAGTGCTCTCCATACATGCATGGCTCTCTCTCTAAATTCCATCCCACCCGTGTGAGTTTTATTGTGAGGATATGAAGACCCGTGGTGCTGGCCACCCCTGCACCTCATAGTTGGGTTTTGAATGATTCTACAGCAGGCACCCGTTCGATTCGGGGTCGGGTCCTGGGTCCTCGCGACAGTCGCATTTTTTTTATATCACTCATCTCAAAATCCCTCCACCTACTCGAGTTTTATTGAAGGAAGAGCAAGACCCGAGGTGCTGGGCACACCTGCATCGTATGTGATATTTCGACTGCTTCTGCAGGCACCTGTTCGATTCGGGGTCGGGTCCTTGTGCCTCTCCAAATGTTTTTTTAAAATTGCCCACTGTCAAACCCCTCCCACTCATTCAAGCATGATTATACGCAGAGCAAGACCCGTAGTGCTGGGCACACCTGCACCTCATATTCCATGCATTAAAAAAATTGAAGCAGGCACCCGTTCGATTCGGGATTGGGTCCCTGTCCTTCGTTGATCTTTTTTAGATCACTCATGCTCAAAATTCCATCACTTATGGGTCGTTGAATGAGAAGGTAGGAAGACCCATAGTGCTGGGCACACCTGCACTTTATTGTCAGCTTTGATCTAAGTAAGTAGGCACCTGTTCAATTCGGGGTTGGGTCGTTGTCCTGCAATGCAATGGAATTTTTTCAGTCCTTTGAGATTGCAGTCTTAAAGACTCAGCTTCTGACCAAAGCTTTGCATTTTGCATTGTGGCTTGCTTGACACAGTCTTTTGACTGACGGTCGATATGCCTGACCTACCACTCCAAACACAAACACTGAGCATTCTGAGTTTAGTGAGTTTGTTGGATTTTGGTATTAGATTGAGCAGACGTTGTCTTGCTCATTTGATATTGGATTCCACCTGCACTCTTGTGCAACTTTTCAGTGGAGTTAGTAGTGTGCATGGCTTGAAGTTTGAAGCTGTGGAACAACTCTCTGTCCCTTGCTGTCACTGAAACTTTTTGGCAGGTTAAGGCGAGTAATCCCCGCTTCAAACACTCCTTCCTTTCGTATGCAAGACCCACCTGCGATAGGTTCTTCAAGTCTCCTTGATTTGTGAAAATCCTCCGCCCTGTTAGGGAGATTTTCCATTACGGAGTGATATGGCCATTGATGCTGGCCCGAAGCGGTCAGCAATGGCTTGTCAGTGTCAATACCATTGACGAGTACGACCCGGATTCCGCTACCACCTGAGCCGAGAGTCAAATGGGAGAATTGAAGTAGTCCCTTGACAGCATGAGAACCAACTTCCAGCAAATCCAATAAACCCTACTGCACCCTTCTCTCATTCTCATCCAAAAAAGAAAAGAAAGTAGCAACACATACAAGTGAAAGCCCCTATCCAGTGACTTGAAACCCGTTTTGGTTATGGTGGTGCAGTGAAATAAAAGAGGGGAGACAGTGTGTTGGTGTTGATCTCAGAAGATAGTGTGTCTGTCTAACAAGCAACATTTAGACGTTGGGCACCGCACATAGGCTGCCTTGCAGCACGAGATGCTTGTTCGTAGTGAGAGGTGGTGATTGAAGCAATTATGGCAGCAATACGAAGGACAGGACAGTCAGTACGGTGAGCACATGGAGTATGCTGGATAATATACTCAGTGACATGGGTTTGCGGGGCATTTTGAGAATCAATGCCGTCTATAGACATATAGACTTGTTATGTAACCTAACACGGCGGACAATCAACTGTCATTTGCGATCCGAGTTTCCGCGGTCATCGCAGTGAGGGCTGAACTGTCATTTGCTTAAATCCGGCCAATTACCCCTTTAGTCGAGCTTTCGGGTTTTTCCGTGGCCACGCTGCAGCCACGCGCTTTGGCGGCATTTCCTTTTTAGATACAGATTGCGAGGATAAATCATTTTGCGCGGATTAACCCAGAAGAATAGATAAAACGCTAGCATGATATAAACAGTTGAAATAATTATAGGAGTCAAAGGTTAACATAAATGTAAATATAATATTAATTTACTTCCACCGCCAACTAGGTGACTAATCTACAGGAAGCCGTTGCCAAGCACGGCCAAACCAATGTGGTGGGCCGCACCCACCACCATATGTGCCCCAACTCGCAACGACGACGTCCGCGTCGCCACGACGTCCAAGAAATCCGAGGAAAAAAGCTTTCGTCCCCTCACCCTGGCCGGATCCATCCCAACGCCGAGAGCGCGCGTCCCAAGATCGCAAAGCCGAGGATCGCGCTCCCAGTCAATACACAGAAAATGGTGGTAGGAAGGGTCCAGGGACGCGACGGCGATGTCGGAGGAACAGAGGGACGATCACGGCCGCGGGTGCGAGGATTTTTTGATGTCGAATCATTAGCAATACAATGGTTTGTGGACGACTCCGAGCTGGTCTGCGCGGCGGCGATGAGCAAGAACAGTCCGCACGAGGTGAGCGTCGGCGTCGGCGTTGTAAACTCGCAAATGGCCGCGAGGTGCCGGTGCGCAAGGCCAAGGAGTCGCGGCTGAGAGAAGTTACTGTGTCGACGGCGCGTTTGCGGTTTTCGGGCTCTGGGAGGTCCAGATGGGACGCGGAGGCCTGGAGGGCCGGAGAGAAGGCGAGGGAAGGAGTGTCGTCTTCGGTATTCAATCTGGTGAGTGCGGGAGCTTTGATCTGATCCAATATGACGACTAAGCTTTTTGCATCTTCCACTACATCCACACCCCATCTCCACTGCAACTTGTGTCCACTGAGCTGAACCTCATACATACCTACCAGTTCCCCAGCTGTACTCTCTTCTGCATCCAACCACACCCGGCCCTTCTTCCCTCCAAGCCAGCCTACAGTATCACTGGCCATTCACCAGTGCGTGTTTTTTTTTTCCGTCTTGGCTCGTTCGTTTCTAACGCCGGTCAGCGCTCGGATGACTCGTGGCAGGGCAAGACGCACCCGTCCGTTCCTGCGCGCGCTGTACATGCAAGATTTCGCCGAGTTTAGGCGCCTTGTTCGAGAGTGAGTCCAAAAAAAAAACGAATAAAAACAGAAACAAAACAAGAAAAATAGTCACAATCCCTACCACGACGGCGTCGGAGTCGCATACTTTTCTCCGCGTCACCCACTACGAATGGCTGTTGTACTGTGCTGGGCTGCTTACGTGGGATCAGCTCATGGAGAGAGCGGATGTCAAAGTGGGCGAAAGTTCGGACTTTGCTCGACGGGTGTACGGGTATGGAGCATGTAAAGGAGCATACGTCTTAATCTGGCATGCTGCCTATAGTACTCCCTGTCGCAAGCTGTTGGGTGAGTTGTTGTTTTCTTATTTTCCCTTCGGTTGTTGAACTACGTGCCTCCGCGTTACAGAGGCGTTGGTACACGAAATCCTCTTCATGCGCGGAGCGGGATCGCGCCCGTTCGGTGCTCCTGTCATAAAGCCCATAGAGAGTTTTTCTGCGGATGGATCGCGGGCGGGTTTCTTGGCGCAACCGCGATTATCGAGTATCTGTTGCTTGCGATGGGGGTCCCGTGGATGAGGCGAGCATTCACGCTATATCTGCATATGTATCCGCTTACTTTTTTTCAGGTTCAGTCTATAAAGGTTGATTTAGAAAAATAGTAAAAAAAAAGGCTCAGAACGTACCTCGGAGCGAGATGATCTAATCATATCTAATCATATCTAATCATATCTATGATCTATGATTCGGAATCAATCCTCTTTGTCCTTGACACTCAGCACTAGTACACACGCACTGCGTTCCCGGCATCGAACTACCATGGAAAAACAAGAAGAACATCCAGAAGACAAAAAGAACTATGTCGTGTGTCATTGCCGCGCTCATGACTGCGGGGAGCAAACCTGGGCGACGAAGGATGGGAGGATAAAGAAGGGCAAGTGGTGCCACAAGTCCACAGCATCGAAACACCGCACGAAGGAGAAGGAATTTGTCGCAAACAATATGTTGCCTCCAGTAAGATTCTGTAGAAAAGTCAAAAGGCACCCATATACTAATTCATATCAGGCTCACAATGGAGTGGCGGAGACACCGGCAGTGGCGGAATACAAGCCGCCTACAGCTCTTAGAGTCGTGGACGATGAAGACGATATACCTCAGGAGGAGGGAACAGGTTGGATCCATTCATTTTGTTATAGACTGTTGATTGAGTTCTTTCAGGACTTGCTGCAGCCCGTCGTCGTGTCGTTTTTCTTGCATGCACACTCGTGGCGTGGCTGCATCTTGTATGCGGTCTCAGCCGAGATGCGAGCCACCGAGTTCTAAAGGTCCTCGGTTTCATTATAACTATGGTGGCCGCGTCAGACACCAATCATAAAATTCCCGAGGATGTACGCACCGCAGTGAAACACCTTTCCATTGAACCGGTCATCGACCGATCTATTTGCTGCCCAACTTGCTTTCGGCGTATTCCTTCGAGGACCTTCCGCAGATTTGCCTTGCTCGAGCAACAGGCGGTTCGAGACCATGCAACACCCCACTCTGGGTGGAACGACAAACTCGTGCAGGCCCCAAGGTCGTGCCCCGGCGTCTGTATTCCACGCAGAATTTTCAGAGTTGGCTGGCACATTTTCTGTCTCGGCCTGGGATGGAGGAGCTTCTTCGGAAATCCCATCTCCATCAGCCGAATCCAGACAGGATGTCGTCCATTTGGGATAGCCCAGCGTGGCAAAGTCTGGGAACATATACGTCCGAGCCCAATAATCTCGTGTTCAGCTTCTACATCGACTGGTTCAATCCCTTCATGAACAAGATCGCTGGAAAGTCGGCGTCCTGCGGGGCTATTATCGCAGTTTGTCTCAATCTTCCTTACGAGATGTGGCATCTCGAGGGGTATACGTACTTTGTCGGAATGACACCGCCTCCCAAAGAGCCCACCGTCACGACAATGGCCGCACTCTCCGACCCAGTTGTGGACCAGTTTCAGGAAATGTGGCGCGGAAAGATGATCCCGACATACAATCACCCCAATGGTGACTTCTACCGGGCTGCGATTATTGCTGCTATTGGTGACATCCTGGCTCTCAAAAAATTGCTAGGCTGCGCCGGTCACACGTCCCGTAACTTTTGCTCCTTTTGCAAGCTCCAATATGCAGACATCGATCGGCTGGATTACGCCAACTTCGAGCCGCGACGCGGGTGGGAGGTCCTCCGCTATGCAAAAGCCTGGCTTGTTGCAGCAACACTAGACGCTCGCAAGAAGATTTTCAATGATCACGGATGTCGCTTTTCGCCCCTCAACAAAATAACATACCGTGACCCAGTTAAGCACACAGTGCTTGGACTTATGCACAACTGGCTTCAAGGTATCCTTCAGCATCACTGCCGTCTTAAATGGGGCATCGGTTCCAATGCAAAAGCCGGTGGTACCAGTGCCTTCGACGCGGCATCCGACTCAGACTCCGACTCCGATGTGGAACCGGACACGATGGACGTGGAAATGATGGACGTAGACGCCAGCACCATCGCAGACGAGCTTAGCGACCTGCACTGGGACAGTTTCATCGAGAACGACGGACCAGCCTCCTCCCTCGTCTGCCGTGCATCCTTCATGGCCATCAGCGAGGCTGATGATGCGACGGAGCTGGGGCGTGAGGATGCGACGGAGCTAGGGCGTGAGGAGGAGGAGGAGGAAGAGGAGGAGGAGGAGGAGGAGGATGGCGGCGAGGCGGATGATGCGGTCTACGAGAACGAGAAGCCTTCGCAAATCGTGTTTGATGCCGACGCCATGGCCATTATCCATGCAGGACTTGCTGGCGTCGTGATTCCAGCCTGGATTGATCGTCCACCCACCAACTTGGGAGAGAAGACGCACGGGAAGCTGAAGGCCGACAATTGGCTTGTTTTGTTCACCATCTTTTTCCCCTTGATTATCCCCGAGCTCTGGTATCATCGTTCGTCGTCGAGAAGGGACCTCAAGTTACTTGACAACTTTCACGACCTCGTTGGTGCGACAAACATCGTCTGTTCATACACGGCGAGCCCATCCCGGGCCGACGAATACATGGAGATCTATCTCAACTATCTCCTGACCTCCCAGTCGCTTTTCCCGGGTCTCACAACTCGTCCTAACCACCACTACGCCATGCATAATGGTGACCAGATGAAGTGGTGGGGTCCGCTTCCGAAGCTCTGCGAATTTATGTACGAAAGCCATAACGGAAAGCTGCAGAAGATCAAGACGAATAACCACATGTGTAAGCTGGAGTTTAACACATTGCAATTGTCAACTTACAGGAAGCAGGGGAACTTGACTTGACAATGCTCCGCCAAATATGCCGACGGGGGAGGTTGCTTGCGTCTATCAGCGATAGCATTCAGACCACTGACTCAAGTCACCCGTTGTTGAGGCCATGCGAATCCTATCCGGTCCAGACCCAGTTAGCGCAAATTCGCAGAGCTCTCAGCAGCTCTCACCTGCCCAGGAAACCGCCTACAACGGGTCCGGAGTCGTACTCGAGGCCTCGATGACAAAGCTGATTTTGGACTACTGGAATCGGACTCATTCTCCTCCGTATATCCATGCATCCCAGCTCAGATATGACCTTCTGGATGCAGGCGTTAACGTATTTCCTACTCGAGCGGTAGAACTCACCCAATTCACCCATAAAACACGGCTGTTCTCCATCTCCAAATTAAATCGCGGCAATAGTTCCATGTCTTTCCGTCATCCCTCGACTGGACGGAAAGACCTTGGGTATATCCAATCCATATGGACACTAGCCCTTCAAGGACAGTGCCGGACCTTCGTCGTCGTCCAGCCCCATACGGATCTGAGCTCGACGGATGGTGCCAAAACACCATATTCCACGCATCCACGGTTTGCATGCGCTGTGCGGTACTCGGAGCCACTGCGTCCACAACCTCAGCTCATCCTCGAACCTCGCCACATCATCTCCCATGTTCCATATTATCAGCGGCCGAAGGGGACGTTTGGCATCGACCAGGCGATCACCATTTTCGTGGATTCATTGCATAGGGACCGAGATTGAGGGATGAAGGCGTGATAGAGACCTAGATAAATGAGTATCAGTACATAGGAACAACACGAAGTTGCAGCCCTACACCCAACTCGAAGTTGAGTGAGCCAACGCGGAGTTGGTGAGAGTCGGATGAAGGATATGTGATGTGGTTCATAACAAACAAGAACATCTTCATTCATTTATAACAAACAAAAACATCATCATTCGCCGCCTTGACTTTGTTCGGCTCAGGCAAAAAGAAAATTGAAAGAAATCTCTGTTGTTTACAGTACAAAAAACTTAGTATATACATTGCTATGATACATTAGATTTATTTTACTGCAAATGTGTCGTGAACGGGAATTTCAAGACCCTATCTCGTGGTCCAGGCGCATGGGAACGACTGCCGCTCGCCCAAAGAGCTCGTAGAAACTCTGGGTGTAGTACTGGGCGACCCTCCGCTCCAGTTGGCGGACAGCATTGGCATCCCACTCCGAATCCATACGCTTTTTTGCGGTGTCGATCTCCTTGGGACGCGTGCAGGGAACTGACCAGGTGCACATGAGACCCGCTGCGCAGAGGAGATAAGGCAGGCGGTCCATTGCCCCGAGTGCTGCCAGTCCTCGTTGGCTTTCGCGGAAATCCAGCCCAATCAATCCCTCTCCCGCAAAACACCTGCGACACTCATCGGGTCGATCCAGCCCAGAAGCACGCGCATCCAGAGCCAGGAACTCGTAGCGAAAATTGATTTCCGCCAGCTCCCACAAGAGTTCTTTTATGGTGTGCAGACGCATTGTTGGGACTGCTTCTGACGGTACTGGAAAGTCCGTCAAAACATCGATACCGCACGCTTGGAAGGCAGGCCGCAAGAGCTCCTCCAAACCCGCGCTGCGTGCTTGCGCACGAGTACCCGTCTTTCCCTGTTTGACAACTTTGCCCTGCAGCACATCTCGCCACTGTTGGGTGGACAGCAGCGCGGGCGGCACGTTGGGATCCGCAAGGCGAAACATGAGTGCGTCACGCAACAGTCGGTAGTGGTGATAAAACATGCGACGGCGAGGTTCTTCCTCAGGAGAAGCGACGAGGGCGGGCTCTGGCAAAACGTAGCGTTGCGGTAGGTCGATACCGCAGGACGGAGGACGGTCTCTGTCAATTGCCTTGAGTGCATCGGCCCAGGGAGTGATTGGTGTCGGCATTTCTAGGCGTTGGAAGGGCAAGAATTTATCGCGGGGCACCTTGGCGTTGGGGTTCGGCCCCTGTGCCTCCTTCTTCGCCTTGGCCTGCGCTCGTGCTTCAGCATCTGTGACGCAATTGATTAGTTCTTCAAGCCAGCTCAAAATGAAACGACTCACACGGTGATCCCGACACCAGCACTTTCCGACTAGGACCCTCCGCCCGTCCGCCTCGAAAGGGTCCAGAGATATTGGCCACAGAAGTGCTAGCGACGTTTGGGCTCGCATCTGCAAACGGATTCCGATACCATGGCGTATTTTGCGTGCAGCGGTGCAGCAGGCGCAAGCGGTCGTCAAGCTGATCCGTTGCTGCTACTGGGGAAAACCCGGCAGCTGGATTCATCTCCAGGAAGTCGGCCGCTGCGAAGGGCACGACCATCCTCAAGATGTTCTCATCTGAGAACGCTTGGAGAGGCCGGATGAACCAGCATGGGAGGCATGCCTGCCAGAAAGCCTGGGCAATGCGGGGATCCTGGGTGAAGCAGCCGACGCAGTCGTCGGGATAGGCCGTGTGCGCGTTGAGGTCCTTGATGCCATCCATGCGTGGCTTGTACTTCGTCATATATTGTAGCAGGCCCGTGAGCTCAAGATATTCACGCTGCACAGAAACAACACCGAGTCGCATTCGGGTGTAGGTTGTCGGGATTCTTAGACGCTCCAGACTCAGGCGGAGGGTCTGAACCAGTCGAGGGAAGAGCGGGGAAAGCGTGGTGTCAGCGGGGAGGGATTTCACGTATTGCTCATACTCGTCGATGAGCGCTTGCACAAGGTCGGAAAGTATTATGAACCGTTTGAGACTGAGTCTACCAAGACCACGGGTGAGGGTCAGTCCCGATGCCGGGCAGACGAAGTCGTCGTGGGCCGGGTTCCACCACATCACCCCAAGTTTCTGCTGACCCTGAGCAGAGGTAGGGGCCTTGGGTATGGCCGCCAGATGACAGAAGGTGTCAGTGTATAGCTGAGGCCATAGGACAGGATCGTCGGGGCCGTAGCGCATATCCCGTCGCACCATAATTTTTTTGGGGTCGGTCGGGGGCATGAGAGGGACGTAGCGCGCGTTTGTGGTGACGAAATACGAGGCGCGCCCCAGCACGAAATATGCGGCGACCCTTCCGTCAAATGCGCCAATGGTAACTCCTGCTGTTTCTCGTCGATTTTTGAGAAGATCGACACCTTCAACGACGGAGGGTGCATCCTTGACTTTCCAGGCATCTATCGCGAGTCATATTATGCACATTTTCCAGTTCAAGGCGATACGTACCACGGTCCATGAGTCTCATGGTGAGCGGCTCTTCCGAATCCATTTCTTTAGTCACGGTTTCTGGTGCCAGCACGAAGGCAGTATTTCACGGGCGCGAAGCCAATGTGGTCGAATATTCACGGGCGCGAAGCCAATGAAGTTGCACTGGCACGAAGCCAATGAAGGTGAAGGAGGTTTGGACTTGGGAAAAACGTAAGTCCTCGAACACGTGAGTCGTGTGACTATCTCGTCACACCCCTCCTCCCGCCTCACTCCCATGTAAGGCGCTGCGAGCTTCGCGCTCGCTGTCTCGCCAACTTCGCGTTGGCGTCGGCTTCCCCGATCCCACGTGAAAACGTGTGCCTCAACAATCACCATTCACGGTCATTACCTCCATCCACACGAATAAAGATTTGAAAGACAAAGTGCATTCATAACCCAAATAAGTACGCTCTTTGTCCATGAATCTTATAAAACAGAGGACTGATTCTTGACTCTGCA
Organism: Mycena leptocephala; assembly: GCA_029378395.1. Classification (NCBI taxonomy): domain Eukaryota; kingdom Fungi; phylum Basidiomycota; class Agaricomycetes; order Agaricales; family Mycenaceae; genus Mycena; species Mycena leptocephala. The sequence goes on along the minus strand of JARJLF010000159.1, from coordinate 137,527 downwards.
TTATCTTCCTTCTCGCACCTCTCGCACTTCCCATCTATCGACCCCAACCCAATCGCTTCCAATTCGTCTGCAATATGGATCCGACTAACCCACCTTTTACCGCCGACGCCTCGGTCATTGCCCAGAGTGAAGCCTACGACAACTCCTTCAATCAGGATGGCTTTCCTCATAACCCAGTCACTCCGAGTGGCTATCTCGACAACTCAGTCACTCCGAGTGGCTATCTCGATAACTCAGCCACTCCGAGTGGCTATCCCGACAACTCAGTCGCTGCTGACGGCTATTACAACAACCCAGGCGCTGCTGGCGACTATTACAACAACCCAGTCGCTGCTGGTGGACTTCCTCAACAACCCGTCGACCTCAGCGCGATGCTCGAACAACTACGCATCGAGTATGACAACAATATGCGAACGGAAATGGCGGCTTACCGAGCTTCACTTATCGACGACTTCAATGCCGTGTCGGCTCAAAGAGACGCGGCGCGCACTGAGAACCGCGGGCTTGCTGCACAAATTGAGGCTACTCTCGCTCGGCTTGAGCGTCTTGAACGGTGCGTTGTAACTTGATCGACTTTCTTTGTGCTTCAACTCGTGTCCTATCAGTGCACCCCCGGACAACTCGGCGCACGAACGTACTTCCGAACGTACCCGTGACCCCCGCGTCAAGCCCAAGGCTCAGCAGGCGAAGTCTCAGTCCACCAACCAGCCCAGTGCAACGAAGGAGCCCCCAGCTACGCCGGCACAGAAGTCCCACACTCCTCGCCGTTCTAAGCCCCCCCAAGACACGAGGCCTGGTCCGTCACCCAAACAGCCTCGTTCATCCCCTAACCCGTCTCGTGGGTCCTCGAACCAGCCTCGTTCATCTCCCAACCCGCCCGGCTCGTCCTCCAACTCACCGTCTGGCTCGTCAAGTTCATCTAAAGACAAGAGCGGAACCAAAGACGGGGGAAGCCAGAAGGGAACGAAGGCAGTCGCTGTCAGAAAACTCGCCGAGCACCAGATGCTCAAAGGCGATATCGACACCACTGCTCAGTCCTTCAAGGTATTGTACATTCTCCAATTCTTCCGCTAGTAGCTGATCTCTCTGCGGCAAGACAACTTTCCAAATGCACATCCGTTTTCTCGCGGGTTGTTTGGATTCAGCCAGTGCTCCGTCTTCGGCATTACGCGCCGTTGTCGAGCGATTTGAACTCCGGTTTGAAGGCGCTACTGTTGCCGACCTGAAGAGAGCAGGACAATATGGGAACCCGGTTATTAACCCCAGCCAGGTCAAGGTTAGCGACTTGTTGGATCCGCTACCTTGTATGATCCATAATTAATGTTCTTTGTCAAGGTCGGCGTCGATTTTTTAGAGTCTATTCGCTCCAAAAACCGGATTGTGCGCGCATTCTGCCAACTGGAAGAAGGCGCCATTCTCCACGTCAAGGCTTACCTTGCTAAACTCGGCATCAACGTCTGGGCGGTCGACTTCACCCAAAGCCCCTACTCCATGTACAACGCAGCCATGCGCATGTGCGCCATCGACACATTTCGCTTCCTGATTGCGGGCACATATTACGACTTCCTTCATCCGGACACCCGCTTTGTCAAAGACTCTGGCCTGCTCCTCCGCTTGTATGACCACTTTGTCCACCGCTACCTGTTCGACAAGTGGAAGGTGGAAGTACGGACGCCGGGCGGCAACGAAATCACTGCTGAGCGAAACAAAATCTCTCAGGCTCGTCTCCGCGTATGTTTTCAGTTCTGCTTCCATTATCCTCGACTCATTTTTCCAGCTCCACGCGTCGCGAGCGTTGTACCTGGAAGGCGCGGCGATTCCCAAGCGAATCAAGCTTATGTTCTCCTCCAAGGCTACCTCTGACGACGAAAGCACTTCGAAAGGTCCCCAGGCCCTTGCACGCGAGGAGAGGTCTCAAGCTGCCGATCAAGTCGTTCGGGCGGTAGAACGTCTAATAGTGCAAGACCTCCAGCAAGACGGCAAGACGCGTGCCGCCAACAATCGGCTTCGACGCCGCGTCCCAGCCTTTGGTGAGCGTAACCCTGCCACCTTTCAAGAGGTAAGATCCTCATCTCCGTTCATCGTCTCCCATTTTTAACAATAAATCTATCTAGATACCTAAAGGCATGCCGATCCAATATTACGACCCTACTTGGTACAACAATCGACCTCCCCAGGCTCGGGCCAAACTTGAGGCGAAACTCATTGTCACTCTCGTCCCCGACTCGACTGATTTCTTTTCCCGCCGTGGCGACAACACCCTGTCTACTGCAGAATTGACTGCCAAGTATGGTCCAACAGTCTTCGCCGACTACGATCTTGATTTTGGGAAAGCCGAGGCCGAGGCGTCGGGCGAGGGTGTCGATGCGTCCTCTGATGCTGATGACGAAGGCGAGGGAGACAGTCTTGGCAGCCAGGACAGCGATGATGAAGAGGCCGAACTGTCCGACGCCCCCAGCATGACCTCTTTCATCGACCCGCAAAGCGCTTCGGACGACGATGAGGAGTACACTCAGCCCGCTGCTTCGGACGGTGGGCAGGAGGAGGATGGGCAGGAGGAGGACGCCAAGGCCCAATTTGCCCAAGCTTATGACGTTGATATGGATGAAATCTTCGGCGACGAATCCGCCAACGAATCCGTGTAATTTTTTATTTTTTTTGGCGCGCCAACACTTATCTACCCATTTAATTCTTACATTTATTTATTTTCCTGTGCTACGTAGAGTTTTGTAGCCAATCTTTTTGTCTCTTTGATAATGCGGGCAATTTTACTTTATTTTCACAATCTGTACGGAAAAGGAAATGCCGCCAAAACGCGTGGCTGCAGCGTGGCCACGGAAAAATCCGAAAGCTCGACTAAAGGGGTAATTGGCCGGATTTAAGCAAATGACAGTTCAGCCCTCACTGCGATGACCGCGGAAACTCGGATCGCAAATGACAGTTGATTGTCCGCCGTGTAATATTGAATTCCATGTGTATCTCAGACTGCACCGTAAACAAGACTGGGCTCAAGCCTTCATGGTCAATAATTGACACACCCAAATTGACTCATCCTGCTCAAACCTCTGCACTAACGGCAAGTCACCTCATATGTATAGGCAGGGCTAAAAAAAGTGTAGTGAGGGAGTGTGGGCTCGAATCCCACCAGTGCCATGCACACTGCGATTAAATGTCATTTCCCCCCCTTCCCTACTCAATCCCAGCATTTTTTTGTTCATTCCTCTGATACACACTGCTAAGAGGCAGGAAGCTCGTGGGCTGGTCACTCGCCTTGTATGCAATGTGGAGGTCACCTACAATGAATGGCAAAATAGGCGGGATTCGAATCCCTCCCCAGGCATTTGCTGGCAGCGGGCTACAAAACAATGTGGAGAGCCTGCTGGTCGCTGTTTCTGAGTTTGAGCCCTGGGCCCTCTTTCAAGGTTGTACTTGCTCAGGTTTTGTTCTGGCCATGATATTTGAAAAATCACATAACAGGTTCATTGGATTCAATGCAGAATCTACATCAACATGCACTTCCGAATGGATGAAATTTAAAAAACAGAAATGAAGCTCCTGTTGATTATGGGGTACTTTGTGGGTTTCACTGTATAATCGGTTTTCATTTATTTATTCCATCCTCAGTCTCACAATGGATTGGTGCGAGTACTTGAACAGTGGTGATCAGTAAGGATGAATTCCCAGTGACAACAGGAGTGAGGGACACAGATCAATCTCTAATAAAATTTCGACCTAAATTCCATCTCAAGTATTTTTTTTTCTTTCTGGGGCAGCAGGAAGTTCCCTCAGTCTCCCAGGGGAACAGCACAGTTTTGTTTTGTTTATTTTCTGTTCCATCTGAGAGTGAATAGCCAGAAGATCAAATCTACAAGAAAAATTCAACCATATCTCTCGCTCAGTATTGTGCTCTTTGTGACTGCACCTCAAAGGAAAGGAATAAAACCAAGGAACACCTGTGATCATGGTGATCAGCTTGTTTCAATTAGAAGGATGAGTTTCCGAAGTTTGCAAGAAGAGCACAGAAGCATAATGTGTATCGTGGCTCGATGAGCGGAATAATATTTCAATAACACCAGACTATGACAAAAAGTTTTGGTAGGGTTGATTTTAACAGGAAACCGGTAAAAGAAAAAGAAGACACCGAGGCAGCAGGATTTGAACCTCCCAAAAAAACATATGATAGATATGGGGGATATATTCTGCTATTTTCTTCTTGTTGTATTGCGGGAAAACACTTGGACCTAGCTTGGCTCCACCTTCTGTGTTTTTGCCTGTCAATGTGAAACCTTATCCTCTCAAGATGAAATTACACCCAAGTCTCTTATTACAAAATAAATATGCTCATTTGTTTCAAACCAAACCACAGGAACACATGTAGCAATCAGTAACCGTAAATAACAACATAGAAAATCACCGACAAAAAAAAACAATTTCAGGAAGCCTCAGGCAGCAATCAAACCAAGCTCCATCTCTTCACCAATGTCCACCTTAGCCACATCTTTGATGTCAGATAGATTCTCCTCTGGTTCTTCAATAGTCCCAGCTAGTGCATTGAGCTCTGCCAGACGAGCCAAGTTGTTTCTGTGTTGCTCTAGCACATCATCACTAATACCAACAAGTCTCTCATTGATATGTTGAACCTGTTTGGCCTGTGAGGAGCATTCAAACAGGGGCCTTGCTGCTTCCCAAAACTCCACTGCCTCGAGCAGGTCACCATGTCCTATAGAAATGTTTCCAAGTCGAAGCATGCATTCAGCTCTGCTGCGATGGATATCCATCTGGGTAAATCCTTCTAGAGCAACTGTGAACAAGCTGATGGCTGTATTCTCATCATCTTGTGCAAAGAAGATATCTCCCAAGGATTGGAGAGCCTTGTAGATTCCGAGCTTCTCTTTTCTTTTGAGAGAGTGAACAAGAAAAACAGTTGCCCAGCTCGACATCCCATGCAAACAACCCCAGTGACTGGTATCACCAAGTCGTTCCAGACAATAAGTTGTGGTTTGGGAATCCAGAGTCACTTTGAAACACCTTACAAGGATTGTCTTTGCTGCCAATGGATTTCCCTCCCTCAGGTGGAGATCTGCAAGGATAGTATCACACATTGTCACTCCCCCAACATAGCCTGCAGTTTCAAACATTGTTCTGGCTCTGTCGCAATTCCTTTGCACCTCATTCTTGGGAGCACCAGTCAACACATCAAGTTCAGCGACATTAAGTAAAGCAAAACCATAGTTGTGGGAATCCTGTATAGTGGTTCCTTCAAGAATCCTGGTATGGATACTGTGAGCCTCAACATATTCTGATTTGAGCTTGTGGATTTCTGCCTGAGTGGTCATGATGCTATAGTCTGTGCTTCCATAGGACATGCCACAAAGACCCAAGAGGTCTCTTGCCCTAACACAGAGCAACATGGCTTTTGGGTAGTTACCCAATGTATAGCAGCAAGTAGCCTCAATATCTAGTGCCTCTGCTTCTCTGTGTAAATCTGCAGAAATGATGGCCAGTCGCTGGGCCTCATTTGCATGCACTTGAGCTGCAGAGCAATCACCAATGTTCCATTCAATCCATGTAAGATTCTGCAATCCTCGGGAATGCTGTTTGATGTTTCCAGTTGAAAGTGCTAATGATATGGCAGCTCCACAAAATTTCATGGCAGAGGAGATATCACCCTTTGCCCGATAATGGGTTGCCAAGACATTATAGAGTCTGCCTACGTAGTCAAGTCAGGTTAGTCTCAATAGCCCAGGACTTATCAGAAAGCATACATTTAAGATCTGGGTCATCAAATTCTCTGACATGTTCCAGGGCACTGGTAGCCAATGTATTTTCACTGGAAATGGAATGAACAGCCCATGAGTTGAGCTGCTCAATAATAAAGTATGACTTGAGATGATGGTCACATGGGTGTGGAAGGACATTGTGAATCTGTTGAATCAAAGAAATAGCTCCTTGCCCCATGGCTTGGCTAAATCTATTCAGATTGCATGCACAGTAAATGCTATTCACTAGGTCTGGATGACCCTGTTGCAACCCATTCTGAAGGACATTCTGTATGTTGGAGTAGTTTGATGATACTCGAACAACAGTGCTGGAACCTGATTGCTGTCCTGTGTATTCCACGTAAAACTCAAGTAATTCCTGGAAATGTTTGAGGAGAGGTCGAATGAGGTGATCTCCAGGTGGCTGAATCTTCTGCATATACTCTCTGATAGGTACTAATACTTTTAGCCGCTTGTGTTCATCACTGTAGGCTAAGGCAGTACGAATCAATGCTGCTTTGCAACCCAGGATATTATCAGTTGGGAGCTTGCTCTGCACAAGCTCAACATCTGAAAGACCATCAGGGAGGATTGACAGGAGGCTCAGGAGATCTTTTGAATCGGAATTGAGTCTAGGACTTGACAAGGACAGTGAGATTGATAAATCTAAGTTGGAGGTTCTGTCATATCCATCTGAGATCAAGGATGTTTTCTCCTCCTCCCAGCAGAATAATACATGGGAGCAGCCCTCAGAGTCAACCAAATGAGCTATGAGACTGATTGCAAGGGGCATATTGTCTGTCAGAGAGAGGACCTTGTCAACCTCATTTGGATTATGTGTGTTGTCTGCAATGTCAATGAATGTCTGTCGAGCTGCCTCTTGTTCAAGAGGCATTAAAGGCCGCAGAAATGGCCGAGTCCATGCTGTTTTGGACGGCCTTTCTGCTCCTCGCATTGTAATCTGAAACTTATGAGTTGCAAAGCACAAGAGTAAAAAAGCAACATACCACCAATGCAAGATGCTCCACACCTGTAAGCAGTGACAGAAATTCCTCTATATTTGTGCGAGACTCTATTGGCTCCCACAATGTCTCAAGATTGTCTAGAACCAAGAGACTGGGGGTGCTGTTGGAGAAGTGTTGGATAACTGGGCATGTAAGGTCTTCTCCAGGCTTTAGGCCGAGATGGGTTCCAATGAGAGCAGCAAGTTCCACTTGAGTTGCTGCTGAGTCACAACCAACGAAAAAACGCTGCTGCTCATATCTGCCGGCAATGTCTGTATGATGGATGACTGCTCTGGCCAAGCTTGTCTTGCCCATCCCACCTGCACCTAAAATGGCTACCCTGGGTGATCCTTGACTGAAAAGATGCAGAATTTCCAATAATTCCGAATCTCGACCATGGAATATCTTGGGCTCGGGTGGCAGCATAGAGATCGAATTGGAGCTAGAAGGGATTTAGCATCTCTGTCTTTTTCTGACACTTCAGTAGGAAGGCTGACCTGGTGTGGGATCCAGAATAGACTCTGCTTATCTGTGCAAACGAATTATTGATTAATTCTCGAGGAGGAGTGGAATTTTGGTACAGAAGATGCTCCATCTGAACTCATGTCAGAGAGAGCTTCAATCGCTTCAAGCACCTCTTTGTGTCTCTTGTCTGCATCTTCTTGCATTTTTGTGACATCCTTCATGAGATCCACAGTTTTTAACTGCATATTTGTTCCTTCAATGTGGCAATGCTAAGGTGATAGCTCACCTGGAAAAAATCAAGCCCTTGTTGCAATGTGACCTTGCATTCCTTGAGCAGTGTGCTCATCTCGCCCTGACGGAAAAACTTCTTGACCTTGCTGCCTTTTTGTTGAGCCTCGAGAAAGGTATGAATCTTGTGGAGGGTCCTAATAATAGTGGTCAGTATTGTCTAATAAGTTGGACAAAATACAGGCAAGATACTCTGAAAATAACCCAATATGTTTCAACACACTTGGTGGCAAAACTGCGCCTGTATCTGACTTGATGTGGACAATAATAATTGCATTGAACAATTCGTGAGCTTGCTCCATCAATAAGCTACAGTCGTCCTTGTTTTGTTTTACAGTCTAGGATGACACTCAGTTTCACGGCAACCACAAACCATTGAACAAAGATACCTCTACACATTTCAAGAGAGACTGAGTAGTGTTACAAATGGCATCCGAGAAGGGGGTCTTGAAGCTACCAGCAAGAATTTCGTAGGTATTTGCAGTCCTAGTCAGGCATGTTGTAATGCTGTTCAAGCGAATTTCAGTGACAGTGGGTTGGCGGGGCATCTTGGTGGTGGATATGGTGGTGGATAATCAGGCTCGAGAGGGATTCTTATGCCCCACAGCCTTTGGATGACAATAGGGAATCATTTTTCATGTCTACCCCAGGCACACATGTGTCATACATCAACCCCTGGAGTAAAAATGCAAGTCTCTTGTTCCGTACTGGTCGGGAAATTTTATATCGGGTCTATATAAGTACAATTCTTTGAATTGATGTAACCACAAAAGAAAAAGCTCCTTGAACCCGGAATCTAGCTGAAACGCTCGACAACGGGTGCCTTTCAAAACTTCTTTCATGAAGCGCGCTCGCTATTTAAAAAGCTTGAGATTTACTGCCAGCGCGCGAGAGAAAGACCTCATAGAAGAGTGACATGTGGTAAATTAGGTATCCATCACTTTCATCACCACCCGAGGTGACTTGAACAATGAACCATGCACAGATGAGACTTTTGAGCGTCAAACTAGTGCCAGCCAATAGGCAGGTTGCACACGAGCCACTGGAGCCACCGGTTTGCGCGCGGCAAAAATACCACCAGGGGGTTCCCGTCTCATGTGCAACTGTCATACCACGAGTTCGACATTTGTTATGCCGCGCTTAAATTGCATCCTCTGAGCCCGAATCATTGTGTGGGTTGATTCTGTGTATGTGACAGACCCAAGACTCAAGAAGAGATAGGTAGGTCGGTAGGTAGATAGCTTGTGGAAGATCCCGTACCTCCAAAAGTGATATGGGACCAAGCACTGCTCAGCTCTGGGGGCATCTAATTTACAACATGCGAGGCACGAGCACCAAAACTGTTGTAGCGTCTGTCTACGAGAGACTACATCTAATTATGGTTGCATGCATCCCGTCCAACTGTCATTGAAAGATGTTTGTTGACAGCGAGGCTAGGCAAGGCTGTTGGCAGACTAACGCTGAATCATGGGCGACATGGTCTGAAAATACTCCTGTTTCCCCTTATCAACACAGCTCATCGATGAGCATGGCCGGCACTCTGTGTTTATTTTCGTACCTTACTCGCAGTGATCCTCCTGGGCGCCAATATTGTCTATACTTGTCTACGCCATCCGGGTCCCAGGGAACGGATGATGCATACTTGGACACGACGACGGCCTCACGCTGTGGTCGGGTAAGTCCTGGATCTCCCCTGTGCCGTTGGCGTAGGTGGAGATATAACCCTACTCTGTCTCGCATTCTTTACCGCCGCCTGTGTATTGGCACACCCGTTGGGGTTGATCTGCGCACAGCCTAGGCGAGAGACGCGCACATGTCGAGATGCCAGATGAGGAGAGTGATATACTAATACGAAATGAAGAATGGAAGACTAGAAGTGAAAAATCGCAAATAGAAATGGAATGCAAGCGGGGGAAAAAACAAGTCAGGTGCGAACGGGCACGAGACACTGCGGGTGAGAGGACTCCTCGTACACCAACTCGCACGCGCACGACCAAGAGCCCAATGAGAATACGAGTTGTATCTAAATTTGAATGCGGCTAAGACCGAGACACTATAGCGGGAACTACGAAGCAGCGCATCGCGCTCCTCCTCTACTTCCCTCTCATTGGCAACCACGTCTCGCGCGGGATCATTGCTGGTAGCGCCCGAGGATGCATAAGATGTATCACCACCCCAACGGCAGACGGCAGCAGATGACAGTCGTCGCCACCGCGAGCGAGAAAGAATATTATCAAAGCCAGAATGAAAGACAAACAAATCGCGAAGAAGGTGAAGATGAATGCAATGAGGTGCAGGTGCACATAGCACGCAAGGAAAAGGATACGCGCCAAGACCCTGTGACATGGAAGAAGAGGCAAAAGAAATTAGATCCAATGCAAGCCCTAGAAATGCAGGAGTCACGGAAGAAAATCGAAGCGCATACATGGGAAATCTTCTCGTAACCCTAGCTGCCCAGGTATAAGACTCACACACACCAACGCGCTAGGGAGAAGGAGCGAAAGGCTCGGCATCGCAATGTAACGCACAAAGGCATAGCTGCACTTTTGAGTCCAAATTGGATGACGACGATGGATAGTGCGTTCGATTCGCAATGGAATGGACGGCATAATCTTCCGAGGGCAGGATTCAGGAGGCCAGAGAAATGAAGCGCGCCGGAGCGGGGGTGGGGGAGGAAAGGACCGGAATATGCGCACCCCACCATTGACCAAGTATCCCTCCCATGAAAAGCGACTACGGAAAGCAGCTGTTCACGCTTGACGCGGTGAGGAGAGCAGAGAAACTTCAATTTTCGCCAGCCCTCGAGTCCAAGGGGGTTCGGATCGGACAAAAAATCCACTTAGGCCGTATTTCTTCAAAAAGACCTTCTCAGGGACCCTTCCTACCACGTGACGTCCAAATCGGGTAATTTCTCACGTGGTTTGCTCCGGCGAGTGCCGAAGGCAGCTAAAAATTGAACCAAAACCGTCATATTTAATACTACTGAGCCAGAAATGGCTTATACTTCGACAAATATCTTGATTATGACTCAAAACCTTGCGATGAGCTCAGGTTTCACCCCAGTGATGGCAAATAGGCATACCCACCTAGCCCACCATGCTAATAGCTACCTTGAACCTTCGAAAAGCTGCGCAGGAAATTACTAACAATTTTTGAATCATCCTATCACAGTTTGTGGCTCGAAATCTGGTTTCTCAGCTGATAAATGCCAACTAAACCTAAAACGTGTACTGTTTGTGCTGAGTTTCATCAATTTATGGCTTGTAGTGGGATGAACTAGGCTTCTGAAACCTTCTGACAGCGTCTGGAAGCTATTCGGAGCCATTCCAACTCACTTACCGACAGGTCCATTTTTTTTTGTTTCCGGCCTGACGGCCGACCCACCCTCCCTGCCCTAGGTCCCGGCTTGACCGGCCCAAACCCCCTTGCTCGAGTCCTCAAAAGGTGGTGGCCGGGCAAGAGCGTGTCTTGGAATGGTTGTCTTGGCACCAGTCCCGAGCGTTTGAACCAGTCTCGGTCTTCGGAAGACGTCATGTCACACGGTCACGGTTTGACACACTTTACCTCCATCGATGAACCCCCTACCCGGATTTCAGTTTCTGGGCGAAAACACCGATTATGCACAGCTTCACCGGCTCCTCTGGCGGACGCCAACCTCAAGCCCGCCGGCAGCCTCGGCGGCTCGCGAGCCCCCAACGTTGGCAGAGTACATCGATGTCTGGACTGGCGGGGACAACGCCGAGGGTGGCGTGGAGGACGTGGACGAGAACGACTCTGAGCCGACTCCGCGTCCGGGCCCGCCACAGCTACGCTTCATCGACCTCAACAAACATCCCAAGCTGCGCGTCCACAGCCTCCTCGAGCCCCAACCAACTGTCGTTGTCCGGGCGGAATACGTTGAATTTATGACCCACGCCCTTCAAGTCGAGAAAGACAATGAGCGGCGTTTCTTCCTCACGGGCCAACCCGGGATCGGCAGTCGTCTTTCTCTGCTTTTTCGGTTGGCGCTGATGCATCTCGGACAGGCAAGAGCGTGGGGGCATGCTACTTCCTGTTTTGGCTGCTTGCATCCGGCCAGTCCGTATTTCTCATCCCAGAAACAGACGTGGTTTACTACTTCTCTGAGGCCGGCGTCCAGCAAGCCTCAGACGGACATACCCAGAGAAACGATCTAGCCGTCCGAGCCGCTATCAAATCCAGTTGGGTCCTCATCGACGTCGACATTGGCAGTAGTCCGTCGGCCGCCGATTGGTACCCTCGAGAATGGATCAAGCCGTGCACCACTCTGGTCTGGACGTCGCCGCTGCGGCAGGAGCGCCTACGCCGGTTCAGGACCCGTTTCCTCGCCCGCGTCTGGTACATGAGTCCATGGTCGTTGGAGGAGATCGCGGTCGTAATGTGCGTCTTGTTTTTGACACCTCTCTTCGGAAACTCATCCGTACTGAACAAAGCAAACTCGAGAAGAAGGACCCCGCGGAGATTCAGGCCAGGTTCGACCTGAGCGGACCCGTTGCGCGGAGCCTGTTCTTCGACTCAAACAGAGCCAGTACCGCCGAAATGGATAGCGTCATTCGCAGGTCTTTCGCCAGGGGCTTGTTCGAGTTTACGACCTCACAGGAAGGCACTGATGAAGAAGCCAGCCACCGGATGTACCTAGTTCGGCCGCAGGAAAGCTGGGACGAGGATGAAGTGCCTCGCCTCGTCCGAGCGGAGCCCACTTATATCTTTCTCTCCAGCCATGTCGCCGCCCGCACTGTGGAGCTGATGGCCGAATCCGCCGACACTTTCCGGGAACGGCTGGCCTCCGCGTTCGACCACCCTCCCACACGCGGAGCTGCCGGCAAGCTCGTGGAGAGCATTCTTCATCGGGCGCTTCTTCGCGGGTTGGTCGACCCTTTCGGGGTTGGTGGCCACAGCTTATCCGAACTCGCGCTCGGTGAAGGCCCCAACTTCATCCTCGAAGCACACGTAACGCTCCCTCCGCCTCCGCTTTACCTCCGCCCACAATCCCAGACCTTTGCCGCCGTCGACGCCATCGTCGTCACGGATACCGTGCTCTGGCTCGTCCAATCCTCCATGTCCGATCGGCATAGCCTCGTCTTCAAAACCCTGCTCGCAATCCTCCTCCGGCTCGAGAAACAGGGGATTAAGGTGTACGGGGTCCGACTGGTCTATTGCCTGATCGGCACCGACGACCAGCGTGTCAGAAGCGTGGCGCGCTCGGCGGCCCAGAAGCTGACAGCACTAAAGGCGGCCGACTCGGCGGACCGAACGCGAGAGCTGGGACAGAGTGAAACAGTCGTGAACCGGTTCATTATGAAATTGGACGTCGAGGGCTATTCGTTTGTCACCCTGAACGAGCTCACGCGCGTGTGGCCGGCACCGGAGGAGGATACAGCTGTAGCGTAGCTCGGTTGTACACGTATGTATGCCCATCCCATGTTCCGTTTGAGAAATGCTCGATCTGAGTTCGACATACTCACCGCAGCGGGTCGAAGAGCGGGCATGAGCGCCTAGTTCATTTATTTCCCCATCTTGGGGAGGCCGAAAAAGATGCAGATCTGTATTTCTTTCCGAAACAGAGACTAATAGCAGATAATACTGTGTTTTTACCGATGCGGGTTCTGCCGTATAGTGTAAGGCATCGGATCACCGGCAGAGGTACCCGTTTCGATTAGACCATGTGGCAGTGCACAGTCTTTTGCTCCCTCAATCCTGCGTGCAAGTGAATCGCAGTCTTCTTTGTCCATCCCGATTCACGATGCTCGCTGGCCGTGAAGCAGATCGTGCCCGCATGGCAGAACTACAAGCGCGGATCTGGGATCTCGAGCGCTCTCTGTCCGGTTTGCGGAGCGAAAAGACATCCGTGCAAAAGAGGCTCGATTCATACAGATACCCAGTTTGACATTGCCCAACGAAATTGTCTCGGAGATCTTCATCCATTTCCTACCGATCTACCCGTCCTGCCCCCCACTTACTGGAATTCTCTCGCCCAATATCCTGACCCAAATCTGTCGTGAATGGCGAGAGACAGCGCTAGCCACCCCCATGCTCTGGAGGGCCCTATCATTCTCAGATGATGCCCTTGTTTTCGAAGAACAAATCCAGTCAAGAACCGACCTCTGGCTCAGCAGGTCCGGCTGCTGCCCACTTTCGATCCGAATTGATGACTATGACTCCTCGGTGCCCTTCGGGGCTGAGGTCTTTGCGGCACTTATTCCTCACCGCGCGCGCTGGGAGCACCTCGACCTCCGCCTCCGCCTTTCATCCAGGCATCTCCGAGCCATCATTGATGGACCGATGCCTCTCCTCCGGAGCCTACATTTGTCAATGGCGCTCCATTATACACATGACGGCTCAGATCCCCCTGATCTAATTGAACTCCCCGAGCTTCCCCTGCTACGCGAAGTCAGTTTCAACGATGATGCAGCTGCCTACGTCGTCCTACCATGGGCGCAAATGATTTCGCTAGATTTGAACACGGTCTTTCCGCACGAGTGTGTTCCGATTTTACGGCAGACGTCCAGCCTAATCCAATGCGAACTGGAGCTCTTCTCTTGGGATAACAATGCTCAACTTCCTGATATTAGGCTTCCGAGCTTGAAATCATTAACTGTGACGAACCCAGGTGTCGATCCAGTCACAGGTTACATGACCACCTTGATCGTCCCTGCTCTCCGCACTCTCCAAATTCCGGAACGATGCCTTCAGCCGAATCCTATTGGTTCTCTGATATCATTTATCTCCAAATCCGGCTGCGAACTACAGGAAGTGTGCATCACCGGCCGGAGATCAGTAACCAAAGCCTCGTACCGCAATGCTCTTCCATCGATTCCGAAAATCTCCTTTACTAAGAGCTCGTATGTGGGCGAGATGGATGATGAAGAAGATTCAGAAATTTAGAGCGATTCTCATTTTCTTCGGTGGGTAATATGTTTCTTTCGTCGTGTCGCAACCCACTTACTTTGCCAGTAAACAATCCTTGTCCGTGTTTCTCCCGAATCTGCATCCTGGGTCCGTTTTGGACACTCTATGTCTCTGTCTCCCCACACAACCAAATTTGAAGTTCCTCGATGAAATTAGACTCGTTTCACATCCTCATTCTCATTTCTACCGGCCGCGACGTCGCCGGTAATCCACGCACGCAAGGCCGGTGAATAGCATGCCCGTGTGTTTGACCACTTCGTGTTCGATTCTTGAGTCATGCTCGCCTGAATTTTTTGCGGTTAACTTTCGAGGTACGTTTCCTATTTGTTGCTGATGGTTTAATTTCAGAGTGCTGGCAAAAAATTATTTATTTGGACGGATTGAACTTTGGCCACGAGTGGCATGAAAGGAATGAGATGTTTCATTCCCGGATCCGCGATCAACCGAGCGGTGTGTTCTTAACTTATTTAATCAGAGTACTTAAACTCACATACCACGTAGGTCGTCGCACCAGTCCTGTGAACATTGACGATAGTGCGAGCCGGGAATTAGCGCCTTCACAATTTGGGGGTCGCGCGGCCCACTTCGCAAACCGTGTGTTTGAGCTCCGATTTAAAGTTTTCAGAGACTGAAGTCAGATAGCGGAGACAGTCCTGTTAATTCAATTCAACGATAAGACCTATCCTAGATTTCCTTGCTGACGTTGCATCAACAGAATCCCACATCTCACGATCCCTAGACTGATGTCCCTAGGATCGTGATATGTCTGTTCATCTTCTTTCGTTCTGATTCTCTTCCCCCCTCTATTCTCAGGTCCAAATGCGGAGTCCGGACATCGCGGCCGAAAATATCTTTCGATGCGAAGACTCCGTCTCCGTTGTTCGGCGTCTTCCTACCCGAACCACCGTGCGATAGCTTGGAATCCCGTGGCACGGCTTTGTGGAGGCGTTTCGAAAGAAAAAGGAAGTACACAAAACTATTTCTCAATCGTCGTTTTACCGCGACCTCACCTCGAGGGAATGAAGACTCATTTCAAGTTTCCAGTACAGCACTGGACCTCACACATTAAGCAAGCGGTTGATCTGTGACTCAATTCAACGACAGCTGGATTTCGTTTTCATTTGCATTGCCCGGTGGGTCCAAGGGTCGTTACTAATATATTTTAGATTCTAACCTTTTGTGATACAGCTGTGCCCAGCAGCGCGCTCACCCTCAATTACCGGGGCAGCCTAGCCTACCGAGCACCCCGGACGCCCCGAGTCGAATGTGTATAAGGCGGACGGAGCCCGGTCACTCTTGTGTAACGACACCATCATGACTTGGAGCCCCAGCAGCCAAAACATCGCGGACGTAACGGTGGTGTCCGACGCGCGGCTGACGAACTACCTCGCCGGTTCGTTGCCCGCTCAATGGTCCTACATTCATTGAATTCCAAAATCCAGCGTCCGCAATGGCCGTCTTGGTGTGAGTCCGGTTAGGCACACAATGTTTTCTACTCCTCGATTGACAGCCTTAAATAGGGTGGACTACTTCTCCACGGTGCATGAAGAGGTGTGTAGGTCTCTTGATCCATTATTTAACCAACCGTTCTCTCAGATCGATTTCGTGTGGAAGAGACGATGGAGCGTGCCCAGCGTTTTATACGTGCGTTTCTCCTTCCTCGTCTCCTATGCAGTTCAAGACTTTCTTCCCAGCTTTGGGTCTGTCATATTTGTGTCAATCTCTCTTCGCCACAAGACGGATTTGATTTGTTTAGAACCGATACATATCTGTCCTCACCATCGTCTCCGGTGCATCTTGTGAGAAGCTATTTCTTCCCATATTGTAGTCCATAATTATTTTGAAACCCAGTCATGTTCAGGGAGGTGCAATCCGATGATGTACGTAGCTTTCCCTTCTTCCTCAATTCCTTGTCATTTTATCTGAGCCCAGGTGTATGTCGAGCTTTCGATGTTACTTTCCGTAGTTCTGTGGCGCTTACCAACCTCTCAGCTGCAGAACTTTTATCGTGGTACGTTCGCAAATTTCTCATCATCGCGTACTATGAATAGCGTCTGAGCCTAGTGCAGGCAGAAGGCCTCGTTTCGACGCTCCTGGTTGTGAGCTTTGACCTGATGCTCACCCTACGGTCGGTTCAAGAATCAACCGTCATCGTCACGCCATTTCACAACTCACGCCTATCCCAGGGTCTGGATATTGTACGGCAAGACCCGCCGAATGGGCTACATGTTATTCTCGATGCTGATTAGTACGTAGTGCTTTCTTCGCGTTGACTTGGATTAAATGAGGCTCTGTGAAGTGGAGTTGGCCTCCATGTACGCCCATGCTTTGGGGTTCATTTCCAACATCTAGAGTTTGAAGCTCCAACAGGCTCGTCATCCTCCTTCTCCCAGCGACCTACCTCAACGGTACAGTCTATTGTGTATTGTTAATCAAACTCTAACTCTGCGTCAGACTTCGTCCATCTAGGGTATGCCCGCCATTGACATGAGTCTCCCAGTCACTCACTGAATTTGTAGTCCCGTTCTTCCTGGGTGTTATTTCACCAGTTAGTCAAATCTTTAACACTTCTAAATTCATTTGTTTGTACTACCGACAGCCCCCGTCATGCGCGGCCCATACTTCGCTTTCTACGCCATGTCCCCACTCCTCGTAGTGCGTTATCCCCCGTTTTAAACCGTAATCCTATATATGCCAGTGCACAGACGTTCACAATGTTCATTCTGACCGCGTACAAGTGCAGCCGACTCCTGCGCGCGGACAAGTCGAACCCCATGCCTCTCGTCACGCTTTTTCTACGCGACGGGATCATCTGGTTCGTCGTCGTTTTCGGTGAGCGGATATTCCTCTCTTAGTTCTATCAGAAGCAGAATTATTGTGACTGACTGGCTGTTGTGCTGTAATAGGCATCGACGGCGCGCAGCTGCTCATCTGGGCTACAGCCAGAGCCACGCTCACTCAAGTGCTTATCATGTAGGCTACTCCCTCAAACCAACCACCCGCTGACCGAAATTAATCGTGTCCAGCCCCTCCCTCGTGTGGGTCATCTCAACTTCATGTTTCATTACCTGTGAAATACTAAGCAAGTGGACAGGTTGTATTCGTTGGTATCGTCGAGGGTGCTTTTAAATACCAAGGCACTCGCGAACTCGAATTTCAGAGATGAAGAGGAGGAGGAATCGGAACGTTTGCTTCCCGCGGTCGGACGGGGAGGTGGGTTATTTTGAGTTGGGGCACTGAGATAGAGGCTTGGGGACCTACTAGTAAATTGAGGACTTAGAGTGAGCGACAGAAAATAAATTGCTGAATTACCCAATAGTTCTCGCTCGGCCCCTGAGCACTGCCGGCCAATGTTCAAGCTTTGTTCAAGCTGAACATTTGCTTTGCATTTTGCTTGCTTGATCATTTGATTCATTTCTGAGTCTCTTGGAGAGACTAAGTACGTACTATACGAGTCTTTTGCTCAAAACAAAGACCTAATTGATTTCCTATTTCAAACGCATCAACAACCTTTGCTCAATTGCTCAGATTGGGAAGTGAGCTTGTGGAGGTAGTGGCGGTGAAGGCGGCCGCCGTCGAGTCAATCACGTGACCGTGACCGGTTATAAAGCCGCCGACTTTCCGACTGACGGTCTCCTGCTTAACTTGCACCTTCCCTTTGACCGTCATGCCCCAAATCCACGATCCAAGCAAGCAGAATGCAATCGACATGGCCAAAGCCAGGTCTTCGACCTCTATACAGGTCCCAGAAGTGCGCAACTTCCTGTACAGTGAGTCGGCAGGAAAGCGCGAAGAAGTGCTAACATTGGTTCCGTAGACGGGTCTGCCCGGTGGCGTAAACGGGACCAGATTGCCACCATCCTTTCCAAGGATCCTCTATTTGACAAGTCTAAGAGGTACTTCCCTTTCACTTTTGCCTGCTATTAGTATGACGTCTTTCGAAGGGTGTTCTCTACTCGTAAAGAGCTATATATCCGCGGGCAAGCACTTGCGAACAGACTATACGAGCTGCAGCAGATTCACGACTGGTCAACGGAGGATGCAAATGTCGCACTATCAGTCGTGGATGAAGGCCTTTCAATCGGTATGTTTCAAAGGCCAGTGTTTGTCTATTGAGCCCTCTTACTGGAATCAGGTCTCCATAACGTTGGTATGTACCCTTTATTTTGCAGAAATAATCTCACTTCGTTCAAGCATTTGAGCCTGTTTTCCGGTTACAGGCGTCTCCCGAACTGTTCTCTCAGTACGCTGAACTGATCGCGACCAAGGGCATCATTGGCTGCTACCTGCAGACTGAGCTTGCCCATGGAACCAACGTCAGCCGCCTGGAAACCACTGCGACGTATATACCTGAAATGTGCGAGTTCGACATAAATTCTCCCACGTTGACAAGCACCAAGTGGTGGATCGGGGGCCTCGGGAAGACCGCTACACATGGTGTTGTCCAGGCTAAATTAATTCTCCCGGGTGGAAAGGACATGGGCCCGCACTTGTTTTTGGTTCAATTGCGATCTATGGGTGAGTGCAGAAATGCTATGCAGCAAATTTCAATCTCAATTTCAATTTCAGACACCCACAAGGTTCTTCCTGGAAGGATTATTGGGGATATCGGTGAGTTTTCTCATTTTCCAACGTTTCCTGCTCCGACAAATAAATGCAGGTCCAAAGGCTTTTGGTGGTTATTCCACCACCGACAACGGTTTCGCCCGCTTCGACCACGTACGAATCCCCAAGGGGAATATGTTGTCCAAATTCGCGGGCGTAACCGATGCGGGTGAATATGTGACGCCCCCGCACGCGAAGCTGAGCTACGGTGGTGTCCGTTCAAAATTTTCATTTCATTTAAACCGTGCGCTAATTTTCTGTCGCAGATGTTGTACATCCGCTCTGGGTGCGTAGATTGAGTCCATCATCCTTTCGTTGAACACAGCTGATGGGATTCAGAATGGTCACTTCTGCGGGCTGGACCATCGCGAGGGGTATGGTTGACTATGAAATGGTGTTGGATGCAATTGATTCTATTTTATTTAGGTGCAACAATTGCCATTCGGTATGCCACTGTGCGCCGCCAAGGAGAAGTGGGCCCCAACGGCCTCGAGCGCCAGACGATCACATACCCTTCGTTGTACGTGCGTCTCATCCCATTGATTGCGCGCGCGTACGTGTTCATTGAGCTCGGGCGTGCCTTAGTGAGTATCCTCGCTGGGCAATGGTGGTTGTGTTTTGACTGTTATATAGACGCGAGGATTCGACTCCCTTGCCCGTGGACTTTCGTCTGGCGACACGTCTCAGCTCGCGGAGATGCATGTTATGACGAGCGGGCTCAAGGTCCTTGTGTCAACGGCGGGCATTCAAGACCTCGAGACCGCACGCCGCTCCATGGGCGGGCATGGATACAGCGCATTCGCCGGCGTAGGCAGGATGTACGCGGATTATGTCCCTGCTGCAACGTACGCACATCTTTTCTTGTTCTGGCTCATAAATTTACCCGGTATTAGTTATGAAGGTGAAAATTTCGTCCTCGACGGCCAAGTGCTCCGCGCAGCGCTCAAAGCTTTCCGTGGCATATTCACATCTACGCCTCCTGCAACGGTATCATCGCTCTCGCCGACCTCGCATTATTTGCGTCTCCTCCTTGACAAAAATTGGTGCCGCCAGAATTGAGTTCCGAGTCATGGACGCAACCTGAAACAGCAATCTTGCTTCTCGAGTGGCGCGCTGCTTTACTTGTCCACGAAAGCGCACGGACACTCTCCGAACCAGACGCCACCGTAACCCAGCGCGTTTCGCGAGCAGTTACCGAGGCGTTCGTTGCGGCGCGGGTAGGCGAGATGATGGATGCGCTCGGTCCGGCGCTTAAGCAGCGTGAGGCAGAGGTCGTGAGGAAGTTGTACATTCTGGTGCGTTTTCCCCTCACTGGGATTGGTATCATCATTGTAGCCTCATGCGCTGGCAGTATCTTCTTACCACAGTCGAATCTGCCCTTGTTGATTTACTTTCGTTTGGTTTATTCCGAGCGACGCCGACGGGTAACCCTCCACGCTCGCGAGACCCCACCCGCGCTCTCCGACTTGCAATCGCTAATCTTTGCGGCGAGCTGCTCCCCGAGATGATTGGACTGACCGATGCCTTTGGATTCTCGGACTGGGAGCTTGACAGGTGAGCTAACAGCATCCGAGATAATCTAAGCAGCTTTCACAACAATCCAATACTATTATAGTGCGCTCGGTGTGTACGATGGAAAAGCGTACGAAGCGATGTGGGCAAGAGTCCAAGACGAGCCCTTGAACCAGACGGAAGTCACGGAGGCGTATGAGGTTTCTATATATTTTCTTTCCCTTTTATTTCATAGCTGACGGTTGCACCAGGCTCCATTAAACCACTAATGATGCGCGGGAGGAAAATGGCTGCTAAACTTTAAACTACGAGGGAAAATATGCGCTTCATATATGTACGATTACGGCTCGGTGTCAGTGCGAGACACATGATAGTGGGTGCGAAGTATGTTTTATGTGGAAGTCTGTACATAACTTTGTTCAAATCGTGTATGACGGATAACTTAAGAAGCTATACGAAAGCAACCTCTCCCTTCGGCCCTAGAAGGCCCAAATCGCAATTCACTCATTTCTCCCTCGGTGTCCCCAATCCATTTTCACCCAATTCCACGTCATCAACGGTGTGAACTGGCCCTTCGAACCAATGCACCCCTCCATAACGAGGAAAATAATAGTATCCAACTGACAGGAGGAGAACTCCACCGGCGACAACCGCTGTGTAATTCATGGACTGCGCAGTGGGAGACGGTGCAGCGGGGAACAGGAGCACGAATGTCATGAACAACTGCCACAAAACAGCGAGCGCTGCGATTGGAAAGCTCTGAAAAGATATTTAGGACGGAGAAAAATGTCCGTCTCCTAATCTACTCACGAAGACACCCAAATAGAAGGGGCCGCGTTTGAATTCCTGTCCACCGAGATAACGCGCCGCTATTGGAACGGTGTTTGCGATGTACTGACCCACGACGACGAGCGAAAATATGGCGCCTGCCGCCGCTGGGCCGGCGAAAGGAATAAGGCCAAGGAGCATAGCCCCGCCTGTATCAAACCAGACACAACGCACAGGAATCCCAGTCCGGGAATTGATGTGGTATAGATATCTGGCGAATGGAAGAGCCCCATCTCGTGAGAATCTGAGAAGTGGATTAAAAGCACAAATGCTACTGGATAAGATGGACTAACGCGAATGTTTGACGAGAGGCGGATGTAAGCTATGGAGGCCGTCAGATTGTGGTTGAATAGGTTGAATAATCTAACCAGACTGATGCCACCCATGAAACTGAATATTTCATCCGTTAGCCAAGCAAATCGGGCCGTTGGATTCTCTCACAGCGAGATGAAGATGAACGCCCATATTGCCAACATTCCATTTCTCCCAAAACTGTTCAGCAGGATCTGAGGTTGTCGTTATCGAGGGAGACGGTGCGAGCATTAAGAGGTCGAACCGTTGCCATCGGCTGTTGGATTGGGCTCGATAAAATAACGAGGGGATCCGTACCCATGCAAAACGCAACGGATATCTGAACCGCTAAACCCAAAATGCAACCCACGCCAGTAACCCAGATTATAGCCCAAGGAACTGCAACATTGGCATTTTTGGCTTCTTCACTGATGTGCACCCCTACATCAAATCCACCTTGGGAGGGATTCAGTCAAAATCCGAGAGAGGACTGGACAAGGTATTCTGACCGATAGACCACTGTTCGAGTGATATGATTGTCAACATATTAGCTACGTCACTTAACATAGACGAAACCCACTAGTGGCGCCAGAAAGCTGAGGATGAAAGCAAAGCCGTCCGGCCACACGGTCGCTGCCTTCGAGCTATTCATCAGAATAACTGGAGACTCAAGTGTACGCACAATTTTCGAAGTCTCCAAAAGCGTATCTTGCCCCGTTCTTCAAATCTTTCGGCGTCACAACGGGCAAGGCAATCACCATCACTGCAACAAGTCTAGAATGATCTCAGTCAGCAAAATATATATTTGACAATAGTACTCACGCGGCATTAATTGCGATGAATAAATACTGAAGCCTGGCTATCACCTTCGTCGCACAACTTGCGAGATCGCGAGGGAAAAGAGGACAGCGCAATGAACACCGCTGTCGTTAACCGTTCAGGGAATTGTCTGACTGGGATATTGAGCGAGATGACTGACAATGTTTGCTGGGTTGTTGGAGTAAAAGTTAAATCTGATCCTACACTCGCCGCGGCATTAATCAGTGTAGCGCAGGCCCAACCAGTCCCTGCCATTGCCGCGATGTAAGTAAGGGTACACAAATACCCCACCATCCAACACATCAGATTTCGGTATCTCGGGGATGAAAACTTGTAAGTCCAGTAGTAGACCCCGCCTTGGAACCGTCAGAGAAACTCATATCCCGACGCAAAGACAGTGACATACCCGAAGTGGGGGCTGACGATCCTAGCTCAGCCATGGCGAAAGCAATAACCATCAAAAATACAGAACAGGTTGCCCACTGCAAAGTAAATTGTGAGGAGAAGCGGGTAATACCAAGGAATAAAAGTACACCCCAAATCATGGCGGGTGCCCCACCATATGGAAGAGAGTACACAAGGACAGCGCTGAGATTAAACCATCAAAATTCGCTCGGAATTGTACTTTAGGTTCCGTACGAAACGGAGGGTACCACGGCAGAGATTGAAAATCCAAACCCAAAGAGTTCGAGAATCGAAAACTCCCGCTTAAATTCCTGTCGGTACCCTAAACACCGAGTTGCAAGTCACCGAGTCGAATCGATAAGGATGTCAACGATACCTAATTTTGCCAAAAGGGCGCTATCGTCGATAGTTGAACTCTTCTCCTCGGCGTTTGTAGCCATCTCACGATTTCGCATGGTAGAGTAGGACCTGAATGTGCCGTGCGCCGCAATGGTTACGTGCCGCCCTTGGTATATACCCGCTCCAACGATGCTTGCTAAGAAAGGTTGCCGTAAGAGAGTCATCTGCTGCTCTGAACGTAAGATGAGGCATGGCATTAGAGCAAACTATTTGATTGTACCTGAGTTGTCAGAATTGGATGTGTGAAAATCCGATAAAAGCCAGAGCCCAAAAGGTTCATCGCCGCTACGGTCCGATTGGTCCCGCAAAGAATGCCAGGGAGATAAAAAAAGTAACTAAATAGGAGCTTCGCAATCGATAAATGCCGCCTACAGCCCCATTGTTAAACGCACGTAAGCGTCTGCAAGTCACACAAGAGGCACACCGACGATTGCCAAATTTAGGTTGACCGGAGGTGTAACTCCAAACACCAACTTTCAAGTTCAACAAAAGCTCGTCGGAAAGTCAATCCGTTACTAGTAATTTAAGTACATCTGAAATTGTATCCTAAACTATAAGAATAAAATCAGGTTTTGAGCCAGCTGAAACGTAGCCGAAATCTCAAGAGTCAGATTGCAAAAAAGTGCGCTGAAACTGTAAACTGAAACTCACCATTTCAGTACAAAAAAAAGTGCGGCTGAAACCTAACATTTCCGGCGCACTGAAATGGACACTGAAATTCCGGGTTTTGTATCTCATTTCAGTGCAACTGAAATAACAGATTTCAGTTTGCATTTCAGTTGGAGCTGAAATCCAAACCAAAACTATTTATTTCAGCCAGGCTGAAATTCGGTCGGCAGACGAGCGGCGGATCGTCCGCTGATCATCCGCAGACGATCCGCCGCTCATCTGCGGACAGGCTGCCACTCGTCCGCAGACGGTCTGCGGTTCATGCACACGGTCGAGCCGGGTCGTCTTTGAGCCCCCTCCAAAGTGCAACTGCAGGGGGGTCGACCTACACAATATGGTGACCGTCTGCACATGGGCCGCAGATCGTCCGCGGACGAGCGGCAGCCTGTCCGCAGATGAGCGGCAGATCGTCTGCCGACCGAATTTCAGCCTGGCTGAAATAAATAGTTTCGGTTTGGATTTCAGCTCCAACTGGAATGTAAACTGAAATCTGTTATTTCAGTTGCACTGAAATGAGATACAAAACCCGGAATTTCAGTGTCCATTTCAGTGCGCCGGAAATGTTAGGTTTCAGCCGCACTTTTTTTTGTACTGAAATGGTGAGTTTCAGTTTACAGTTTCGGCGCACTTTTTTTTGCAATCTGATTCTTGGGATTTCGGCTACGTTTCAGCTGGCTTAAAACCTGATTTTATTCTTGTAGTTTAGGATACAATTTCAGATGTACTTAAATTACTAGTAACGGATTGACTTTCCGACGAGCTTTTGTTGAACTTGAAAGTTGGCGTTTGGAGTTACACCTCCGGTCACCCTAAACTTGGCAATCCCCAGTGTGAGGTAGGCAGATCATTGATTTGGCATACGACTGATGTCGCGTGGCAAAGCTGTGTACTTCCTTTCCAAGACGTATCTCCGAGAGGTGAAAAGAATTTGAGTAAATCCTGAGGTTTTATATTGTGTAGCTACTCAAATATAATACAGGAGACAGAATCAAGGTGCTAGATGACCACCAGAGATATACTGGAAATATACTGTATTGAGGCTGTAAGTTGGTGGCATCCGCATTTGGGAGGGGGGGGGGGGGGGGTCATCACGTGGCTTAACTTGTATGGCAGATCAATGATCCGCTTGCCTCTTGAAGTCACATATAAGCTCCTCTTCAAACTAAAGTGATGGATTCACCATCACCGTAAGTACGGTGTCGTACTCTACAACTTGTGCGTTCGTAGTGATGACGAGGCTTGACGTCTAAGATGAGGATAACGTCGGTGAATATACCATCCGGTTAATATAGATAGCACGTACGCGAGAAGTCGTCGGTGTATTGCAAGATCATCACTATTTACCCATTTGCGGTTAAAGCCTTGGTTGTCGAAGCATACGACCGGATGGCACTTTCGTAAGTTGTCGAGTCTTGGTCTCAAGTATCGCTAACTGCGTTGTCGCCGTGCGACGCGACTCCGGGTGGCGCGAGCTGAGTCGCGGCGAGGATTACATAGGTACCTATATTTGCATGTATAGGGCTGACGCGGAAAAGTTTCTGGGGGGAAGGGGCTCACCCGCTCGATGTGGGAGTGAAGTCGTAAATTGAGGCATAGCTGTAGTTATCGATCACTACATAGGCGTACTCAAGTAGTCGCGGTGCAATGGCGATTTAGCTCACCTGCGCCGTATATGGGTATGCGCTGTTAGGGCCGTTGGTGGTTCGCAGGGAGAGCATACCCGCCAGCCCAGAGGCTTCGAAGGTCGCTGCAAGGGCACCGCTTGCGCTATTCTGTATGATGCCGTATTACCCGTGTGTGTTCGGGCTTGGACTCAGGTATCCCACTGGTTCGGAGGTTGCCAGGTTGGTTGGAAGGATGTTGCAGGTAGACTGTCAGAGGGGTTGTTGCGGAAGTGAGGAGCGCGTACGGGACAACACTGTCCGAAACCATTGAGCGGGCCGCAGTACGGCGGTGGGTGCCGGCTGTGAAAATTATTGAATGGGCACGACCGAGAGGAGACCCACCAGGAGGGCGGATGGGGAGTGCCAGACGTTTAGCGTTTGTGTGTGGGAGAGCGGTGATGTTGATGCTGTGAGGGTCCAAGGTTTCCAGACTGCGACCACGACGTTCAGACCAAAAGAAGAGTAATGAGCGTGAGTCTATATTATGGTGCTGTTCAAAGAGGGAGTTATGTGTTCTGCAGGGGCCTATTATAATTTGACGGTACAGGGATGTTTAGCGTTTTATTTTTGTCGCGCTGACCATCGATTGACGAACGGATGAACATCGGGCGAGAGATGCTTCCTCCTGCAGCCGAAGGGGAACCAGTCCGACGTTCAAGCGGGAGTTACATAGACACGGAGGGCGGGTGACGTTCAAATGCGGCCGTATGGGAAGCTTAAGACGCGGTAGAAATTGTGTGGAATGAGTGACTCCGTGAAAGCGGCGCATGACACCGCAGGATTCAGGAACGACGTCCGACCGAATAGCGTGGCTTCTGTTTGTCATCTTGTCATCCTCGCATCTGCCGTCAATTCCCACCGTTGACAACGTACCACGCGCTTCCGGTGGCTGCTCGGCCACAGGTCCTGGCAAATCCTGCACCTACATACCTATCCACACTAATGTGAGATACCCATTACCTATTTCTGCTGCAGTTGGTCTCAATTTCAATCTAGCGACATTGGAAATGGTTCAGAATTGGAGGTACAAACGGTAGCCTCTTGGGAACAAACCATGTAAAACGGCTTGATAATGGAAGGTTTCTTCCGGAACAAATCTCAGAAAATTTAAGACCTAAATTAACAGGGAACGATTGTTTGAGACATCCGCAAACATATCGCCTCGATGCTTCCCGAGCTCGAAGTAGATCGGGTTGTGTCGCAGAACTTGAGGACCGAATCTGTGATCTCAAGCGCTCCCTCGCCTGCGCCTACACGGACTCAGTCTTGACGTTGCCCAACGAAGTCATCACCGGGATCTTCGTGTATTTCGTGTTCGCCAACCCATTTGACCCAGATTCGCCGCGAATGCTGGGAAATCGATCTCTCCACTCTGGGGCCGATAACATTGTCCGAAAATGGCATTGCATTCGTCGAAAAGTCTAGATGGTACACGACTTCCCTGCTGTGTGTCAAATACAAGGGTGTACAATAACCTTTGAAGCTGTCTGGAACACTGTAACCTCCGCCGCACGACGGTTTGTCAAACCTGGAACGACTACCACAGTCCCATTCTCCAGCTTGGCCATGTTGAACTTCGGCAATTCTTGCGCGGCGACGGTATTGGGATCTTCTCCGTTGTTCAAGCGCATCAGCAGCGTCGAGGTCGTGAGCGCAGAGCATCCAGAGTTGAACGAGAAGGAGGAAAGGGCGCCTAATTGATTGTCGTTCAGGACGACTCTGGGCCCAGTGTTGGTGTTTACGCATTTTGTAAAGTTTAAGAGATCCATGTTGAGCAGCAACGATGCATTCGGCTCGGAGAGAGGAAGTGGGAATGGGATCTCGGCACAGTTTGTCTGCTGGCAAACGTGGCCATAACCAACGGTAATTTTCCCGGTAACGCCATCCGACCTGGGACTGGGAACGAAGGATTCGAACTTCTCCATCATGGTGAGAGTGGCGTTGTTGACGCCAGTAGAACATTTCGTCGGGTTATTGATGGCGGTGCAATTAACGCTCTGGTTGACAATGTTGAACTCCTCCGAGGTGTAGGAGACTATGGATCCGGTGGAAGTAGTACCAATAACACCACCATCCGAAAGAGCATTAATATATGTCGCTCTTATCTTGAGAGACTGGTTGCCTGGGAGGCCCATATTGATAGGATCCAGTGACACACTCCCAAGGAAGAGGCCGTTTGAGTCGATGTTGATCGCTGATCCCACCAAAGCACCGCTCCCACCGTTGATCACTTGAAGACTGAGCGAGGATGTTTTTTGACCTCCTGCATTGCCCCGGTTCCTCCATCCCCAAGCAACAAAATACCGGCATGGGAAAGAGGGAAGATCTGTCCGCCGAAAGGCTGACTGATGAAGAAAGAAGTGGGGTTGGTGTTGGGAACGAAGGAATCTGGACGAAGACCTGGACCGCATCCAACACCGGCAGCTGATAACGTCCAACGGAGGTCTGCACCGCGGCCAGTGATGTCTTGGATGGTAGTGCTCGTGCCAATCGTCGTATTTACGATGCTATGGACGCGGAGGTGGTATGCCCCACTTGGCAAAGTAGTGCGGAACGAGACGAAGGTGGCAGTGGTAGATATGATGTTGATCGCTGAAAGTTACCCATGAGAATCCATTCTGGAAATAAAGAGAATATATACGGACAAAGAACATCGATAACCGTATCACTCGCAGCAGCAGCTGTTCCTTGCATCAGCTCAACAGTGGAGACTGAGGTAGAGAACGTGAACGCCAAATCAACGCCATTCGCTTGGACGATCTCCCAGGTCAGACCCAGGTTCCGGATAGAGTCGAAGCTGGTGTAATTCAGACTAGGAGGACCGACCAAGCGGAGGTTCTGGATGGTATATGGGATTGATTGCCCGGAAGCAAACGAAGCGAGCGCAAGAAGAGCACAGGATTTAGAAAAGAACATTTTACTATGTCGGGGTAAAAACAATCTGGACTGAAGATTCTAGCTGGAATGGTATTTGTATATCATTTTTGAGCGCTTAACAAAACGGGCGAGCCTGAGGATTGATAAAGATCTCGTGTCAATGTCACAGAGTGTTTTGGCAGATCCCGAGGAGAGTCGAATATGCACGCACACGAGCGATCGCCAAATTTCGGCACACCGGACGTTCTATTCTGAACTCACAACATCAGAACAAAATTCGGCTCACCCAATACCAAAGCTGTTTCCCTGATTTTCGGTTCGAGTATCAACTCATCCCTGAAATTCATCCCCATATTCCAAGTTTCCCATAGAACGTCCGACATCCCGAAATTTGGGAACCTTATTGATGGGTACTTGGTCTTTGTTCCCACTTTGTCATTGCTTTGTTTTAGCACACATGGACATGGTTGCCAACTTTCGGGGCGCCGAACGTTCTATCTGAAAGTGAATATCAGAATAGCTCAGCCGATTGTATAACTAAAACTCATGGAGTCAGATCCAGCTTCCGTGCAGCTGAAATTAAATCTGATACCTCGGCTTTTGAATAGAACGTCCGGTGTGCCGAAAATTGGCAATCACCAGTGTGACGGCATTGCACGCCCAATCAAACCCATTTTCCGCAGTCAGTTCAATCTCGGATCAATTCGGCACTGTATTACCACCGCATCTTGGTCTCCACCACAAGCTAGAGGAACGTATCACTGAATCACCGGCCGAGTTGACTTATGTCTTGGATGGCTTAAATCAAGCTAATCGTCCAGATGCCACCGCGGACTCGAAGTTTCTAAAAATTCTTGCACAGGTTTTCTAGTTGCTTCCCGTCACGTAATACTAACTGGAACTCAGGCACGAATCTGGGTTTGGCCAGCCAACTGCCTAAAGTATTTCAAACTACGAATACTCTAAATCGGTTGGGTCACGGTGGCGCAACCCCGGATCCGATTTGTGTCCGACTGTGACCACAGCGCAGCGATCTCTAATTAAGTACCTGGCTCTTTCTCATACCACTGAGTGCCTATCATCTCAATGTCCACCCCATTTTATATCCGGAAGCTCGACCCTTCTACTGCCGTTGACGCATCCGACCCAGGCAGCCTGCCTGAAATTGACGAGGTCGAAGGTGTTTTAGGCAGAGCCTTCACTGGCGGTATGCTCTCATCCAATCTTTTCTAAACACCTTCATTTATTTTCAGACCTTTTCACGGCCGTTTTAACCGCGCACGATCCCAAAGATCCTGACACCAACTACATCAGACCATTTTGGAAGACCACCGTAGTTGCGGGACTGCTTGGAGGAGAAGTCTACGTCGCTGAGACCGCCGACACCGGCAAGATTATTGGGTGTGCGGTGTGGTTCGGGCCCGGACACACCATGTACGATACGTGCGTGCTCCCGCTTTTGTCCTACCCCCCATATCGTCACTGAAAACTTGCAGCGAGGATCAGCAGAAACATTCCCTTGGCCCGCTCATGGCTTCCTTTGACAAGGAGCTGCAGAACTGGTGGCTCGCTACCGTACGTACAGATATCTACGGACAGGCATGGTCAATTAATTCACCTTGTTCGTAGTTTCTGCCCAGGTACGACACCTTCCTCGCTTCCGTGATCGGGGAAGGCACAAAACACGCCTCGTGGCACCTGCAGGCCCTCGCCGTCGACCCAGCGTATCAGCGTCAGGGCGCCGCCAAGAGCCTTGTGCAGACCGTCGTCGAGAAGGCTGCGCCGACCAACACGCGTCTTGTGGTTGAGTGCGCGACCAAGACAAACGTAAGCCCGTCTTTTCTCTTTACATAATTGGATTAATCCTGATCATCCCGTTTCGTGTAGGTCGAGGTGTATTCGAAGATTGGATTCCATTTAATGCCGGAGGACAATGGTGGGCATGATACCTGCAAGGAGACGTACACCGGGGTGAAGGGGAATAGTGTACCGATGTGGGTTCTCGTCATGGGTTGATCCAACGAACGTGCGGAGAGTGCATACAAGACTGTCTAGTTTTAGTATCGTCCTGTTTTGTTAGTGTCGTGTCAGTTCTGTATATTCCTCTCCTATTTGAATCGTCTTTTTTTAGGACAACTCTCTGAGTCCGCCAGGACTTGGGGATTTCACGGTGGGTACGTAGGATTAAAACATATATGATGCTGATCCCATGGTTGACTGGATACTCATGTCATTCACACTCCGTGCCCACATGAGTAGACGCCCAAATCCTGCATCTTGAGCGCTCATGTTCCGAATTCCCACTCATTCCGATCATGCTCAGTGCCTTTGGGATGGAACCTGCGTGCGTCGCAGATATGGAGGCCCAGATGCGGCACCTCGAGCGCACCCTTTCCCAACTGCACGCTGAGAAAAGCTCGTGCAGGAACGGCTTGCTTCCTACACATATCCGGAAATATTCATACACTTCCTCCCAGCCTATCCTTTCTGCCCGCTCCTTACAATGATTCTCTCGCCGACATTTCTGACAAGATCTGTCGTCGATGGCGAGACGTAGCTGACCACCGACTTCAGAAGCCTCTCTGGACGTCATACAATTCCTCCAAAGTGAAAAACCCTTTGAATGCCGTCCCGGTCCTACGATGGCACAGGTTGTACGTGGTTCAGCGTGTGACTGGCAACTGTACTCACTGTCTGAACATTACTCCCTGGGACGCAGAACTATCCACTGTTAATACAACATCGCTGGTATATTCTATTAAGCGTGAAATGCTGCTATCAGCGTAGCAGGATGGGAATTGGAAAAGTATGCGCACCTCCAACACCGGCGACGTTGGAAGCGAAGCGGACCTGCATAAATAATGAGTAAAGGCGATGGTGTAAATTTAGGCGGAGGATATTAACCGACGATCCCTCCGGAATTCCTTCGTCAACAAGGTTAAATTCTTCTTGCGTGGCGATCGCCTTCCACGACCCGAGGTCTTTGCTGTGGGAGCAACCGTCGCTTGGATCGATCCAGCGGGCAAGAAGGTATGCCGACACGGCCGCATTCTGAACATATTTGACACGGGCAATTGCGCCTGCCTGTGATTACAGTCAGAGACAGTAGTAGTTTTACTTGATGACACTGACCTGAACGTTGTCATGGGCAATAAAAGGGCCTGGATGAGCGATTTCAAGGGATTGTTATAATGATTCAATCGGCCGACTCACGGTATAAGCCTGTGTATTGAAACCAGCCCTTGAAGGTTGTCCCGGTCCTGAGAAAAATTAGAATTCAGCCTGGGCATGATGGTGAGGATTTAGTCACTGTCTGAAAGTTGCCCCTTGAGACCCGGAACCGTCGACCGTGAACCAAAGCTCGTTCTCATACTCTGGCGGAAATTGTAACGAGAACGAACAGCGATCTCATGGGAATTTGGGACATACCTCCAACCCCGGCCACATAGGAAGACAGCCTTACCTAGAGAAACCATCTGAGCAAGCTATTGGGAACGGTCTCGGAACGAGTGTTTACCAATGCGCTATCAGGGAGTCCTTCGTCCACCAGATTAAATTCCTGATGCATCCGACCGCCTTGTAAGGACCGAGCTCCTTTGTTTTGGTGCTGCCGTCGTTGGGATCAATCCAGCGGGCGATAAGGTATGCTAACACGGCCGCGTCCTGGATATATTTGACGCGAGTGATCGGGGCAACACTTTGTCGCGACGCAGCGGAATTCGCACCACTCATGCAGAGTGAGTCGAGCCTGCGAAAATTCAGGATATGAGGGGAATATGTCACCGCTCGATGACTGCGTACCGGGCAAGCATTGCGCTGTGATTTTCGACCAATTGGTTTTGAAGCCGGTTGAACTCCCCGACGACCTGCTGTATAGTCGCATTTTGTTCCCCGATCTGGCGGGTGATTTCCTACTCGCGGAGCGCTCAGTAATCCGCACTCAAACATTGGAATGACACACCGAGATATCGGGCGGAGTAGCGACCGTGTTGGTTCCAACGGGGGTCCACGGGTTTTCCTGCGGTTCCTGAGGGATCCGAGTCATGAGGAAGAGACGCTGAAGGCGATATGTCAGTCTTGAGAAAGGCTCGGGGTGGGGTGAGTAGATTACGGGTCTGGAAGATGAAGGTGGAGACAAGGTGGGCCAACAAGCGCCTACATATGACACGGGCCGGAAGCCGCAGATGTAACCGGCAACAGGTGCCGGTATTGTGCCGTTCCAATGCCGATTCCACATTTCCATCTCCGCCTCATGCCGCCTCGTTCAACCTGCCAGAGTGTGAACCAAAGTAAAGCTGCATAACCACTAGCTTTGACGCTTAGCACGCAAGCAGCCAGCTGTAAATTTATGTCGTGTGTGGTTCAATATCTTATCCCTTACCTCACACCCTCGCCTCACACTTCCCATCCAAGCAGAGGATATTATGAGGCTGCCCCAACTATCCTTCGCTATGGCCCGAAGTACGTCTGCAATCCTGCTTTGTTACAACATTTTGAGGTCTTGATGGGAGATGGGTGCCCTTTGTTTTCGAGTGATTTTTATTTGATTATCAGCCTCGTCTTCCTGGCCTTACGTGCATAAATCTCGGTGTCCTTTGCTTTTGACTGAAACACTGGTATAGCACAGATAATGGGAGAGCAAAGTGGATGTCCTGCCACCGGGGAGTGTACGGTTTTACCACATCAACGAGCATCCGCGCTCTCGTTTCGTCTGCACATTCGAGGTAAATGGTGAGCGGTTGATGCCGTGCGCGTAAGAGCCACTCTTTCAGTAGTTCTATGGATCTGGCGTCACCGAAAGCAATGGATGGATGTCCATCATGATAGATGGGGTGTATCCAGAGAGATCTCCCGCCATCGGCGACAAATTTGAGCCAGAAGCAGAGGAGCCGCGCGCGATGAGGGAGAAGGGTGGTCGGAAGGATCTGGAAGACAATGTTGAAATATTACGGCCACAATTTCTGGGGGAATTGAGTCGAATCCTCGGCGGACATGAATGCGCCTGGCAAGCACCCGAATTGGATAGCCTTGCACCGCCACATTCTTTTACCAGCAGTAAAGCGCCAGACTTTCCACTTAAATTGTCTTGTAATAATACAGAGATACAGGCAAGCCTCGTTGTCGTCCAGAATTGTCTACTCTAGAGAGCCAACCACATCCACCTACTCAGAGATGAATAATGCGATAAATGGGGCCGACAACGTCTTGCCAAATTCGGGCGGCCAAGGCCAGTTATGCTCGCCAAGATATAACCCGTTCTAAATCAGATCGAGACACAGAAAGATTTATTGGGGCTCGAAACGCGCAAGCCCTTCGCGTTCTTTGTACAACAAAGGACCAGACCAGGTAAGCTACACTACAATACTTATATGACAATCAAGACTGGACGGAACCAAACGAGTCAAGAAACCGGGCAAGGGAATGTAAGTATGTTGTGGGTGTATGTACGTTGTAGGCAATGAACAAAGACGGAGACGGAGACGGGAGGGAGGGTGTAATGTGTGCGTGCGTGCGATGAATCGGGAGGCCTCGAGAGCAGTTGCGACGGACAGGCGGGCGATGGGTTGAGCGCATCTAAGTTATGGAGGAAGTTGAGAAAAAGAAAAGAGAGGACGAGATATATAGACGAGAGGAGATATAAGAGAAGAGACGATACGAGAGATTGAGAGACGGGGAGGGAGGGTAGATAAATAATACATCGCGGACGGACGGACGAAACTCGAGAATATGCAGCGGAACCATGCAGTACAGACGGGCGAGACGGACGTGAGGCGGAAAATGCGATGGAATGTTGTTGTTATTGTGGTGGAACAATGAATGAATGATGCAGGAACGGAGATCGTGCGTGTCATGTCGTTCGTGGCGCGGACGGTCGTCAATCATTCGTCGTAAGGATAAAGTCTGTGTGGGCGGAAGGAGCAGAGCTGTCGAGCCGGCTCGACAGGGCCTAGTAGCGCATGTTGCCGTTGGAATCGTAGACGTCCTCGTACGGCATCATCGGGGGGTGCGCACCGCCGAGCATGCCCATGCCCATCATCTGCCCCTCATCGCCAGGCAGCATCGGCGGGTGGAGCCCACCGCCTTGCATAAACCCGCCAAAGAAATTGTTCATGCTCTCCTCGTCCTGCTGCTGGTGGTAGTTATGCACAACCATGGGCGGGTGAAGGTAGTCCATCGGCGGTTCCTCCGACGTCGGGAGCATCGGCGGGTGGAGGAACCCTCCAGGCGAGTTGTTCACATTGGGGCCCTCGCCCTGCATCATCATCGGCGGGTGCCAGAACGCGTTTCCACCTCCAACGCCGCGCAGCCCGCCACCGTTGCCGTTGCCATTCCCATTGCCGTTCTTGTGCCCGTTGCCGTTATTCCCGTTCCCATGGGCGCCGCCATCGTTGTACGACACATTGGGGAAGCGGCTGAAGGGAAACTCCATCGAGAACTGCGACGACGCGCTCGTGTATCCGTCCGCGTACGACCCGTAGCTCACCGCGCTCGAAGGCGGCTCCGACGCCGAGTCGACACTCATGCGGCGGCGCTTGTTCGCGCGCTGCGCGGCAGTGGTGTCGAGCTCGCTGCCGACGTCGACGCTCGCGAACGGGAGCGCGTCGGGGTACTGATCGTGATACGCGTACGGGTGGCTGTAGGACGGCTTGGGGCCCAGCGCAGAGGAGAGCTCGGACGCGGAGTCGTAGCTGTGGGTGGTGGTGCCGTCGGGCGCAAGGGTGGGCGAGGCGCGGCCGGCCGAGTTGGAGGCCGAGGACGCGGGCCCGCCTGGCGCGGGCGACGCACGACGGCTGACACCGGGGCTGGCGGTGGGAGTCTCCGAGACGGAGGCGGACGCACCGCCGCGACGCGCGTCGTGGCGCGAGCGCTTGCGGATGACGTCGCTCTTCATGGAGATGGGACGCGCGGAGCCGTGGAGCTTGTAGTACAATCCGCATCTGCGCGCACGATTAGCATCAAGAGAATTCAGGATAAAGGAAGCTGCATACGCATTGCACACGGTCTTGCCCTCGTCGTCCTTGCGCCAGAGCGGAGTCGCGGTAGTGTGGCAGTTGTAGCATTGGGCTGCAGCCTTGTAAGTATGTATCTCGACAGCTGAGGGAAGTGACTGACCCATGACATCAACGGCCTCCGCGCGCACTGACTGCCCGCGGTTTTCGCCTCCTGCACCGGCGTTGCGCATCGTCTTGGGACGCGGGCGCTTGTGCTGCGAAGAGAAGCAGTGTTAGCGACAAGGTAAAGGGGTAGGAACGAGTGGAGCAGGGGATGCATATAGAGGGACAGAGAGCAAGACATGAAGCGAAGAGAAGAGGGAGCAAGCAAGTAGAAAAAAGAGCGAAGGGCTAAGAGTGGGAAAGGTAGGCGGGGGGAAAGAAGAGCAGTTCGCAAGGTGAAGCGAGAGGAAGGGCGAGAGCAGGATGTACGAGATCAAGGGAGGGAAGGTTGGCAGGGAGGATAAGTACGATACGAATAAACGACAAGAAGGAACGAGTAAAGCGAGTGAAAGCAAGCCAATGAAAGTACAGTATAGGAGGAATAAAAGAGAATGTATGCAAGAAGGGGTACAGTAGTATACAGTACAAGAACAGAATGAAGGGGCGAAAAGAAAAAAAGCCAGAGCGAGATAGGTAGGTAGACCAAGAAAAAAGAAAGAAAAACCACCCACCAGCTTACAATACAACCCACACGCATTGCAGTTCAGCTCGTCGTTCAAACCGCGGCGCCACAGCGGCGTGTGCGTCGCGCCGCAGTTGCTGCACTCCGCCTTCACGCCCCCCGGCGCCGAGTTGGCGTTCAGCACCTGCGTCGGCTGGCCCGCTCCCCCTCCCTGCTGTCCACCCAGCTGGCCGGCACCCTGCCCCTGCCCCAGCTGCTCCCTATGCGGCACCCCCTCCGGCGGCCGCATCCCCCCGCCCGCACTCGCACCCGCGCCCCCACCCGCACCGCGCACAGCCCCAGGCACCCGCACGCTCAACACCGGGCGCCTCCCCGCCCCGCCCCCGCCCCCGCCCGCACTCGCGCTCGCACCCGCCGTCGCACTCGGCCCCGCGCCCCTTCTCCCCCCACCGCCCCCAGAGCCAGAAGCATGTTTCCCTTTCGCGGCGCCCGCACGCTGCCTCCGCGCACGCGCAGCACTGAGCTCGAAGAAGTCCGAATCGGCCGAGTCGTCCCCGCCGTCGTCGGACGACTCGAGCTCGAGCTCGGGGTCGTCGTACGCGTCGTCGGCGGGCGCGGCGCGCCGGGCCTTGGACTTGGTGTGCGCTGAAGCGGACGCAGACGCAGAAGGGGTGTGGCGCGCGGTCTTGGGGGCGGTGTAGGTCGTCGTCGGCGAGTGGTTGGGAGAGTTGTTGTTGTTGTTGTTGTTGTTGGGAGAGGTGTTGGAGGTCGGGGCGCGGTGGTCGAGCTCCATTCCATGTTGCTGTTGCACGCGCGTCAGTTAGCATACGCACTACTTCGAAAGAAGGAAAAGCATACCTCCATCGCCTCGAGCTCAGGCAGGAAATACGCGTTGGGGGAGAGGCGCGGGGACGGCAGCCCGCCGGGCGTAGGCGTCCCCGCGTCGTGCTTCCCATTCCCATTCCCACTGTTCCCGTTGGCATTGTGGAAGTGGTGCGCAAAGGCCGCGTGCGGGTCGAGCGTCAGCGGCGCGTCGAACGCGTTGTTGCCGTTGCCATTGTGCCTGCCATGCCACCCTCGTCAGCATCGATATTCTCTTTCAAAGGAAGCAAGTGAAAAGACACGAACCCATAGTGAAACGCATCGAACCCGCCCATATTAGCCCCGCGCATGATCTCGTCCCAGCCCGCCCAGTCCTCGCCGATGTTCATAGTGCTGACGCCCACGTCCGCCTTGGCGGCCATCCCCTCGTTGTCGCCGCTCTCACTGCTCGCCTCCTGCTCCTGCTCGCTCGACTGCGCCTCCTCCTCGCCCATCATGTCCATCCCCATCTCAATCATGCCCATGCCCATGTCCTCCCCGTCCGCCTCCGCATTGAGCAGCTCGTCCAGCGGCAGCTCGATCGTCGGGCGCGCAATGCGCATGTCGTCGTCCCTCCCCCTCCGCCCGCCGCCCTCCTTTTCCTTGTCGCCCGCGTCACGGTCCGCGTAGTGCGTGTGCGCCTCGCCGTAGTTCATGCGCGGGGCAAGCGAGGGCGCGGGGTAGAGAGCGCGCGGGCCGAAGGACGTGCTGAAGAGCGTGGGGAGGCGCACGGTCACGCCGTCCTCGCTGGTGCGCTTGCGCTTCGTGTTGCCATTGGCGTTGGCATTGGCGGTGGTGTTCTTAGCAGCGTTGGGCAGGCGTGGTCGTGAAGGTCGTCGTGGCAGCGTTATTATTGGCGTTGGCAGAAGAGGCGGACCGGACACGGAGGAGGCAGAGGCAGAGGCAGAGGAGGGCGCAGGCGGGTCGACCGCGAAGGTGAACTGCATGCGCTGGATGATGTGCTCGGGGGTGTGCATGCTCGCCTCGCGGGTGCGCTCTTTCTCGACGGCGCGCTGGCGGATGAGGTCCGTGGAGGGGTTGCGCTTGAAGTCGGGCGCGGGGAGCTCCTCGATGGACCTGTGGTGGTTATTGTGGTTAATAAAAGGATGGAAAGAATGAAAAAAGAAGGGGGAAGAGACAAAGACGTGCGCGACGCAAAGTACAAAGAAAGGCCAAAGTAAAAGAAAAGAAAAGCCAGTAGGTGTAGAGACGAAGAGAAGGGAGGTAGAGGACCAGACCATGACGCGACGCGAAGTCCAAGTACAAAGTCACAGTCAAAGCGAAAAAAAAATTAGGGGTAACCTACCGGCCCTTTTCCTTGTCGAGTTTATCGCCCATGCATTTCGAGAGCTTCTTGAATTCACGCTTGGATTTGGCGTTGTCGGTGTCGACCATCAAGTTCTGGAGGTGCCATAGCCTGCGCGCGCCCGAGTCATTCACTGACACGCAGCACACTGGAACAAAGACATACCGCCACGACAAGTTCTCCAGACGCTGTCCTTGCTCGAGGTAGCTCGCGACCTTGGTGCAGACCTGCCCGACGTTAGCTCTGACACGAAAAAAGTCGGTGAAAAATCGGAGAAACGCCAGCAGCGCTGGACACAAAGGAAAAGCACAACGAATAGAAAGAAAGAGATGCACCTTCCAGGTCTTGGTCAACGACTCGGTGTCATTGAGGTTGCTGAACGCAACAAAGGACTTGTTACCCTTCAGGCGCGAACAAGGGCGGCGCGCAAAGAAGAAAAGGGCAGAAAAAAGTCAGGATAGCTCGGGTGCGCAGGGCGCAGGACGGACTTTGAACTTGAGGTTGAGGATAGAGGGCATTCAGAGATGGATAGACTGTACTAGCGCGGGCTAGCGCAGGGGGCAGAAAACGGAGACAAGAAGAACAGAAAACAGATCAGACGATGACTTATACGAACTACACCCGACCCCCAATTAAGGAAACTAATGCACGTTGCACCCAATACAGCTGCTATTCCCCCTTCTTTCTCTTGTACCTGCCCTTGCTGTCTCTCAAATATTCTGTCTAGTCGATAGCTAGTATATGTCTTTGTCGCGGCGCAGTAGGCGCAAATGAGCGGGCGCACACCGACGCACGAGGCGGCTGGGTACAGCATCGGGATCAGCCTCATGGCATGGCACATTGGCGTCGATCCCCAGCGAAATGAAGTGGATGCCCTTAACCCAGCTTGCCGAAGCAGCCCCTGCTTAGCGAGGCCTCGAGGCACGACGCGTGATGGCTCGGGTCCTCGCACCGGCCTCGAGGTACCGGTTCATCTCCTTCCTAAAAAACACATCAGATTCTTTCTCGTCTGCAATTAATCTCCAGCGAGCGCTTTCTCCTTCCGCTGCGGGGTAATACTGAACTCTGCAGCACAACGGCGGATTTCTCACACAAACCCAATCACAGCCGCCGTGCGCCGTGCTTATCCTCGGACCTCAGTGGCGTCTAGCTCGCACGGCTCTTGCCAGTGAGCGTCAATTGAACGCGATCACGATCGAACGCGCTAATTAGCATGGCGCGTAGATAGTCTACGCGACGTATCTAACCTTGGCTGCTACTTATCTACGCGCCAATTATGATCCCCCCGGGAGATAACGCATCCAACCGCGCTTGTGAAGCCTAACCGACGTTCCCCAAGAATACTTAACTACTTGGTAGAATATATTATACACAACTCTGATACTCACCTCCCTCCGCGGATCCCAACACGCCCACCCACAACGATCAGACGTTCCCGACGTCGCCAGATGCAAGAAGTTACTTTGAACGCCGACACAGCCATCGCGTACCCAGAGAACCCACAACCCACAATATCTATAGAACCGCCGCCGCCGGCAGTATCCTGCCTACCACGTCGCGTCGCGTATTTAGCGCGGGGACGGCGGAATTGAGTACCCCTTCGAATGCAGGTGCAGCTCGCTTCGAATTGAGATTCTCCTCCTCATGCCAGTGCTCGCTTCGAGGGAAGACGGGCCTAAGTGGGCGCGACAAGTCGAGGCCTCTGAAGCGATGGAGATGAATTCATTCCCCCCCTCCTCGAATACCCAGGGGTGCCATGATATTGCTTGCGAAGACCTGTACTGTACGACACCAGGTACCGCGCCGGCGCCGGCGTACTGCCAGTGTAACGGAATCGTCCAAACTTCAAAATATCATTGGCCCTGCAGCTGGGTATTGGGCAGGGAACGACAAGCAGAACTTTCCCTGCGTGCCGTGCCGTGTCGTGTAATTCTCAGTACATACTGGCAAGAACGACGGCAGAACACCTTACGCGTGTTAGAGACAGCTAACGGAACTACCCCACTTCCCACTTCCGACCCCACTAACGCGATACTGTCTGTCCGTGTGAGCCTGAGAGCCGCCGGAACCCTCCCGCGTTAGGTCTAATCACCTCTCACCCCGCACCCCCACCTCCCACTTCGCGCGTGCCATTGGCATTGGCATTCATTGGTGATTCCCGACGTCGGTCTGACTCTGAATCTATTTTATTTAATGAGATTTCTATATGCTGCGTATTTATTTAATGCCCGGCCTGAATTGATTTATTCAATGAGATTTGATGCCACTGTCAGCGCTAGCGCTGATGTCGCGTTGTGGGTGCATGCAAATATGCTGTCGGCCAGGTGTTGGGATGGCGGTGCCGCGGCGTGCCTTTTGTGCTGTTAATATTAATGGTACCGGGGCAGATAGCAGATAGGGGTTTGGTTGTCTTCATCCTAGCTTGTCTCGGATAGAAATTAAACTCCAATCCGGCCTATGTGGGCAAATTAAATCGAATCAAATTCTCCTCAACGGGGCTTGTTGCTGAAAATCCAACCTAGTGAGCAACCGCCAACCGTACAGTGCTGAGTGCACCCGGCCAGTTAAACTGTCCAACCTCTAAAAGGTTTAGTTTCGTTTCGTTTCGTTTACCTTCTTGCTCCATCAAGCCTTATATTAGAACTCGAGCCTTAACACTAGCTCGCCGGCCCGTGGTGCCCGCAGTTGAACTTGTGCTCACAAGTTCGTGATGGATCTGCGTCTTGGTTCTGCGACGGCGACGACAAACGGTGCCGGGGTTCCGACTCCCGAAAGGTCCCGTCCAGCGCCTGTAAGAACTTGACTAGAGAAAAAGATGTTGAAACAAGTTGGAGAAATTGCAACTATTCAACTTCGACGCAAGTCTACAAGTAAATACACCTCAGACGTTCCACTCCCAAGGAGTTATACAAATCCAACCAATTCCGAATTCCACAAATTCCAAATTCCGGTACGAACCCGCCGGACCATCCGCGTGGTGAGCATCACATTTATGATTTCTTGATCTCATTTGTCTCATTCGGAATTCGCGCGCCTATTCGGATTCGGATTCGGGCTTCCCCTCCTAATGGGCTTGATTCGGAGGTCAGCTCCCCAACCCAACGAAAAAGAACAATTAACGATTTGCAAAACAAACGGGAAAACGGCCTTCCGCCCCAAAGAAAATTTGCTCCTCGAAGATTCGAAGACAGAGAGCATTGAAGAAAGACCGAAATGAAATACTCTGCCTCTCTCTCCTCCCTCTTCTCCGATTCGGAGTCCCTTCCCACACCCACACAATTTAATTCACCTCCCCCCACCCATCCCGGGATCCCCATACACACACCAAAAAAATGGCGTGCTCCTCGCAAATCCTCCCACCCAGAGAATTTCACGTTCCTGATCCTTCGGTCCGTTCGCTCCGCAACGATTTTCGTCGTCCCAAAACGGAAGTCGGCGGTGAAAATTGTTCCCATCACTTTTCTTTGATCTTTCCCATCCTCCCGAGACGCACATTCCCCCCTTCCTCCCCTTCATCCTAAATTCCCCAAATTATTACTGGGGGTACCATAGACCTTGAAGAAAATTGTAAAAAATTATCTGGCGTCTTAAGGGCTTTCTGAACGCTTTATCCTTGAAGTTGGGGCATCAAAGCCGGAGCAAAAAGAATGGACAAACTGGGAATTGAACCCAGCACCTCTTTCCTGAGGAGGAGGGTTCAACTTTTTTTTCGCGCAGCGAAAAAAAAGTTGGACCCGACGACGAAGGCTCTGTATCGAGAAGGAGTGTCCCGCTCTTTTTTTTTGGCGCAGCCAACAAAAAAGGGCGGGACCGACGACGAGCCTGTCGGTCACGAGGAGGGTCGGCTTTTTTTTTTCCGCAGGAAAAAAAAAGGCCGGCCCGACGAGACTCTGTATTAGGCACACCTGTTGAGCGCAGCGAAACAGGTGGGCCGAGCGCTGCGCACCAGGAGGCGGAGCCGACGAGTGCGCTCCCGAGCATCAGCGAGGGCTGCGATCAGGGCCCAACGGGCCCGCTTGCGGTGTCGGGGTCGGGGTCGAGGAGGGTCAGTTTTTTTTTCCGCAGGAAAAAAAACTGACCCGACAAGACTCTATTAGGCACACCTGTTGAGCGCAGCGAAACAGGTGTGCCGAGCACCACGCACCAGGAGGCGGAGAGTGCGGGCCCGAGCATCGACAAGCCCGCTTTCGGTGGCGGTGTCGTATATGACGCTTTGACCGCATCGGTCCGATCTCCCGTGATCGTCACCCGCAACGTCACCGCACATCGCCATCAACGTGGCCCGCCCGCCGCCTGCCGCCGCTGGTGGCGGTGTTATTGTGTGCCGTTGTTTCTCATCGCCGCGATCTCCTGTGATCGTCACCGCAAATGTCACCCGCACGTCGCCGTCAAACGTCGCCCTCCCGCCGCCTGCCGCTGCTGTGTGGCTGTGCTATTGTGTGCCGTTGTTTCTCATCGCCGCGATCTCCTGTGATCGTCACCGCAAAACGTCACCCGCACGTCGCCGTCAACGTCGCCCTCCCGCCGCCTGCCGCTGCTGTGTGGCTGTGCTATTGTGTGCCGTTGTTTCTCATCGCCGCGATCTCCTGTGATCGTCACCGCAAAACGTCACCCGCACGTCGCCGTCAACGTCGCCCTCCCGCCGCCTGCCGCTGCTGTGTGGCTGTGCTATTGTGTGCCGTTGTTTCTCATCGCCGCGATCTCCTGTGATCGTCACCGCAAAACATCTTCCGCCGCCGCTGTGTGGCGGTGTCACTGTGCCGTTGTTCTGCCACCTCGAGTGCTCGACATCCTCGCATCGAATCACACTCTCTCTCTGAATTCCACACCAGCTAAAATCTCGTCAAATCTCCCGGCAACAAATGTCTTTAGAATAGAATCGAATCCGCCTCATTGAGAACACCTTGCTAAAGTAGACTAGCCAAATTTTGAAATCAAGCTGGGAGGTCATGGTGACATCAGACTCCGACGCACACCTGGGAGCCACCACGGGTATGAATACCTGTGCTCTAGAATCAAAAGTATATATATATAATCTG
This sequence comes from Mycena leptocephala, assembly GCA_029378395.1. NCBI lineage: Eukaryota > Fungi > Basidiomycota > Agaricomycetes > Agaricales > Mycenaceae > Mycena > Mycena leptocephala. Next base: position 94,192 of record JARJLF010000159.1, on the reverse strand, counting down.
TAGATCGACGACACCATGTTCTCAGCGCCATGTTCACGGATGATAAACTGCCTCGTGCATTGTGAGGCTTCCCAGGATGCCGGCACACAGGCGTGGATCTACATCTTCATTCATTCATTCACTCCAATTGAGATCGTAAAGTCCCTAAAAAATCAAAAGGCAAAAGGCTAAAAAAAAAGAGGATAAATTCACTCTAGAGGTGTGAAGAACACTTCTGGTGGCGGGTCATTCAGACCATCCCCCAACCGAGGCGCGAAAGCGATCTCCAGGACGAATCGGGCAACCTGCATTCGAGTCAATGCAGTCGTAACCATCCCACCTCTGCCAAATCAGTACCATCTCCCACAAGCCAGGCTACAGGAACTCACATCTCTGTTCGTACAGCTATTTCCGGAGTTACAGTGATACTGATCCAGATCGCCATGTTGTCATCCACTATCAGAAACCTGGGAATGTTGAAGTTCCCAGACTATCACTAGTATCGAACGCACTTGAAAAAACCTTCTAACAAAGCTCGAGTATCCAGTCGAATTGTGAATGGCATAGTGCGCAGTGAGGGGAAAAAATGCACAGCCACACATGTCCCGTTTGGGAATGTCCTGGGCAGTTTATCGCAAAAAAGTGTAGAGTACATGATGTTGCTACAGGACCACAAGGATTGTTACTCTACTCTGCAATACTAACATTTCCTCAGTAGTCCTTTTGTGCAAAAAGAAAATTGCTCACCGAAAATTCATTGAACGCAATGTTGCTTGGCGGCCAGCTGGGTGAATCGCTGATGCGAATGAGCGACGAAACTGTGATGTGATCGCGCGGCAAATGGACATTCTGTCTGCTTCATTGCTGGTACATAAGAGTTAGTTTGGAACAATGAATTCAATGTCAATCTCACACGAATATATCCTGAAGCGGGCTTGGAATAACCAAGAGAACTGCCATCATCATCCCACTCGTCTCATCATGGATTATGAACCTGGTTTGCTTGTTAGATTATATGTATGGATAATCACAAACATACGTCAAAACTCCGTTGTCCAAGACTTGCAATTGATTCTCCAAGACTTGTAATTCGGACATGGCAGGACAGAGCAAAGGCAAAGAAGCAATGAGAATACAATACCAAACAGGGCGCCGGCCGATAGTCAGGCCCATTTGTACAGCTCTCTTCAAGAGCTGCTTTGCCTACTTGGTTATGGTGCTTTCTTTAATTTATTTCCACTTTGTGGAGGTCACTGGTTCAAACACGCCAACTGGTATTCTTTTTCAATTCTGTCTGCTCTCGAATCTTGATCCAAAATTTGGATCCAAATCATATGTTTTTCAATTCTGTCTGCTCTCGAATCTTGATCCAAAATTTGGATCCAAATCATATGTTTTTCAATTCTGTTTGCTCTCGAATCTTGATCCAAAATTTGGATCCAAATCATATGTTTTTCAATTCTGTCTGCTCTCGAATCTTGATCCAAATCATATGTTTTTCAATTCTGTTTGCTCTCGAATCTTGATCCAAAATTTGGATCCAAATCATATGCCACGTTTTTCAATTGATTGATACTGCTTTGTGCACAGGGACTGTGGCCGAACAGGTGTATGGTCACAACTTGGGTATCTACTATCCGGAGATTACTCTTCTGTTTTCATATCTGTTGTGACTACAATTGGAAGTGTTCTATTTATTCTGATACATCTTTGATTTTATATTGCATTTAACGCGCCACAGCTGAATTGCCTGTTTTGGAAGCGAAAGGTGATTTCCTCTCCGGGAACCATCTCTCACGATTATCCTGTCCTGATTTCCAGAGGAATGGGGGATCCCATAGAGATATTGTGTAACATGCTTGTTAATCATAGTAATTCACAACCCCCCATTTGGAATTTAACTGTGCAGCCAACATCCATATTGATATTGATTCAGTCTGTACACGGCGTGAGTTTCAGTGTGACAAGTGTGACAAGTGACAACCCGCTTCAGTCCCGCCCTCATCCACTCCACTTGCAACAACTGTATCGTGCCTTCAACTGCAATTGGCCAAGTCCCCTGGTATATTCTAGTTCTAGGCATGTCTAAACTGTATTTTTGTTCGCTCTAAACTCTTGTAGTGGGTTGCATGCAAAACAAACACAGATCTTTTTGGCCTGTATTCGTGTTCAGGTCAACTGAAAATTCCTTTTGCACCCTAGGCATGTTCTACCCCTACCAAAGTTATCTCCCAAATCATGCACAGTCTGGAGCATGCAGAAATCCAAGCACTGGTTTCTTTTTGGTGTGTTCGAACATTTGAATAGCTGACACTTTTTGACTGATTATAGGCCATTTACAATGGCATCCCTGCCCTTTTGGACCTTCTGTGACCTGCTTTGACAAGCCACAAGATGTTCAGGTATGCACACAAGTTGCTAGCTCTTGAACACTTCTGCAAGATTGGGTGTCAGACAAAAGTGCGTTGCCCTGGCATCAAATCTGGCTCAAAACCCATGATCCAAGCGCCTACCAAGTCCGTTTTGACTGGCCCGAGCTCGTAGTAACCTCAGCTGGGCAGCCACTAGTCGTTGTCACTGCCAATGCTAACACAAAGCGAAATTAGGTGTCAAACGAAAAAGTGCATGTCTGTACCTCAAAACTACCCAAAAACTCATGATCCAAGAGCCCCCCAAGCCCATTTTGACTCGCCCGAGCCCCTCATAACCTTCGACGGTCCCCGCTGGCACCCGTCGATGGCGTTAATGCTGCCAACTCTGACACATGGCCAAATTAGGTGTCAGACAAAAGTGCGTTGCCCTGACCTCAAATCTGGCTCGAAACTCATCATCCAAGAGCCCTACAGGATCGTTTTGACTTGCCCGAGTTCATCGTAGCCTCAGCCGGGCCACCGCTGGCACCCATCGACGGCGATAATGCCGCCAACGCTGACACATGGCCAAATTAGGTGCCAGACAAAAGTGCGTTGCCCTGACCTCAAATCTGGCTCGAAACTCATCATCCAAGAGCCCTACAGGATCGTTTTGACTCGTCCAAGCCCATGATAACCCCCACTGGGCACCCACTGATCGGGACCAGCGCTCGTTTCGACTACAAGATGCATATACTTGAATAGCTTTAATGAATACAATTTTTTGGAGTACAACTAAATTGGGATCGGAACTTCATTAGCTCTCAATGTTTCCTCAGCGCCCTCTCAAGCACTCTACCCTGAATTGCAGAAAACAGAGAACGCCTCTTATTGCTGAAGTGTGGAGATCGCTCTTCTTTTCGTATTCGTCTCATTTCCTTGACGAGATCGAAGGGAGTATTGCGTTTCTGTGAGGATTCCCATTCTTGCAATATCTTTCTCTTTGTTGCAAGTCGCCATTTCTTCTCCTGAAGTAGCTGATGCTTGGAAAGCTTACGCATGCCTGGCTCATACAAACCGCGCTGCTCCCAGTGCTTTTCCAAGAGTTCTTGTTGCCGAATCGTCAACCCAGGATCCCATCTACAGAGGGCAACAAAACTGAAAAATGATGTGTGACAACTCGTAATCAATTGCATAGAATGTGAATCAGGCTCACAATCCTTTGACACCCTGGCCGACGACTTGGGCATGACCACAGAAATCTGGCCATCCGACAGTCCAGTCCTTGGTCCGTGTTTTTACATGTTCAATAGTGCGTTCATCTCGAGTCTTGTCATCCAGCTGCCTCCACGGTTGTTTTCCTTCCATCCTGAAGGGGGGAAAGTCAGCCGAATAGATGACAAAAAAAGTGGGTGTATTAACTGTTTCCCAAATAAAGGGACCTCTAGGAATGTCCAGGACGTGCCTCTCTTTTGTGTACCAACCACAAAGAGTTTGGTATTGAGCATGTGGTCTCTGCGTTCTGGCTTCAGATGGAAGTTGGCAATGTCGACAGAAAAATATCTTTGAACGCCTGGCGCTAGAGCAGGTAGCTTCTTTTGATTCATAGAGCCTGCCGGCTTGCGAAAGAAATTCGACAGTTGGACTTGTTTCGTCTTATTAGCTGAAGCATGGAGTTAATTCATGAGAATGATCAGATAATAACAATCGTACCCTTGGGAGGGGTGCTTGTTGCCTTTTTTTTCCTGCGTTCTTTTTGTCTTTGGCGATATTCATCATCATAGAAGGTCTTGTTCTGGAAATATTCGATTATAGGGTGTGTCGGATAGCTTGCCTCCAACACTGCTATCTGATGTTCATCGAGCATCGTAATCGGAATCAGGGTGAGGTGTTGTAATTCCGTGATTGTAGTCGGAACCCTTGTACTAATATTAGAAAACTGTGCAATGCAGCGAAGAATGAAAGTGAACCTGTCCACAAATTTTTTCAATTGAACATTGTCATTCAGGGCTGCCTCGGCCTCATTAGCCACCAAGGTTTCCCATCTGTCTTCAACAATAAAAGGTGCCAGGCGTCCCCAGAGGAGAGATACATGTCGAATATTTGCCAGTTCAAAGGGATGCACAGCTGCAGACAGGTCAACATTCGTGCGGCGTTGGGCCAATGCCTGAAGGAAAAGGTGAATAGTCAGAATCAACAAGGAGGAGATGCATACATTGTAATCTTTGACCAAATTGGCCAATCTGGCGCTGACTCTGGTGACTTTCTTTCCATGTACCCAAAGATTGCTTGCGAACCTGAGACAAATTAAGTAGAAAGAAAGCAGTCTGAAATGGAAAGACTAACGCAATCTGATCAGAACGCTTGACACAAAAAGCAAACTCTCCTGGGTTACTGTGCTGATGTGTGGTTCGTAGTTGTTCCCTAAATGAACAGAGTCAACAACGGTAAAAGCAGTAACTAAAAGACATACTTTGTACGATAAACTCTCTCGATGAGCAATTGAACATGAGCGTCATGTAGAATACAATAAAGGTATGGGTCATTGAGAACATGGAATGCCGGTGTGGATGGTGCTATGCCTTGGTTGTATGAGAAAAGATTTGACAAAAATAAAATAGCATTACCGGCTCGCACCAACAGCTCGTCTGTCATATAGCTACCATCGCCTTGAAAATGATGAGTTGACCCTGGTTTGGCGAGCCACTGATAAATGCTTGTCGATGTCTGCCTTCTGGGAGCATAATAGCGAAGCCACTGAGCACCCCATTTCGACCACTCAAAGTAGTCCAAGACAGCATCGGGGACAGTGCATTTTTGCAATAAATCCGCTTTCTTCCGCGTGCGCCAAACAACCTGGAAATAAGATGAGGTTTGATTACTAGTCAAGTAAATACACTTGCTCTGCAATTATTATCTGATGAAGCAAAGCACAAGACATAATCTCGCATAATAACTGCAAGCGCAATCTTGAAACCGCGAATCTTTAAAATTTCAGATAAATGTTGGGTAAAGGAAACCGGTACATACAGTCTGGGGAACTCTGCTCACACGGTCCCATTGGCTCAAAATATATACTTGAACGGATGTGTGCAAGAGGAGATGTACCTGTATATTGAAACATGAGATGGTTTTATAAATTTAAATGGCTACCGACTTCAAGGATGCAGTTTTTCAGATCAATAATTATGCGCCTTGGATGATATCTTACACCTACAAATTCAAGTCCGGCAGCTGTAAATGCTTGCTGAGATGAATATGCAGGATTAGTGAAGACACCGCCAAGGATCTTCTGAGGCCATAGATAGCGGCCATAATGAATGGACGAATCTAGAAAGAACTTAGTGCTAAAGACAAAAGTTTGTTAAGATTATATACCGGCTGAATTCGTGTCCCACGGTTCTTCATCATCGTCATAGTCTCCAAATGCATCAGGATCCTGGAAAATGAGCTCTTCTTTTTCAATGGGCTCATAGGCATAGTCGGACTGCGACTCAAAAACAGGTTTGTTCACATCAAAGTTGGCGGGTGGTTTGAAACGATTGGCTTCAAAGATGTCTGTACGATTATCAACGTAGGCTCGACTGGCCTCATTTGTGTAGCTACAATTGAGGGTCAGATTAATGAACTCGGGACAAAGATCGACATACCGTGGGTCTGGATTGGATCCCCGCCAAATTGGAGGCATGTATCTATTGAGAAGAATGGGAAGACCACATGTAGCAGGGTCATTTGAGATTGAATATGGAAGGCCTGGTGGCAATTCTTTGTACCAGGGTATTGGAACTACACCCCCAAAAAAAAAAAATCAGATTAAAACTGGGGGGATTTTATTAGACAAACCCGATTCCGGTGCATTTGTTGTTCCGAATTTCAATGCACATAAAGCATCTTGAAATGTGTCCCAGTTGCAATGGTTCACGGATATTTGACACTTTATATGGTTGGGAAATTTAGAGATACACTAGAGAAATGTATAGGTAGGACTTTATATAACAAAGAATGTGCGTACTTTTGGAATAAGCAATCCATGAGTATCAGGCACAGCCTGTGCCAGTGAGTATAAATCCCAGACCCAAGCTGCATGACAGCCATTTTGGTATGCGTCATTATCCCAAGTTGAGGAAAATTCAATGACTCTTGCAGCGCGACTCTGCATGGCAGCTTGCTCGGGAACAATGACATCACAGGCCAATCCTATGACTTGAGTCGATTTGGGATGAACATGGGGAGAAGATAAGAAATCTGTGAGGTATGCTGGCTGGTCATAACCTCCCTCTGGACACTCTGGCATGGCTACACCAGATGGGTGGGAGGAGATTGATAACACTGATTTCGATGATCGCCATGTGAGCATCGTGACATTGATTAGTGACAATTGTCACATCTGTGACACTGAAACTCAAGTTCGTGTCAAATAAGAATGAAGGATGTTGGCTGTACAGTTCAATTCCAAATGGGTGCATTTGAATTACCGATATTAACAGGCACATAAAAAAATATTTCTATGGGATCCCCCATCATCCCAAAATTGGGACTCGATAATCGTGGGAAACTTTTTGCTCACCTTCGGCTCCCAAAAAAGGCAGATCTTGTTTTTGGTTCACAATCATGCTCTGCCGAAAATTTTCAGAAGAAATACAACCCAACAAGGCTATTCTGGTGTACTCATTACTACTCATCCATCACATGTACTCCAGCCTATCATCATTAGCTATGTGTTATCATCGTTCACCTCCCATCTCCATTCAACCCCGTGTTCCTCTGGAGGGTTTTCTTCAACAAATGTCCTCACATATTCTGGCACATCATCCGAGCCTGTAAGTATCTCCAGGATCCTGTACAAGGATTCAAAGTTCCGCTGGTACGTCAGGATAGTGCTGGGAAGGGGTACATCTGCTTCACAGTTGGGGAGGTTCGCAGTAATATGCTCGCAAATTTGATGGAAATGGACCGAGCGCCGTGTTGGAATACTGGCACTAGATCCGACCGTATCCCAAAATCGATCTAGAAAGACGGCTGGTCCGAACTGTGAATCTGTCAGAGCAGTGCAGAGGTAAACGGCAATAAAGGATACATTATGATACATGAGAGCCAGATTTTTCCGCTCCTTGATTGCATGCCCATGGTTGCGACGCCATTTCTTGCATGAATCCTTGATTTCCTTGTCCAAATCACATCGTTGTTGCGATCCGGCGGGAGCAATATCACGTTTGTGGTGCAGCTCACTAAAATCATGTTGAAAAGCCGCATCTAGATATTCAGTCTTCCATTTCTTCTTCTTGCTCAGATTGACCCAGTTCCAAATGAACTTCAAGATGTCAATTGTGCGCAGGACAAAATCAACGAAAAAGACGCCCTGGTCTAGCGCCGGTTGAAGAGACAATAACTGTATCCACAGATTAGCCACCATGCATGGCTGAATATACATGAAAACTCTTACCTTGTGCGTTACCAAAAGCCTTTGATCAAGCCTGGGTTCTCGGTCGTTATCTGTTGAACGTTGACATATGTCAACCCAATCCTTGCGATCGACCAAGAGTTGCTCTAAAGCTTCAACCTATGCTTATATGAGCTTGTGCTTGTGTTCAGCAGTTTAATAGCATACCCATCCCTCCTTTGTGTCCTCAAACCCTGCAAAAACCCGACGCAAAGCATCATCCTCAGCGGCAGCTCCATGTCTTGGGGCATTGTCGAGTAGCAACCTCCGAAAATCAAGGGCCTTTAGCGGAGCTGGGAGGTGCGGAGTAACAGGCAGAACGGCAGAGCAACGCGCAGTCATGGGATTCTGTCGTACCAAGATGAGAGGATTTTTTTTGCCGCCATGGCTTGCATATCATACCTTGTCTTCTTCTGATTCTTCTTCTGAATCTTCACTGGGATTTTGAGGCTCTTGTAGTTCGGCTAATTCTTCTGCTTTATGAGCATTCTCGATGATGGTTTGTACCTCTTCGAGGATTTTATGTGACAATGCGTAGTCGTTTTTGCGCCGAGAAATTGTACCAGGACTGGCAGAGGGTGACAGTGGCTGCAGCTGTTTAGCTTTGTCTAGCAGTCTGGTCAGCAGAACCGAGTATCCAGGGGAAGAGCGGCCGTCTTCAGACATCACGAAAGACGCGCCGTGATGGAGAGTCGAGACAGAGATAACGCCCACGTGATACAAACCGCATTATTCGACGCGTCGGAACTCCCAAGCCCTACAACATAATACCCCTCCAGACTGTCTATCAGATATTCTGACCATCCACAAACTGCGTGGGTCCGTGCACAAGGGTCCGTGCGCAGACATACATAAAATCTACGTACAAATCACGACGTCCACAACATTCCTTCTCTCCCTTTGACCACCATGGTCAAACAGGCTATCCGCGCCAGTGTGGCCACATTTTCAGCAAATGTCGTCAACCCTCATGTCCAGGCCACTATACTCGACAACTTTGATGACGATTCTGATACGATTGTGAGCTCGGCACGCACCTTGGCAAATCGCATCGCAATCTTGGGCTCTTACGAGTCATTCACGGCTCTCGCCTATCCTGATCTCATCGGAAAAGAGTGGACTGACACAAAGGCGAATCCGCTGAAGAGTGAGCAGTTTTTTTTTTTCATCCACAAGGCTGTCCTGACTTGTTTGCAGACCGAGCGCACGAATTTCTGACGCAACGAGTCCACAATTCCAAGAGTCGGAGTGACCCAACAAAGCAGATGTCCTTCAAGTCGCTAATGTCCCTGCGCTGGTCATTCTTGTGGCTCGTCAGTGGTTTTCTCTTCCCTACGATGAATACGTTGTACTGAGTTTGATTTCCAGGTGCTCGAATATGGTGATGGGAACCCGGACGAGAAAGAATGGACACAGCTAACTTTCCGCGTGCGTTGATTATATCCTTATATCCGGTATGATGCTTATATTCACATAATATCCAGTGGTGCAAGGGCCTGCAACGTAGATACCGGCTTCCCTCCCTCCGCATGGACCGTATGGTCTTTGGTCTCCAAGAGATCAAACTCCTCATAGAGGAGGCCTTGACAGATCCCGTATCGTATGAGAATGTACGAATATAATTGTCTATGTGTTTTTCCATTCACTCATTAGGTCGACAGGCGTTACAGCACTGTTGTGCTTTTTTGATGGAATACCTCTTCGGTCCACGACCATCCTCCCTCTTCATCACCCCTCCTTACACCACCTTCCTGCGATTGAAGGTAAATCACATGCACTCATCTTCGCCTGCCTCTTATTCTTTATAGGCACTTGTTCTCAGAAGAGGTCCTCGCAGAGGCCTCTTTGACCTCGAAATTGAGCTCACTGTGTTCAAAGGGTATAGTGAGAATCAAATCAAGATCGTCTACTCTTTACGAGCACCCAGCCTCCGCCGTAATGTCTTCATGTACCTGGCGGGATTGGTAGTCGTCTTGGGAATCCGGCGGGGCGATTTCCTTCTCTACACAACCATGGACGAGATTCTGGACGGCCAGGAGGACACGATCAAATGGAGTAATCCCGAGCTGCCGTTCTTTCGCGCAGCAGCTCCGGGCGGAAGATCAGTCACCAAAGAACCGATGTCTTCCCAAGGGGCACGCGTGTATTTCCACAAAATAGCGGCCGCTGTGGGGATTGACGGTTAGCACCTGATTGTTTCCATATGTGACCAGATCCCTCATTTTGTGTCGGATAGGGACCGGGGGTAGCACTATGAACGCCTCTCCCTACTCCTTCCGCAGCGGTTTCGCCACTTTGCTCAAGAAGGCCGCCGGTACTGAAATTGCTGCCGGCGCTATGGCACATCGCCCCGGATCGCACACTGTCTCCGAGTCCTACGATGACGGCAATCGACGTCTCGACTTTTTCGGCATAATTACCGGCGAAAACACCGTCGACAATATCCAATCTGGTCGTGAGATTGCAGTCTATGCGGCAAGAGTCGAAGTTCCGCGTCTCACCTCCGAAGAGCTCCTTGAGCGTGAGCCCATGATCGCCATACTGTTCAAACAGGCTACCAATCTTGAGAGTGCATTGGGGTTGGGAGGAGGAGACGGTGATAGCTGGAAACAGCTCGTGGTGTGTATTTGATGCTTTATTTTCTCCTAATATTCATTGATTCCTTTTGCAGTTTACAACCGACATTATTGATGAGGATGACACTCCTGCGACAATCCTGAAATGGACCCTCGCCAGGATCAAACGCCTTTCAGCCCGTGCTCGCCTCAGCTACGCCAAAGAATATCGCGAGGAGGCGTCGCGAAAGTTGCGAGAACAGATAACGGTCGAGGAGCGGCAGCAGCGCATCAATGACTTGGCGAAACCCACTGATCTCTTGGCCACTCTCAGGGCCGCCCGGCTCAAGCTGATCGAAAGTGGCCTCCCCGCATTCAAGCGCGAGGTCGAGGATACCGAGTATGACGACGACTCGCTGCCGACCATTGCTGTCGCAGAACCCGCGGGTCAAGATCGAGACGACGGCGAGGACAACTCGGCCACCCAGGTCGAGCAAGACTTGATCCAATATATGCTGTGAGTACCTGCTGTCGTCCATCTAGATCATGGCGAGCTCAACATTCCTTATGCAGGGATCTCGCGGCATTGGCGGAGCCCGTGAAGCAGGCAGTACACTGCGATGAATGTCGCGACGATCCTACATGCACCGCGGACGACATTGCCCGAGACTGGAAATTTCCAGCGAAGCGCGACAGGCACCAAGGCTCCTACCACACCCCCGAAAAACGCTGCAAGCGGTTTCTCGAGTCCTGCGGCGCCCTCCGCCAGAATCCCGAGTCAAACCGTGTCAATTGGCACTGTCCTTGGTGCGGTGACGAGCACGGAAAGGACCCGACATCGACCGTCGGTACACACATCTATTTTGCCAAGCTCTACCTCATTCGGCATATCATCGAAGTCCACACGTCTGCCGAAGTCGACCCCATCGAGTTCGCCATCATGCAGACCATCTGCGGTGTCTCTTCCAACGCCCAGCAGTCAGCGGACGAATCAATGGAGGACATTGTCCCCTCCTCGGACAATCTGTTCTGTGACGAGTGCCGCATGGATCCATCCTTATCCGAGCAGAAACGTGGTATCAAGTTCAAGAATGTCGCGGGCAAAAAGGTACATCTCGGCGCCAAGCTCCACTCCCCCGAGGCCCGCGCCATCCGCATGATCAAGCTGGATGCTGCGCGTACGCACCTACCGGCAGACGCCATCCCCTGCCCATACTGCAAGGACTTTGAGCGTGGGACTCTCGCAGACGTCTGTGAGCATATCGTGGACGATCATGGACACCTCGACCCTGCCGTCTACAACATATATGTACAAGCGTCGCGCTTGTCTTCCGTAATCGCCCCCGCCTTCATTCCTCAGGGCGAGCGGGACGCAATCCTGCTGAGACTGTTTGAGGATGCATACCGTGACGCATGGAGCGAGGACGAGGACGAGGACATCTCCAGGGGATGGGATGAAGCGGGGGACGAGGGTACACCTTGGGCAAGCGAGGTCGGTGGCGACAGGACGGAGTGGGGCCTCACAGACGCCCGGGATGCCATGACCGATGATAGCGCCGAATGGGACATTGACTCTGATATGTGGGACGTTGCCACACAGTTTTAAACATAAAGCCTCCCTTGCTTGAGTAGTATACGCATTACTTGTTCTGACTTCAAGACTTGTTCTAATCGAGTATGCATTACAAATATTCGTTTTTCATAGTCCTTGAGCTAGGTTTACAATTGTACGACTGGTCTAATGAGAAGGGACATGCGATGGGTCTGCGTGATGCGATGGGAAGGTAATCGTAGGGAGATGACAGATTGGATTGGATGCGATGCGATGGGTCTGCGTGATGCGATGGGAAGGTAATCGTAGGGAGATGACAGATTGGATTGGATGCGATGCGATGGGTCTGCGTGATGCGATGGGAAGGTAATCGTAAGGAGGGGATATGACAGAATGGATTGGATGCGATGCGATGGGTCTGCGTGATGCGATGGGAAGGTAATCGTAAGGAGGGGATATGACAGAATGGATGTGATGCGATGCGAGGTTGCGATGCGATGTTGCGATGTGATGCGATATAATTGTAATGGGCGAGTCGGTGTGCGGTCGTAAGGAGGGGGGATATGCGAGCGCAAAGCCTTATAGACTGAACCCGAGCTCGACGTTTCTGATCTTGAGCTTTCTCTCCTCCAAGGCAAGCTCCCGCTCACGCAAATCGACATCAAGCAGGCGGTATGCTTGCGTGGCTGCAAAATGTTGCTCCACAGCGCGATAGTGGCGCTCTTGAGCAAGGGCAACATCCACATCGAGGAGCAGCTTGCGTTCATCCTGCAACAGTTTCTGGGTGGCCGTGTACTGGGCGTAGCCGTCGACGTAAAGGCGAACGTATTCAGTCGAGCCAGCAGGCATCGGTCCACCAAACTTCATGGCCTGGCGCAGGGTCGGGAAGAACGCGGGGTTATCCTGGCAGGATGGTCAGCGGATGGGATTTGAGCAATCATGTGTCTCACTATGGCCGGGTCCTCCGCCGCTCCCTTCTTCACAGCGTTTTTGGCGACCTGAGGCAATGGATCAGCTGGAATACGCGGTTGTTGGTGGGGACATACCTTCGGGACGGCGACCTCGTCACTCTGGTGTCGCGGCCACGTTATTAAGAGCTTCGCCTAGCAAACAGTTACACGTACCTCGGACTCGACCGCGGCGTCCGCCCTCTTGGGTCTCCCCCTCTTGGCGGTGGGATTCTGCAGCGATTCGATTGGGTCAGCGTGGAGCGCAAGCGACGGCGAGAACGTACCGCGGACTCGACCGCGGCGTCCGCCTTCTTAGGCTTGCCCCTCTTGACGGCGGCGGGATGCTGCAGCGATTGGGTCAGCGTGGAGGGCAAGCGACGGCGAGAACGTACCGCGGACTCGACCGCGGCGTCCGCCTTCTTAGGCTTGCCCCTCTTGACGGCGGCGGGATGCTGCAGCGATTGGGTCAGCGTGGAGGGCAAGCGACGGCGAGAACGTACCTCGGACTCGACCGCGGCGTCCGCCTTCTTAGGCTTGCCCCTCTTGACGGCGGCGGGATGCTGCAGCGATTCGATTGGGTCAGCGTGGATGGAAGGCGACGAGGATAACACTTACAGCAGGTTCTGGCTTCTTGCTCTCCATCTCACCGGCCGACTCAGTGCGCATGGCGAGAGGTATGGTACTCTGTCGCAATGATCAAAAGGGGACTGAAATAGATTAGTGTAGTAGTCCGACCTCGGTGGGAGCGGGAATCTCTTTTGCCTGGAGCGCGGCCATCAGTACTGGTCGATGTATATAAAAAAAGGGCCGTACCTTCCCTTTCGCCGCGGCAGTGAGGCGCTGTCAGATCAAGAGTCAGGAGCAGTATCGAAACAGAACAAGACAGCAACTTGCCTTGGGGCTTACTGGGGCCGGCTCCTCCTGGGAACGATGTGAGTCAAGGGGCGGTCGAAGCACAGAGACCGACTTCGTCCGATATTTCAATGGGCTAGCAAAATGTAAGCTTCAATTGCGATGGCCAGACATATCTGATAAACGTACCTCGCTTGTGGAAACTTTCTTGGGTGACGATGCCTTTCCAAGAAAGTGAGTAGATAAGGAAGGCACGAATGTCTCACGTACCGGCGGTACGTATACCGACCCGTCCTGAGGGCCTGGTCAGTATACACGATGACTCGAGGAGAAATAGCGACCCACATCCGACCCGTCATCGTCGCTGACGGAAATCTGGTGGGCCTGTGTAAAGCAAGAAATCAAATGAGATCCGAGATCAGAACCCACCTTGTAACGGGGGGTCGCATTTTCTTTTGTAGATGTCTGAGCACGGGTGCGCTTGCGGGGAGGACGGTCCTCTTCGTGCTCGTCTTCGTCTTCGTCGCGCCCCCGTTTGAGAGTACTAAATCGGATGTCGTCAGCAGCTAAGACCATGGGAATCAAGGTCAATTCCATACCGAGCCTCCTCCTCTTCGCGTGCTTGGACGCTGCGATCTCGTTGAGATGGAGAAGGGCCAGCTCAAGTAGGATGCTCACGTTAGGAAAGGGTGCTCCCCTGGAGCAACAATACTTTGGAGCGCTCCGCGTAGCCTAGCCATGGGTTTCTCGGTGGAGCTGATGCAGTTGCGATTGTCAAAACACATTTGGTGAGAGATTCCACGCCGCGTACCTGGTAGCACTGACGCGGGGAGCCAGTGTACCCGGTGCCGCAGCCATAGTTCCGCCCAAGAAATTTTGGCGCAAGGAAGCCATTCAAGATAAAGGTTATGTAGTTACAAGAAGGTGGAAGTCGACAAGAAAGAACGACTAGTCACACTGTCACGTCCATCGAGGAGTTTTATTCGGCTCCCAATATTGAAGGACCTTGCCAAGTCGCTCCTGGGTGCATAATATTTACTTTGACTCAACAGGGCGTGTAGTATAGTTGGTTATTGCGCCCGCTTCGCATCGGATTGGGATTGCGGGAGGTCTGGAGTTCGAATCTCCACTCGTCCATTCTTTTTGGACCATTTTGTTCCTTTTCTCAAGGAATCATCATCAAACGCCTCATTACGTAATCAATAGCGGTGCGAAGCGGGCGCGATAACCAACTACACTATTTGCCCGATGGGAACTTAGGGTTAAGAATCGATCATGTCCAGCTGAATATTTTCGCGGAACAACTGCACACTGGTTGCGTCTCTACCGGCACCCTCTGTGGAAGAAAGGAGGGAAGTGTATATGGTGCAGGAGAGCTCATGGGAATTCTTTTTTTCAGCATCAGCCAACAAAGCAAAACAAGTTGTCTTGCTTTGAACCTGCAGCAAAAACGGCGGCGCTGTGCTTGAAATTGCCCAACAAATATCCGAGTACTACCGTATTCATGGGGATTCATGCCTAGATGGAAGACAGATTTATTGGAATGGGAGGAAGATGGAAAGGAACCCGTAAGATCTGGGTATTCTGATGTGATTATTACTGGCCGATAACACTGACAAAACTCAAACAAAATTAGGTGCTAGAAGTTCTGCATTTTAAACTGAGGCAATCACAAGTGGCTAGTGCATGCAACATAAAGAACTTCAGACGGAGTGCATACAGTAATATTTGGACAGAGGGTTTGGCCGTACGGGAGCCGGGATTCAGCGGTAGGAATAAAATACATCCATCGTATTCGGTGATCGCGATTCAGAACGCAATGAAAGTTGCCCGTTGTAACTTACTATGAAATTAAGATTTGCTATGACTGAAATGTGACCAGGGATTTATCGAAAGTGAGGACACCAAGAGTCCGTACGAAAATTGGGCATTTCGATACGGTCGTATTTCGCCGTGATCGGAGCGACGAGACTAGTTGAAAGTTAATTTGTATAACTGTTGTTTCGGGCGCGTCTAAACTTATTGAAAGCGAGGAAATGAATGGGTTACCGCGACAAAAGAAATTGAGAAGCGTCAACCGGAAATAAATGAACGCAGCCTTCTGGACGGATTGTTCGTGAACCAGGGCCGGACCGTAGCGATAAAATTACTGCAACATCGGGAAGAAATTTACATTTGCGGTAGAGGCACTCTAGCCTCAATCAGTACCCAAGGACCCACACTCGAGCAATCTATCTTTCATTTCGCGCATTGCCGGAACCAACTGCCCAACTCACTCGTGAATCTAGCATCGCTAATCGCATTCATATCACACATGCCCTTAACAATGCAACCATCTCGCGCAGGAAACAGCGTGGCGTGGCGTCCATTGCCGACAGCACCTTGAGCTTCTACTCCAGTGGGGGAGTTGCGCAGTCAATTTCGCCCCTGGCCGACAATTCTGCGATGGAGAATCGGAGCACGGTGGTGCTATAGTTGGAGCAGGCTTCCAGTCACTCGGCCTCGGGTAATCGCATGAGAACTTATCAGAAGGCGAGTCGGATAGCACAACATGAAAGCGACAGCCTGGCGCGGCAGGATATCGGACAGTATCAGGGTGAGCACGACGAACGTGTATGCACCCACCAAGATGTGGTGTCTGCATGTATGAGATAGCAACGAAACGGCTTGACCAATCGTGGCATCGCGTGTTCCCATCCTAAATGCCCTGCGAAGCACATCCACGGAGAGTCTCCCCGAGGGCCCAACCCTTCTGGGCAAGTTCCAGCGGGGAGTTCCGAAAATAGCGCTGGCGGTGCTGCTTAGTGCGCGATGAATACGCACGGAATACATTCGCTGATTGCCAAAGACGATCAACGCTGATTACGACGGATCGCCCCGCATTCTCAGGATGTCAAGACGCGGGACCGCGAAGATGCGGAGAAGCAGGATCGTATCGCGCGATCACGATCGATTGAAGGCGCACCGGCGGGGAGATGAAAATTAAAGAGCGTTGATCCGCTTGAGGCACCTACCAGATCGTCGAGTGGAATCTATGCCGGGAGATTGCCAGACGGACACTGTGGGCGTATATCCGACAAGCATAGCGGCGGCAGCAGCGCGCAACGCACAATACAGGCATGACGTAGCGTGCAGTTCGGCAGGAAATTTTCTAGCCAACCTTCTGGGGCGACCCCAATCTCGAGTTTCGAGGATCTGAGAAGGTCGTGTACGTTAGATCACGATCGGCCCTTAGTAAGGAAAATTTCCACTTTGAGGTTATCGATGAGGATAAGGTATCGACACAGGGTGGTGTGAGAATTGTGAGGATTTATCGCAGGCTCAGTCAGCTAAGTTTGCGAGTGAGACTGACAAGCTGCAGCACAGTCTTCTGCGTTATCGATGGGAGAACGTCAAGTACTATAGCGTGAAACACATGTGTCGGCGGCCGCACACGCAGTGTAGAGTAAGGAGGTTCGGTACCAGTCGAGGCTAAGAGCCAGGAGCCATGGAAGTTTGTCAGAGAAATTTCGAAAGATTCGATAAAACTCGGATGTACTTATATCCCCGGTATTGTGATGAGTTAGTCCATCGGCATCCCAGGAATTTGTGCCGGCAGGTTGTATCGCAGAAATTAGCGCCACTTCGGATCAGCACTTGGCAGCGTGCGCAGGAGATGGAGGAAAGAAAGAGAAGGATGAGGCTGTGCTCTGATTTGTGTTGGTTGACGCAAACTTTCGAATTGTTCATCCAGGTCACGTGCATGTTCATGCAAAGTCGATTTTATGCCACAAACGACGCGTCACCAACGTCACGGGATCGTTCCTCTTTCCGCACACCAGAATTGCCGCGACTTCGCAGACATCTTGGTAGCTATGCACGATACCTGAAGTTTTGCCACCACCTCCACCTGACTCTCTAGAAACCTTTGCTCGACTTTCTCGACAATTCCCGGGCATATCTGAATCAGTCTGAATCTGAGAGACTTCGGCTATAAGTATGGCTTTTCGACCGATAAATGGACTCCATATACTCAACAAACTTGCGCCGTCGCTAAACTACCCGTCGTTTGCCAAATCCTTGTCGGTTGTGAGTCATTTAGTCGCCTGAATAACCCCTTTTCTCTGATAAAAAGCAGGACCACTTGACTAGAAATGTCGACGATTTGGTCCCTCAGTCACGTCCCAAACGTCGTTCTTGCCTGCCTCTGCCGAGCGTCCCAGGAACTTGGTTTTTCGCCGGAACCCCTCTATGTGACATATTTGCAGTGTGGTGCCTCGAAGCCCTTGCATTTCATCAAGTCTCCCCCAGTTTGATGCTGAGGCTCTCGATTTGAACTGCAATTGCCTCGTTGGACGTTTTAAAGTCCACTTGGAAGGAACTTTTCGCTTGGTTTCGAGAAGCTCAACACTTGGTCAAGACCATAGTTTATAGCCGTGACGGGATGCCGTGCTCTTCACCAGTCTTCGAGGCTTGGTTACCACCGTGGGAGCAGGTGGCGGGGGACCTTGAACTGCTCGGTGCAGACACGTGGTCCACAGATGGCGGAAAAGTACGTCTTTCATCCTCATCACAGTCCTATCAGCCAGGTGAAATATCTTAACGAGACGGAAGTACCTTGCCGAGAAATCAATGTCTCTGCCTTGTCAGACATTTCCACCTCCCGGGCCTTCGGTTCCCATCTATGTCGTACGATTTCGAACGCATAAAGACGCTGCCTTGGTGGAAGAGGCCATACCGTTGCGTGAAACCGCATTACGACTTCGTCCACCTAGGCCTGCGGATATAAATTGTCATATATACCTACCCCTTCGTTGCGGCACGCGTCTTCGGTTCGAGGATGTAATACGCAACTGCATATGTGTAAATTGGCGTCAACTCGTGGTGATTCCGGTGGACCTCTTCACGATGTCTTATCTTCTCCGAATTTTGGCTTGAGCCAATCACATTCATACGACGAGGTAAGTTTCATGTCTTCGTTTCATGCTTTGCTAACAATTTCAGCGCAAGATTAAAAAACCCGTGACCCTCATCATCCACCACTCTTACCTCAGCTTAACCTACGAAAATCCTGAAAACTCCCGATCCGATCCGGCAGAAGCCTAGGCTCTCATAGACAGAAAATTTGTGGTAAAGCTCAATCTTGACTACCATAGACAGGTATATTCTGGGTGACCGCTCCCCGCATGCAAGGCAACAGACCCACAATCACCTTTTTGGGCTGCCAGTCTCACGAATTCCAACAAGACTTCAACACACCAATTATCAATTATTGTAGGTTTCTGTCCATAATAGTGATAGTACTCGTAAAGAAAAACCTATCCTCTTACACCACAGTTGTAGTCCAGAAGTCGAACGTTTCCGAAGGCGCCCCGCTACACTGCCCAAGATCAATGATATCGGTGGTATGTTCAAGTTGCACGCAGAGGCCGCTGGGAACGGACTTGATCGCACAGCCGACAGCGAACTCTCCGCCACCCGGAGACGACGACGCGCCCGGGTTGCACTGATTGCATTCGATCTCCCAGATCTGCGTTCTACAAAGTTTGAACGGGTCAGGTTCGTTCCCAACACAACTCAATTGAACATACTGCTTTCTGGAGTCAATCTCTTCCAAGGTCAGCAACCCATTCACTACATCCACGACTAGGCTGTTGTCGCCAGTGATTCCCCTGGGCCGGATTGTGAATTAGAAATTACGAGTGGTATCCCCAAACCTCGACATACTTGATAATGAAGGTAGGGTTAGCTGAGCCTGTTTGCTCCACGTGCCATGGTGTGCCTATATCACTCTCAAGAAGCGTCCCAGCGAGGACGGGCCATACACCCCATTCACGGGCACCGGACACAATGGATACGGCGGCGCCTTCGAAATTCGGGCTGCAGGTGGCTTGACGGGCGAGGGGTGTCGCGGAAACAGCGCCAATAATGCAGGCAACAGCGGTGAGAGAAGCGAGAGAAAACATTAGGCCTTGAATGAAGTGCAGAACTGTGATACTCGAGGATCAGATTGAATGATCACTTTCCAGTCAGCTTGGCTTTTATACGATTTTTTAGCGGCAAAAAATAAACTTGGCTGTGTTTTACGCCTGCTACTCTGTGCATTCTAGCTGCTACTCTGTGCATTCTAGTGTCCGCCCATGTAAAACGAGTCCAGGCGGCGGGGACGCCGGAATGGTCGGGCGACTCGGGATGCATCGGTGCAAGGAATAAAATACTATGCTGTGTCAGCAGTGGCCGTCTCCGTCTCCAACAAATCTCCGCCCTCTGCTTATACTGTGGTGAAACAGTCGGGCAGTGTAAGCAAGAATATGCCAGGTCAAAATGGGCGGTATGCGGTGTCGGTACTTTAAGTTGCGACAAAAGTGTTCAACCTCTGACGTGAGCGGCATCTCAGTTTGTTCGATTCGGTTAGCGACTGCGACCGCTCACTGCGTTATGCTTCGGTCGCCACGGGTACCTAGACAATTCTTTTGGTTTCAGACTTTTGTTGGGGCTATTTACAAATGGTTCGCGGAGTTGGAGGCTTGCTGCAATGACCCCGCAAAGTCTACGGTTAGTTTACGTGTTTTTGTTCCTGCTAAAGTATTCACTGAAATCATTGTCAGCCCGGAATAAAGCTCTTTGAGCTCTTTCACTACACTACCTGACCAAAGCCTCTGCGACATCTTCAACGGATTCAGAATTCGGCGGAATAATTTTCTCCCCCGATATAATACAAAGGTGATGAGCTCTACCAATTTCAACCAACACATAAGTGCTGGCCGACTTGTGAGTAAGTAATACTGTAGGTACACGAAACCTTAAGCGAACTAATTTCATAGCAATGTCATTCAGGACAACAAGACCGAGGTGCTGGGGCGCGGAGCCGGTAGCTGTTTGCAATCACCTGGATCCAGCCAGGACGGATTCGAATGTTTATACAGCGGTTTTCGTGCCCGACACAATTCCACCCTCATCATTTTCCAAGCCAATCTGCACTACTATCAACGCTGGAACGATATTCTGGAGGAAATCAGCAAGATGAGCGTTTAGGGAACTGGTTCCGCACCATTAACTGTAGGCCAATCACAAACACCGTATTACTTCCAGTAGAGGTGCTCAGAGCAAGCAATACCATTTCCGCACAGAGACACAGGAGGTATAGCACGGCCGATTCAAGCCTAGTGTCCATGCGGTCAGAGAGTAGATGGTATGGAGTGCAGAAGAAGGTACTAACAGCACCTTGATCGCGGTGTTGTATCGCCGGATGAAGGTTGTTTGCCCTAATGTGCGTAAATTCCGCCGGGTGTACAAAATTCGTCCAACCATTAGAGCAGCCAGACTAATATTCGTCGCGAGAGCCAAGGCGAGGAAATCGATGAGGGAATCCGCATAGAGCACATGCACTGGGTAGATTTGGTAGGACGCCACATAACCCGCAGCTTTTTGCACATGAAAAATATATAAGTTCAGGTTTGTGGGATATTAGAATGGAAGGCAAACCAGTCGTGGCAAAGGCGAGAAGGACTGGCAGGGCGACAACCCATTTGTGGCTCGTCTTCCATATAACATAACAGCGGAAGATCTGCCAAAGAATCAATAATGTCGTGCGCAGGATTTTGTGGTTTTCGTAGTACCAAAAGGCTATCCGTCACGGCACTGGAGCGGTGAGTCGACCTACAAAAAAAACCTGATGAGCCTGTCCACTCACTTGTCTGTAACCCCCAGAATATATTGCGCAAGGTGGATGAAGCTCCTCGTCTGCTCCCATTGCAGAACTTCCCCAGATATATCATCGTCCCGCGCGAGTAAGAAAAATGTCCGGAGAGCCAGTCTCAAGAGCACGGCGTGCAGGATGACCTGAACTGTGCCGAAGATGCACATCGCTCCAATGAGGCCCCCGAAGATTCGGTACCCGGTGGGTCGTCGTCGGCGTAGCAGATATAATGCAAGTATCAGAAGGACGACGTAAATTCCTGTCAGGGATGATTCAAAGACTCTTGATCGAAAGGAAAGACGGATCCAACATACCGTACATGAACCATGCGATCTTTTCAACGGCAACAGAGCAGCTGGTTAGATTCTGCCTTCACAGTGCCTTTTCCACACACCTCGGCCATTAATACATCATGCGATGCAGATTGCCCAGCGGCGGTGGCGTTTATCATCGAGGGAAAATATGACCAATTTTGTGAAATGTTTTTTGAATGCCTGCTGGAGGGGAGGGGAAGGGGAGGGGGGGGGGGAGATACAGCGCTCCCATATCGCGCTGGTATAAGTATGTCCGAGTCCAATCACTCTTGTTGCCTTAATCTTTGAAAAGTAGCGACGAATGGTGACGAACCGCCACATAATCATTCTCGAGCTGAATGTGCATCAGCCTTTCGGCGTTTTGCTTGTCACTTGATTGGTCTTGAATGCACTTTTCCTCTTGAACCCAAAAAATTTGAAAAACTTTAGCTTGTCAAAATGGATAAAAATGAGCCCGCACCCCGTAGGAAAAAAGTTTTTTTTTAACTTGTGGAAAATGGGACCTGGCTTGATCACTTATCACTTGCGGTCTTTTTGGGCCGAAACAAGCGAAATCAAGTGCGATCAAGTGTTGTGGGGGCACAGCCTGAGTTAGTCTCTAAGTCTCATAGACAGATGCTACAACAATATTAGTGCTCGTGCCTCGCATGTTGTAAGCCTGAGTACTATTCCGAGACTCATAATGTGAATCTCACATTACATAATACGCAGTTCAGCTTGTGGACCGCGCGAGTATAATATACCCCATAGACTTCGGATAGCAAGTTACAGCTAGTCTCTCTTGACAGACACTCTATATCAGTACTTCCTCGTACCTCGGTTGATATAGAGTTCCGAGATGCCCTTGACGTGAGGCATGAACAGATTGAGGGTATTATAAGCTAAGAGCGTAAGATTTGCGTGAGTGTGATGCGATCGTGACTCCTGTCACTTCCTCGTCGCGTCCACGCACCCAAACTCTCCCTCGCCTTCTTCGCCCGCCCTACCGCTTTCCCTTTTCTGTCCTAGTGCGTGGTGTGAGTGGTTTGCGCTTCATCGCACCACCCCAGCTCTCTCCAATCCAGAGCTGGTCCACGCTCAGAGCCCGACTGTGACTCGGAGCCTCGGACTCCAGCGAAGTCGGCCCGCCACGTCCGGTCGCTTCCCGCCGCGTCCCGAGCCTGCGGGCCCGAGCAGCCCAGTCGCAGCCCTTCGGGCTCACCTCGTATCTCTATCTCTATATTAGCGTGTCTGCTAAATATAGAGATCCGAGAGATATCTGCCCGTACTTACACGGAGTAGATCGTCGCCTTAGCCTATCTGTTGGTTACCGCACTGATTAGCCGGTATCCTGTGTTATTATGTAATCGTCCCAAATGGGGGTTCATGTGGCCAAGTCCTTGACGCGACTTAGACGCGTCGTGGGCTCTCTGGGGGGCTGGGAACAAATTTCAAGCTTCGAGCCTTGACTTTACCGACAAAAATAATTTTCTGAGTCTTTATGCGCCACTCGAAGTGAAAAATGGCTGCATAACAATATCATCCTTTGATTTTTCATGCTGCTGTGTCGGAAACATCCATTTCACCTATGAACAAGCTCTAATGGTCCAATGTCCCAAATAAGGATCTTACATGCTTGGCGGGAGGTCTAACAAGAAATTTCGCAGGGAGGCCGAGAAACGTGTCGAGACGCGTCTGGCTAATGATTTGTTTACGCATGCATCCGTGATGGTTACATAATAACGCAGGCTACAATCAGCGCGGTAACTAACAGACTGAATTACAGCGACTCCAAGCCTTCTGTGCGAAAATGTACAATATACATTCTGTCTGGACAGACGTTCTAATGGCTAACTCGTTTGAAGCGTTTCTGAATCAGCTAGGTGAGTAAATTTAACCCCGATCAGCTCTGTCAGACTCAGTTGATCGGCTTTTAAATGCCGCGTCAGTCTACAACTGCCATGTTTTCTCGTCTGTGGGCGTTCCTTGCACCTCATGCATCGACTCCTCCGCCAGCAGACATGCGCTGCATTCCGTGCACTGGCTTCGATGTCGCGACTCGGGATCTTGTCCTTACCACTGGTCTCATCATTGACACGCGGTTGGATGCTAAAAAATTAGAACAGAGCCTTTCGATGCTCGTTGAGCGCAGGTTTCCAAGGGCGGGAGCAAGACTTGCGCTCAGAAATGGAGTGGGTGTATTCAACCTTATTTTCGGCGTGTTCCAATAAAACATTCGCAAAGATGTACGAGTTCCAAGTGCCTCGCACCTTCAATTCAACCACCCCGCCGATAGTATTCACAGCGGAGGATTTCGCCGAGCCGTATCGGTCGGTGGCGCGTCCCGAGATTCCGACCCATCTTGTGGGCGACTTCGCTTCTCAGCCAGTCGTTTGTCCGCTACCGCTGGCGGAGGATTACTTCAAAAGCAAGACATGCCCGGCTTCGCTTGAAGGATTCCTGGTGCCCAACACGCCGTTGGTTCATGTTCATGTCGCTATCTTTGACGATGTCACGTTCATTGGTGTAACCTCCGGGCACATCACATTTGATGCACTTGGGACGCGGACGCTACTCCATGCGTGGACGCGTCTACTCAGCGGGGAAGATATTGATGCGATCCCCTGTATGGAATGGGATTCAACACCGTTCGACAGTTTCAGAGGACCGACGACTGTGCCGCACCAACGTGGATGGTTCGAACTCGGACTGCTCGGACAGTTCTGCTTTATCGTGTTCTTTATACTGGGGATTATACGAGACCCGAAGGAGGTGAGCTATCTGGTCCGGGTACCCAAGGATTTTCTGGAAGGTTCCAAGAGCGAAATAATGGACAATCTGAAACTTCAGGGCTCCACCGAGTGGGTGGGGAGCTCCGACGTCCTTTTGGCGTGGTGGTTCAAGGTTGGTTTTTATTTGTTCATATATTCGGCAGCTAATCTTGGTTACATCTTACTTCAGACGATTTACAGTCTCCGCAAAATCGGTGACACAACACCGATCCACATTCATCTTCCCGTAGATCTACGCGAAAAACGCATTTTCCCCGGCGACTCCACTCTCGCCACCCCGTACATTCACAATGCCGTCGCTTCAATCGCTGTCCCCGCCATCCCAGTCAGCGTCTTTCAAACAGAGTCCCTCGGCGAGATCGCGCTGCGTCTGCGGCGTGCCATACTTGCGTACAACGCAGACCTTCCAGGAATCCAGGCAGACCTGCAATGGCGCTGTGCGAACCCTCTACAGACTCACTTCCCTTGTCCGCCGGGCGGCGAGTTCACTTTTCAGACGAATTGGCGGGCGGCGCACCTCGGGGAGTTGGATTTCTCCGGGGCCCGCACGCTGCAAGGAGCCGGAGAGAATGGAAAGGCCCACGTGCTGTTGGCTGTAGGGTATGTTTTGTCGTCCCAAAATAACCCAATGAGAGGTGCTGGCGGAATTTTTATGGAGGACGAGGATGCCATATGGATGTTCCAGATTAAAGGAACGAAAGACTGGGAACACATTCGTCGCAGCGGGCGGATCGCGTTTATTTGAATATTAGCTACTAGTAGCTGCATGTGTCCTGAATTACACGACAGTTGCACGTTGAGCACCTGAGGCAATTCACATCGAAGATTGAAGAAGAACTATCCGACACCTGTCCTTGAACGAAGAGAATCATCGAGACAGATCTATTGACCAGTTTGCACTTTTCAGGTAATTCGTTGTAGTGCTGGCCAAAGATAGTCCCGTCCTGTACGGTATGTATGCTCTCAGCAACTCGTTGTAGTGCTGGCCAAAGATAGTTCCGTCCTGTACGGTATGTATGCTCTCAGAAACCGTGTTGTCCGCGCAATCATCTGATGTCCTGCCACGAAAAACTAGATGCAGGCTCTCCTGCGGTCCATAGCAACGAACCACTTTATTTCAGAGCCAATGAATCCATAAGCATCGAAGACAGGCCTCGCCAGTAACAAGGTCAGCATGTCCTTCCGATATTATCGACGGCACATATTTCCGAGTCGAGGGAGGATTTTGCCTGTATGACCATTGAACTGGAAAAAGCCAGTGATTGTGCGGCGCCGACGGCGCAATAGCACCGTATCAATTGTGTTCAATGTACGGTGTGCAGGAAGAAAAGTTAGTAATACAGAGAGATAAGTACACCTAAAAGAGATCGGAGATACGAAATTGCGAGACATGGGATCATGTCGAAGAGGAGAGTGATACCGTGAACACTCTTGCAGTCATCACTCAGAATCGCTATCCTCATCGACAGCCACCAGGTTCAACTCCTCAGACTCTTTGCCATTGAAAGAGAACCTCGGGATGGAAGGAAATGCCCTACGATAGGAACGCTCGAGTCTTGTTACTCTGCCAGTGATATCCACTGCCTGTAGCTTGCAGCCAGATTTCGATATAAAAGTTCTCAGCGAATTAATGGGTTTCCACCCGAGGAGTTGTTCTGGGATCCGGAGACTGCGAAGAGCAGGAACGACAAAGGATTGGAGATAACCTGTGACGGGGTCGCTATACCGATGGAAGGTCAAGGATTCCAAAGACGGAAGCACAATATCAGGTCCAATATATTCAACGGCATTGCCGTCGTTCCAGGGACGGAGGTGACAGTGAACCAGGTTCGATGTCCGGTGTAAAATATCCGTACTTGCGTTTAGCTCTAGGTCGCGCAGAGTCAGGGACGTCAATTGTCCCCATGGTAAAGTGACAGCAGCAGCCGCGGGGTGAGTGAGGACAACCGTGCGTAGCAGGGGCACCTCGAGGAATCCAGAGTCGGCGGGACTTTCAAGTGCTAGATCCAGGTGACGAAGGAGAGGCAGTGGCTCTTGAAATGAGGTGGGGGTGGATGTAATAGGTCGAGTCGCAGGTACTCCCAGCGTGCACGGTGGACAGCAAGGGCCGAAATAAGGGCCGACACCATTTTAGACGTATGTACCAGTCATTGATATGAATTGAAAGAGGGCAATTCCCTGACCGAATCAGCCAGATATTCGCAATATGGCTTTGTCGCTCCGAAGGAATTGTATTTCCGGATAATCTGATGGCCCTCCAGAGCTCGGGGGTGGTCAACGCTACGTCTCGCCATTGACAAATCTTTGTCAGAATGTCGGCGAGAGACTCCCTGTAAGTGGGGGGCAGTGGGGATAGACTGGGAGGAACTGTAGGAAGATTTCCGACATGATTTCGTTCGGCAACGTCAGGACCGGATATGTGTAGGAATCAAGCCGTTCCTGCACCAGCGCTTCTCAGCGTGCAATTGGGAAAGGGTGCGCTCGAGGTGCCGCATTTGGGCCTCCATATCTGCGACGCGCGCACGCTCTGCCCCAAAGGCACTGAGCATGGTTGGAATGAGCGAGAATCCGGAACGTGAGCGTTCAAGATGCAGGATTTGGGCCTCTATGTCTGCGAGGCGAGCACGGTCTGCTTCGATAGCACTGAGCATGAATAACATAGGTGTTCGGTCAACACTTGGAGGTCTAGAGTAGGATCAGTATTGTATACCATTCAATTCTACGAACCCACCTTGAAGTCCTGCGCGTCCTGGAACTCGAGAAGAAACGCAAATGCACTGCCACTGTCGATCCCATCACGTTTTCCCAAGTCGGCCTGTAGTACCGACGAAACTTCAACGAAACTTCATTCTTCAGCCATGCACAGAGAGGCAAAGGAAATGCCAGGCCCTCTGTCATCCATAAAGTCCGGGCCATCATACCGTGGAATATTATAGCGTCAGGGCGTGGCCATGGAATCAACTACTTATAATAGAATGGACCCTATGTTGGATCTCTGTCTGCCTCACTGGTAGTGTGTGAGCTGGTGTCCTCGGAATACATGAATTTTAACCTCTGAGCGACGAAAAATACGACTACCTACATGAATACCATGCCAGACGGGGTCCAATTTCAGTGGTCCAATTTGAAGTTGAAATTTACGGGATAAATTCGTTACAGACTGCAAGCTAGGTCTATGTAGGGAAGGCTGGGTACGCTGTTTGTTACAATGCTTCCTAGAAAATGTCACTCTGCAGGTCGGGACTATCCATGTATGAAGGTCCGGAAGTAGCAAATTATGAGCGACATCGGAATGATCGGATACATTCCAGTTAACGAATGCGAAGGATTTTTACTGTCCAAGAAGTCAGCGGAAATAAGGCGAAAGATGGCTATAACTCACGAAGATGAATTATTCAGGTTGGGATCGCTGTCGACGTCCGAAGAAGACCAATTATTCCACGGAAATGCATGGCGGTAGGAGTCCTCGTTGGAGCCTTGTCTCTCCGTGATGTGTAATTCCTGTAACTTGCAGCTGGATCTCGATATAAATGACGTGAGCAATTCCAAGGGGTTCGACCCAAGGAATCGTTCTGGGACTGTGAGACTGCGGAGAGCAGGAGCAGTGAGGGTGTCGAGATGCCCTGTCGTCACATTTCCACTTGAGGTCCTCCTCAAGGTCAAGGATTCTAAGCACGGAAGCACGATAGTACTAGTAGGCCCAAGGTCATCGCCGTCAAAGTGATAAAAGAGAGATAGCTCGCAATGGACCAGGTTCGATGTCTGCTGCAAAATTGGCAGATATTCGCTTGGCGTTACCCAGCACAAAGTTAGGGAAGTCAGATCCATCCATGGCAAGGTGATATCCATGATGGCAACCTCGTTGAGGACAACTGTCCGCAGCAGAGGGACCTGACGGAATGAGGAGATACTCGGAGGAATGTTAAGCACCAAATCCAGATGGCGGAGGAGAGGCATCGGACGTTCGAAAATCGGCTGGGACTCTACAAGGTGAAGTTTCAAGTACTCGCAGCGCGCGTGGTGAGGAAGGAGGAGCGAAAAAATGTCAGACGGGTTAACTCCATCTTTAATATAGATGGAAAGAGGGCATGAACGGGACCGGGTCAGCCAGCCATCGAATACATCGAGTTGTCGTTCGAAAGAAATGTGATTTTCGAGTGATCCGATATCGATTGCTCTCCAGAGCTCTGGGGTGGCCAGTGCCACGTCTCGCCATCGGCGACAAATTCTTGTTAGAAAAGTAGGTGAGTGGATCCCGGCAAGTGGCGAGCGGAGGGGGTACACTGGCAGGAAAGCTAGGAAGATCTCCGAGACAATTTCGTTCGGTAACGTCATGACTGGGTACGTGTAGGAATGGAGTCGCTCTTCCGCTAACGCTTTCGCCGCTCGCAATTGCGAAATGGAGCGCTCAAGGTCCACGATTTGAGCCTCTATTTCTGCGACGCGCGCGCGGTCGGCCGCAAGCTCGCTGAGCATGGCTAATGCTTGGAATGTGGCTGTTCTTGGTGGCTCAAAGTCTGACGCTGGAGCGAACCAGGCCGTAGTCACGGGAGAGATTGCTTTCAGCAGCGCTACGGGCCTAGTGAGCGTGTATAATATTATGTATTTCGTAAGTACGCACAGTTAAAGTTGATCTGCGTACACCTTTCAGGACTCGGAGTGAAAGCACAAAAAATCAGAGGTGCGACGCAAAAGGGATAACTGGACTGAAAAATGGGGGTCAGCAGAGTATTACACTTCTGTATAGAGATACCTATTCTCTGCGGTTCTCTTTCTTGGTCTTGGTCTTGGAAGAAATTGGTTGTCGTTCGCGAGAAAGGTTTGCACCGCCACCGTGACGGATTTAGACAGTGACACTGTCATACCACCTTCGACTTGTTTTCGACCTCACCCGAGCCTCTGCGCAATATGGACGATGAAACGGCAGAGATAGAACTGGTGTGTTTCATTGCGAGTACCTGTTCCTCTCTAAATTCCACACCAGCTAGAGCAAAATCTCAATAAAACTCGTCAAATCTCCCAGCGAATGACCAGTATGTTTCCGTTCAGCAACAAACGTCTCTCGGACTCAACTACCCAGCAATTTTGAATAGCTTCGATACTAGACTCGCGAGGCTTGAGAAATCCATTCTTCCACTGTATACTTCGACGCAGATTTTGAATCGTCGCGCAAACAGTAGGTGTAACTATGGGTATCGAATCCGACCTCACTCGGAATCCCAGACATCGAGAAGGCCTTGCTGAAGATAGATGAAGTGGCCAGCAACCAAGAAGGGATAGCAGCCGAGGAAGCACTGATCTTACGCGGGTAAGCTTCGCTCGTCCTGGTACCCCACATTCATCTCACAGTCCACAGACCCCAGCCGGGGCAACTACCCGTCTATCAGGAGGCCCTAGAGCGTCTAAACGCTTCAATAGCCTTCAAGGCGTCCGACCGCGGCTCTCTCGACACCGCGCGCCTCGTAGAGACCGGCGCGAAGAAGCTCACGCAGCTATTCACCAAGCTCGTCGCAGAGGCATCCACCGGGTCGACCCCGCCACCGAACACGGAGATCACCGCCGCACCATTTGCGCCTGCGCTCCTCAACACGCTGCGCCCGCTGATAGCGTTCATGCGCACGTTGCCCCTGCCGGCGTCGCACCCGTCGCACCTGCGGCGCCCGCGATCTTGTCGACGCTCAAGGACGCACAGAAGGGGTACGCCGACATGCGTGGTACGTGGAGCCGCAAGTGCCTCGAGACCCAAGGCAAGCGCGTCATCGACCGCGCTGAAAGTATGGACTCCATTGTCGCTGGCAAGGACTTTGGCCGTTGGGTCGAGTCGCTGCTGAGCGTCGCTGATGTTCGTGCGCTTTATATTCTCTCCAGCTTAGAAGCTGACCCTGGTGCAGGAGGAGTACAAGCACATTAAGGAGCTGAGCCCGCTGAGCAGCCCGAACGTCGTCGCGTCCTCGTACAACACGCTTCTCAATCCGATCCTCTCGCTCTTCAGCACGACGCTCACGTCTCTCATCGCCTTCATCAAGAGTTCGTTGCACAAGTACGCCTTCCTCGCGCTCGCGTCGTACGAGGCGCTCCTCGACTTGCAGCCGCGCTGGGACACCCTCCTCGCCCGCCGCGGGTCCGAGAACGCCAAGGCGAACGAGCTCAAGGACGGGCTCAGCACGCTGCGTGGCGTGTGCCTGCGCTCATTCCCCGAATTCCTCGCCGACATCAAGATGGCGAGCCTCGCGAAGGGCGGGCCGGGCGGCGACACGAGCACGAGCGTCGCAGACTTTGTCGTGCAGGCGGTGAAGTACATGGACCGGCTCCCGGAGGTGCACAGCGCGGCGGGCGCGGCGCTGCTGCAGCTTGGGGACGGAAACTGGAAGATGGGCGAGGGTGTGACGGTCGGCAAGGGCGCGAAGCTCGGGGGCGGCGACGAACAGCTCATCCTCGAGCATTTCATGTGTCAGTTCCTTATCCTCCCTTCCCCCTTGTCGCAGTGCTAACGAAACTTGACATGCAGACGACGTGGTGACGACCGCAATCAACAGCCTCACGACCATCTCGCGCACCCAGCGGCGCCCCGCGCAAGGGTCGATGTACCTGCTTAACAATATGTCCTACCTACAGCACAACACTGTGGTCGAGCCCGCGCACGAGGCCCTGCTGGACTTCCTCTCCAAGCCCACGCAGGATGCGATCAACTCGAACTTCCGCACCGCCAAGGCAGCGTACTTCGACGCGAACTTCTCCCCGCTCCTGCAAACGCTCACCGACGACCCGGGGAGCGGGAAGAGCGGGAAGAGCGCGGCAGTGAAGGAGAAGTTCACAAAGTTCTACGAGCTGTTCGATGAGGTGCTGGAGCGGCACAAGGGCGCGCGGCTGCTGGAGGACGACCCGGATGCGCGTATGGCGATCGGAGAGGATGTGGTGAAGCTGGTGGTGCCGAGTTTGGTGCGGTTCACGAATAAGTATCGGGAGAAGGAGTTTAGCAAGAGTGAGTTTGCTGTTTCCTGTCTCTTCCTATGCTGATCACGGTGGTTCTAGATCCCCAGAAATGTATGTCCATCCTTCTGCTGCGCGCCACCCTTTCTGACCATGCATCCCCCAGACATCAAGCAGTCGTCCGAGGATGTGGAGAGGCAGCTGAGGTCAATTTATCGATGAAGCTTGGGTCGCTGGCGATCCATTGTATTACCATCTTGTATTACTTGCTTTCCGGTGTCCTGTGCAATGTAGACTAACGGGCTGACTCGAGTATGGAGGAGTTTTGGGATCAAGTTTGGAGGTCGTCGTGACATCAGGCTCCGAGGTTGGCCTCCAACCTCAAGCTCACTTCTGATCGCAGACGCGATCAGGCACTCTGGCGAGGAGAGCCTTTGAATTGCGCTATGAATGTACAAATATCTAAAAATGATTCTAGTGTTACAGTTACTTGCGAGACACGGTCGCAGTGATCAGCCCGCTGACGAGCGAGCGAATCAGCCATCTGACAAGGGGCGACTGAGAGCGGACTTTGGCGCACCTGGGAGCCGCGACGGGCATGAACACCTCTGCCTGTGCTCTGGAATCAAAAGAATAAATATGAATATATCATATGTAAATCAACGACACGACGAACGCACGGGACGAGGTTCTCGACGCCGAGGTAGCCCATGTCGACGGGGATGTAGTGCTTGTTGGGCAGTGCGTACGAGACGGTCTGGACGTGCGCGTTCTGCGCGATGATGAGGCGCGCCATGCGGAAGAGCGTCGCCTGCGGGTGGGTGTCAGGCAACAGAATAAAGAAGAGATAGCACGCGATAAGGAAGGGGCAAAAGGAAGGGGAGAGGGAGCGTACCTGGACGGAGGCGCTGTTATCGGACGCGAAGATATCGAGCGTCACTTTACGCGCGCTCGCGGGAACGGCGGTGTCCCACACGCTGCCCTGGGCGATCTCCGCCTGCAGGACTATGATCAGTATATATCGGCGTCGTAGAGGTAAATGGGATGAACGCACTGGGATCGCGAATTGCTCGACGTCTGCGTCCGTCGGCTTGGGGATCTCGACGGGCGAGAAGGTGTATGTGAGGTCAATGGAGGTAGAGAGGATGCGGTCGTCGACCTCCTTGAGGGTGGTGTATTTGTCGCGCACGAAGCCGGAGAAGGCGGATTCGGTGGTCTTGAGGACTGGACGTATTGAATATCAATTCGAGGATAGAAGCGACGGGGCCGTACCAAGGAGGTCAGAGAGACCGGCGGTTACGTTGGCGATGAGCTTGTCCTTGCCTTTCGACGCATCGACCTGAGACCGATATGATATTTTCACTAGAGTGTAGTGAGAGTCCACACCTCGACTTTGACAATCCGCTTCTCATCCCCGTCGCGGATAAAGGAATGCGGATGTTCCGCAGTACCTTGTTCGCCTGCGACGGGGATGCGCGACCACCGTAGTTGCTCGACGGTCACAAAGGCCTTGTGGATGTGCGGATACTTGGAAACGAGGTGCGTGCCCAGGTGTAGTGCAAATCGCTCGGGAATCAGAACATGGGGCGAGATCTTCGCGATATCTAGCGAGTGAAGGCCATTCAAGAATCGCCCATCATTCGCAAAAGAGACGCACAGTATGTGATATTCTTGACTAAGTATCATCGAATCAGTCGACTTTTCAATACAACTGGTGATTTACGCACTCGAGTCCGTTGCAACCACGACGGAATTGTCTGCTTCGGTGTAGCTAGACTGATAATCCACCTTTCTTCCAGGAAAATAACGGTGGCCCTACCTTGTCTCGATATCGCCCTCCAGCAGCGCTTGGACGTTATATTCCACGATATGATGCCATTTGCCCTCGCGGACGACGCGGAGGACTCTGACCTTGTCTTTGCCGTACCGTGCATGGCTAAGGAAAGAAGTTTCGTCCGACATCGTGCTTAAGGGCAAACTCTATGTAGTGGTGGTTTGGATTAGGATCGTCAGTGGCAGTTCAGTGGCAGTGCAAACCGTCTCCTTCCTTTATTGCCTCCAGGACGCGCAGGACTTCGCCGTGGTACGTAGAATTTGTATGATTCTGACTTTCTTCTCAACCTCCCAGTTATAACTCTCATGCGTTGCATGCTCAGTGCCGTCGAAGCGGATCGTGCTCGCCTCGCAGACATAGAGGCCCAAATTCTAGATCTTGAGCGCCGCTCGCTTTCGGAATTTCCACTCATTCCAATCATGCTCAGTTCTTTTGGGGCGGATAGGACTCTTATCGCAGACATAGAGTCCCAAATACGGCACCTTGAGCGATCCCTTTCCCAGTTGCGCGCAGAGAAAACGCTGGTGCATGAGCGCATTTATTCCTACAAATACCCAGTCCTCACGTTGCCGAACGAAATTGTATCGGAGATCTTCATACACTTCCTCCCAGTCTATCCCCTCTGCCCGCCACTTACGGGGGTCGACTCACCGATCTTTCTGACACAACTCTGTCGCCACTGGCGAGCCATAGCGCTGGCCACCCCGGAGCTCTGGAGGGCCGTCAGACTATGCGGACGCATTTCATTCGATAAACAACGTCATATGGCCCATTCCTGGCTGATGAGGTCTCGGAGCTGCCCTCTTTCCATCGATATCACTGACCATCCCGACTGGCTTCAGCTTCAAGTCATGCCCCTCGTTTCTCACCGCGCGCGCTGGGAGCACTTGCGACTTGACCTTAAAAGACCTCACCTTCCCACATTTCAAGGGCCGATTCCTCTCCTCCGTCACCTAGATCTGGCTTTTAAAGTTCCCGCCATCTGTGAATTAACCAGGGTACCCTCCCTGCGCTCGGTTGTCCTCAATCATGTCGCGGCTTTTTGTGTTACTTTACCGTGGACCCAATTAACTTCTCTAACTTTGCGCGGCGTACAGCCGAGCCAATGCGTTCCAATTTTGCGGCAGACATCGAACCTGGTCCATTGCGAGCTGTGCGTCCACAACCAAACAAATTACAGTAATCAGCGTACGCCCGACCTCACGCTTCCGTTCTTGAAATCATTGGTCCTGAAAAAAATTAAAGGCGATTGCCCGGTGACAGGGTATCTCGAAACCTTCGTCGTCCCTGCTCTCCGCAGCCTCCAAATCCCGGAAAAATTCCTTGGATCGAACCCTATTGGGTCCCTGACCGGATTCATAGCGAAATCTGGCTGCAGCCTACAGGA
The DNA here is from genome assembly GCA_029378395.1 of Mycena leptocephala. Classification (NCBI taxonomy): domain Eukaryota; kingdom Fungi; phylum Basidiomycota; class Agaricomycetes; order Agaricales; family Mycenaceae; genus Mycena; species Mycena leptocephala. Next base: position 59,599 of record JARJLF010000159.1, on the reverse strand, counting down.
AATACACATCACTGGCAAAAGGAGGCTACATGGGGATTCCTATTTCCAAGAATTTCCTTCGATTCGAATCTCCTTCGAGAAGGGGGTTTCCGATACATATTGCCACCAACTTGGACCTCGTGGACAATAATAATGTCTTGCACGTTTCGTCCCAAAAGTGCATCCAATGGCGCCTTCCCATTTTGGGGGTACCAACCTGTCTATTACGCCGTCGTCTTGCGGACCGTATGTCGGACAAGTGATTAGTGCGGGGCCACCGTATCGGTCTCCGCACAATCAGCGCTTTCCGAGTTCGGTGAAATCTACAGATTTCTTGGACATCAGCCGCTCAGGCAACCGTACCGCACGGAGGGCTTTATTCCAACGAACACAACCCCTCCGCTCTTCCGAATTCTCTACCAATCCATTGATCATTTATCCTACACAATATTCTCTGTGCGTCCTGCTCACGGCACATTCTTGGCCGACGAGACCACCGGAGCACACACCACTTTAGCCTTCTCATTTCTAGCCGCCCTCCACACACACATGCACCTGGAAAATCCGATTTCCGTCGCCAACCAGCTACTTTGGACCGAAAACTCCGGGGACAGCGTCTCGAAACAATTTTTTGAGTTCACCTGCCGGCGCAGGTCTGCGCGCACGCCCACAGCGTCCGCGCTGTTGGCTATAATCGTGCGGCTTGAACGAAGCGTAATTTTGCTAAGGGACTCTGTCTGAAAGGTGCCAACTGGGATCGGCGGGATGGTGATGACCGCGTTGTGGATGTAAGGGCGGTCGAGCCTGGGAAAATCGGTGACGATGTGGAGGTGGACGGGGCAAGGCTGGTAGTGGCGTCAACGAAGAAGCCATGATCAAGGAAAGAGAGACGTGAACAACAACCTTTAGCCTCCACGCCATGAGTACATCTGAAGTTTGAACTGCGTACTTGCTAAACTCTTGGACATTCAGCTCATCCATTATTCCGCTGTGACTCCTGCAGAATCCATTTGGTGCAAGTATCGCGCTTCCTCTGGGTCTGGAATAGTGCAGCGAGAAATTACTAAATGCACAATATAAAATTCAAATCACACGATGGAGAGCTTTCTCACCGATCCGAGATCGAACCAGCCGCATTTTATCTTCATGGAACAGCGTAATATGGTCAAATGGGTTTCACTACTTAGTACTTGCAGGATGCGCACAAACCACAATGCTGGCCGCGGCGAATGAAGGGAGTTAGACTTGTTTGGCAGTAGCTTTAGTTACGTAATGTTTATTACGTCACCGTCCCGGAGGCATCTTTACCAACACCATTATTTGTCGCGTTGCCCCAACCCTTTGCTTAGCTTCTGGGCTCGGGATAGTTCAAACGCGTGGTCTATCCGGTCTCTCATAACTTTTCAGCTGGTACCGGGAGTGCCGACTTCCAGATCCGGTTCAAGCCATTATGCCAGTCACCCGTAGTACTCCCACTCTGCAAACCATGAATCAGAAGAGGAAGAAACCTCCTGCATGTGATTCTTGTAAGGCGCGAAGGGTACTGTGTCATCCGACAACGGATGGGTCGTCCTGTCCTCGTTGTCTTGAGAAGGGCACCAAGTGAGTTGCCAATTTCTCGTCTTGACGCTCGAAACCGATAATTTTGTAAAAGATGCACGACGACCCCCGTCGCTCGGGGGAGACCTCCCAAGCCCTATTTGGGCGCGGTTCCGCCTGCAACCGCCGGTCCACAATCGGCCCAGCAATCGTCACAGTCGGCTTCAGAAGAACCGGAAACACTCCCTGACTCTGCTTCAAGTCCGAGTTCCTTTCCGCACGAATTTCCTCTGGGGCTTCCTCCTGAGCTTGTTCGTCATCTTTTTGAATGTGAGCCATTGGCTGTGATCTCGAAATGAGCTCAAGTAAACCTAAACAAGGCTTCGCACACTTGCCTCAACACAATCATCCAATGTTCCGTGGCACCGTCCTTTGTGACGCGCTCTCCTCACTTTCTTGGAATATCCATCTACTTCCGCCTCAACTGAAAGTGTTAGCGCACTGCGTCGTGTAAATACTTCCCCCCTAAATCCCATTCTTTGCAATAACCATCCGATAATCACTCAGCGCGCTTTCCGCTTCCATTTCGTTCGACCCCGCAATTATTGGGCCCGGGCCTAGACCAACTACCCTTGCCGATCGTTCGGTTTTCACCCGAGGTGCAGATCTGAGAGCTTACGGTGTGCGCCGGGCTCCAAAGTATCGGGCCCTGTGCAGCGAAGCACTTCGACTCGCCTCTGAGGTTGGCGTTCTTCTCGAGCCGTCTGAAGACAATGCAGTATCATGTTTTATCCTCCAGTTTCTCGAACATGGTAGGCTCACCAATGATTTCAGTTACTCGGAAGCTGAACATCACGATCACAGAAAATGAGACAAGATCTCGACCATGGGCAGTCGCATATCTCTCTCACGTCCGCGCAATTTCTGAGTCTTGGAACGAAACATACATGGCGTCGTACAGTGTGCTGTGGACAGGATTCCTGGTGCGCACATTCACTGGCGACTCGCCTTTGGTCTCAGTGTTTGTAGCTTATGGAGGCGATGGAGGCAACCCATCGCCGACAGCCCATATTAGTGTTCGTGGTCTGATCTCTTCTCACCTCACAACCTGATATGAACACCTTCAGATCACACCACGATCAACTTCTCATTTCAGGAGTCGAACCGTTGTCTCTGCAGGATCTTTTCGTATCCATCCAGAGCGTACTGCAAGAAGGCGAAGAGGCCCAACAATATCTCCCGTTGACAAAGATCCGTCCCTGTGAGCACCACGACGATACACATATGCCATCTATTATCTGATCGTGGCTAGATTTATTCCATGTTACGCGCCTTGCCCGCCAGCTTTCCGAAACAATCACAGGAGGTGTGCTCTCCGTTTCTTTCTCCCTCTTCATATTCAGACTCCATCAATTATCTAGATTTTGCCCGCCGCTACCCACTCGACGAGTCCTCTTTAACCGAGTTCATTTCTTCCCTCACTCTCCTTCAGTCGATCCGGTCTCTTGCATTCGACGAAGAAGAGTCGGAGACATGTCCCGGCGATGCCTTCTTCTGCCCCTCGCCCCAAAAGCGGGGTATGCAGCTGAACCTCCGCGCATGCGTGCACATCATGACCTTCAGCCGCGCCACGCTTGTTCTGGCGCTCCACCGCGAGCTCGTACGCTGCGGCGTCGTCGCACCCGTGCCCCTCACCGGCATTGCCTCTGCCGACCAATGGGCCGCTGAGCGCCTCGCCTTGCTGCGCCGTCAGGTGGGCGAGATGGCCGACCTCACGGTGAAAGATGTCGCCTGCAAGCTGAGCTCGATGCCGTCGCTCCCGCATATCGCTCACATCCAGCGCGGGGCGCTCGTCTCCTTTGCGCAGTTCTGCCTCGACGAGGCGGACGCCGCGGGCGGTGTCGTCCCTGAGCGCGCGGCAGTCATGGAGAGGTGCGTCGCGTTTGCGTTGTCGTTGTGTTCGTACGGCTCGTCATCCAGTCGGTTCGCTTACAACCAACCATTCGTTTCATTATGCAGGATCTCGGACGCGCTGAAGCTGGTTGGGTACTCGTGGACGCTTCCGTCGGGGATGGTTGAGCGCCTGGACGCGTATGTCGAGAAGCATCGCACGTCGTTGCCAGCGGCGTTCGTCGAGGACTCCATGTTTCTCGACATGTTTCCGGCGCCGATCGATAATAATTGGATGTCGATGTTCACGGCGCCGCTCGGCGGCGAGCTCTTCCCGGATGGTCGGTACCTTTGACGTCGTGAAGGTCCGTTCCTTTGACACCGGGAAAGACGGTTACTGCGGACGATTAACAGTTGCACCGCTTGTAGGAGCGGTAAATGTTGTTACGACATAACTCGTTGATTATAATAATGCCGAATTACACACATCGTTCACAGAATCTGCGTGATCATGAGCCTTGTCTCGGACCATGGCAATATATAATATCCGATGTAAAATGGACGAACTCAGCCAACGAATAGTACAAGTCCTCGTGCGCCCAAAATGGACGAAATCCACCGCTTTGACACTATTTGATCCGCTTTTTGATGGGGGATCACGCGCCCATGCTATTTTTGAATAAATGTAAAATATGCGAGCTTGCAGGAGCTCCCTGGACCGAACCTGTTATCATCTACTAGGTCTCCCACAAAAAGAAATGCCATCAAGCAATTATTATTATCAATGGTTCTTCACCTCGAACCAATACATCCTGGCATTCTCGGCTAACCTCTGGTTGCGCGGGTTGCTTTCGACGCATAGTAGACCGAAATCCAGCGCGTACTTCGACCCGCTGACATGGAGTGAGACGTGCGCCCTGATAGCGTCGCCGTGCCCAATCAGTAATATTAATGACAGGAATATCTGCCACTTGTTTTGCGCGGCGAAGAGTGCGGTCATCGCCCAGGATAAATCGGATCGGAAAGTCAATCTTCCGCTCACTGAAGTACTACGCAAGCGTGCGAAGATCCTATCCAGTCCGAATTATCGGAGAATCTCGAGTTCTCCAAAGGCTCGCCAGCTACGGGCACTGGTAAAAGCCTAAAAGTTGTGGAAATGGTTGTGGATGGCCCGACGGATCAGGGACAGCCAATTTAACCAAAGGAAACCGCCGAATCCTCGCAGGAGGTTGTTATAATGTTGTAGAAGATAGAAGAAAACACAGGTACAGTAGGTAGCTATACAGGAGTCATGAGTGTGTCCATAAGCTGCACAATACAATTTGTTGTGTAAGGGCAAATCAGCCTTCTCGACCGTCAGGGAGAGAAATTAGACTGCCGCTGTAGGTGAATATTTCCCAAGGTGCAACTCATCGTCCCGAGAAGGCCTTGGCTCATGATTCTTCTCCTCCAGCTCAATATGTACCCCGGGCCGGGTTGAGGAACGCACGGAGACACTTTGGTCCAAGTCATGAGTATCGTGCGTTCGGCGTACCACGAGTACTCGCGCCCCGAAGTCGCCGAAGCTTGTCGAGGTTGGACTTGTGGTGTTCTCGCCGAATGAGGTGCCACGGCTCACGGCAATAATAATGTACGATAGCTGATTCAACCATTCATAAAAGTTCAGAGATGGACATCAAAGACACTCACGATTAGTCCCTGGATAATTGAGGTGTAATTATAATAGCAGGAGGGAAGTGTGGTCAACAGCCGGCGATACTCACAATCGTGGGTGATATCTGCTCAAGGAATTAGCCCTGAGTATGTGGCGTATGTAAGGGATGAAATCTCACGATATCCGTCAGAATGAAAACCGTGAAAGTACCAAGACTCAAGAGATGAGCACAAATGAGTGTTGGTACGAGAAGTAGTGTATATATTGCGGCTGGTGGACCATTTAAAGGATCAGTACATCTCGACCACTCTGATTGGGGCACCAACCTGACTCCACAAAAACGGAGAGTATGTTCAGACTCTGCGAGCGACTTTTACCGGTTCGGGGTACCATCCAAGCTAGTTGCTGATGGACATGAATAATGCGGTATGCAATCAGGCCTAGATTCCAGGCGGAGCGTTAACAGGAGGGACAGCAACCGATTGAGAACCCACCTGTGCAGACGAGATTGGTCGCCAGTGTAAGGGCAACGAAGATCAGCACAGTCTCCGGAACGAGGGTCTCCAGAATGATAGCGTTGCTTGTAGCCGATTTGATGGACACGGACACTGTCCAGACACCCATTCCTGTCCGGTAGAATGAGTGGATTACGTCAACGTCGGATTCCAGCGAACTGAGTCAGGCTCAACTGACCAAAGTTGACAATGGAGAGCACTACCGGAATTATGATGATAACCCACCGCTTATTCCAGACGATGAAGGTCCGGAAGATCTGCGATCCGGGACGTGAAGGCGCACTCTGTTTTACAGTTTAAGAAGGACGCACCATGAAAATGTCAGCAATTGCAATTAATAAAACCAAACAGATATTTGTTAGGTTTCCAGGTGTGCTATTTGGTGGACCAAAGTCCACCTCAGGAGCGTCTGGTAGTCAGCCGGTCAACATGTTTCGCAAGAAATTTAGCATCTGCGCTCACCAAAAGCAGCGATACAGCGGTAGGTGTCGATGATACAGCGCTGCAAGCATGGCTTGTACACACCATTAAACACACGGGAAAGAAAACACACCGTGGTGATGAGAATGAACATGAGCGCTGCAGTGGTCATCAAGTATACGTGCTTCACATCTCCCGTTTTTTTCTTCCACAGGAGCGCCCAACATTTAACGGACGCCGATAAATAGAAGCCTGCATGAGCCGGTTAGTTTCTGGTCATGCAAAACGGGGGAGGGACACTCACCATAGATTATGTTCTCAAGTAGAGTGCTAATTATTATGTCAGTGCGAGGCCGGATTAGGGCGATGTGAAACAAACCCGATGTACGACTCTTTCGTTCCTGGGGACAATGGCATGTCGAGCAACTGTGCGCTGCCAATGCTGAGACCGGGGGCCTTATAATCATCTGAGGCTTGGAGCTTCAGAACATCTCGCAGTTGACACGTTTGAACATGATGAACATGATACGCTGGTGTGTCTGCAGCTCGTCTCCAAAATGGGGGCGTAACCGTCCAGGAAAGGAGAGTCTGAATCACAGTCTCACACGGGTACACGACTAGGTGAAGTAGTCCCACCCACCGAAAGTGATCTATTTGATATCAGCGGCAGATCTCAACAAAAGATGGAATAGGACTCGCAGAATTGTCAGGACAGCGAAGCTTGTGTTGCGGAAGACAGTTATGTCAGATCCACAATGTTCTTAGCAAATGACCATCGATGCTATCGAATAAGGGCAATATTCCATGACGGGTTTTCCTGCGGCTAGAAGGCGGTCGTTGACTACGGTGTTGAAACTTGAGTCTTGGCCAGCGGTGCCACGGAAGTACCACGCGAACGGATAATGCGTGAGACCATAAGTCAAAAACTCGTCTTGAGGTGCCTTGGAGGTCTGCCAGAATCCTGATAGATGACTGTTAAATGTCAGGGTAAACAGCAAGATGCCAAGATGATATTTCCTAAAATAAGAAACAGGCAAAACCAGGCACAAGAAGACTTTTTCGCAATTTTAGAAGATTTCTCAGGATATGCCAGGACGGTTTCCCACTAAGCGTAAGGACTGTCACACGAGGGTCAGATTTTTGGTGTATCGGAAGAGTTGGGAGGCAGGTCCACAGGTCATATGCGATGTGCGCGGCAGGGAGGGAAGTATATAAGCAGCCACTGAGCCACAGGGTCAGAGCCAAAAGCGACGCCAGCACGCGCCCTCGAACTGAGTTAACACCGAAAACATCATGGTTTGTGGATGACTTGAATTCGAAGGCGCCTCGAGTTGTTGAACATTTGCTGGGTTTCGTGATTCAGACTTTGCTGTCCAATGATGCTGCTGGTATTTCACGCTCAGACTGCAAACCGGACTGAAGAATTAATCGTGTTGTATCGATGGAGAATTTTACTGCTGGCGGGGTGAATGAAGTGGCCATAGATGTCGTTGCGCCGGACAAAAAACGTTGGCTATTCACGAAAAACAGAAGTAATATTGATACCAAGCAGTTGCGGCACGTAGTGGCGGGTTGCGGTGTTCCGGACGCTAAGACGGGTATTCGTTCTTGCGGGCCAGCGAGAAGACTCGGCTGATTATAACGGAGTTTAAATCGCGATCACGTGGCACGAACGTCAAGGTGACGCAAAAAAAAAAGAGTACTAATACATTTGAGTGTATTTTGGCTTGGTAATTTCTGCATCCACTTCCGTCCTGTCCCTGAGGAAATAGTGGCGGATGGCAGCCTGAGTAGGAACAGCCAACAGTACAAAGGAAACAAACAAAGTCTCACCACGCCAGTATTAGTAGTAATGCATCCGCTGCAAGATGCGGAAAGCATGGGATTGGGGTCAAATACAGGATTAAGTCATGGAAAAAAAGCTAATACAACGCAATTCTGGGTTTACGTACAGAGGAATCCTACTTGTTGCTCAGGGACATTAGACCGCCTTTGCGGGTGAGTATTTCGCAAGGTGCAAGTCACCGTCGCGAGAACCCCTCTCTTGCTCACTACTATTGTACCCATGCTCCAGCTGAATATGAACCTCGGGCCGGGTTGCGGAACGCGTCGAGAGACTTTGGTCTAATTCGTGAGTACGGCGTCCTCGGGCTTGGAAGTCGCTGAGGCTCGTGGTTGTTGCATTTGTGGCATTTTCTCCATATGAGGTACCTCGGCTCACGGCAATAATAATGAACGAGAACTGATTAAACGCACTCATAAGATGCGGTATGGAGACATCAAAGACACTCACGACAAGTCCCTGGATAGATTCAAACTCCATATTTAGCAAGAAATGGTGGCAAATATGTATGGCCATAATTACAATCGTAGGCGCTGTCTGAATGGGAATTAGCCCAGACCACATGCCGTATGCAAAGATGATCTCACCATATCCAACAGAATGTACACAGCAAAAGTACCGAGACGAGCACAGACGAGCGTTGGTATAAGGATTAGTGTGTATATTGCGGCTGGTGGACCATTTAAAGGATTAGCACATCTCTACCGCTTGAATTTGGGCACCAACCTGACTCCACGAGGACGGAGAGAATCTTCAGACTCTGCGAGCGACCTCTAGCTGAGGTTCGGACCCCCATCCCAGTTAATTGCAGATGGACATGAATGATGCGGAATGCAATCAGGCCTAGGGTCCATGAACTTTGATGAGGGAGAACAGCCGACGGAGAACCCACTTGTGCAGACAACATTGGTCGCGAGTGTGAAGGCAACAAAAATGAATATAGTTTCCGGAAGAAGGCTCGCTAGAGCAGCGTCGCCGGTTGTGGCCGATCTGACGGACACAAACATTGACCAGACACCCATACCTGTCCGCAAGAATGAGTATGTTACGTCGGAATCCAGCAGAGGTCCAACTGACCAATATTGGCTAAGCAGAGTAATACCGGAATTATGATGACTATCCACCGTCTATTCCAGACGATGAAGGTCCGGAAGATCTGCGGCCAGGGGCGTGAGGTGGGACACTCCGTTCGACAGATGTAAATGACGCACCATGAACATGTCAGCAATTATATTCACCAGGATCAAACAGATATTTGTAACGTTTCCGGGTGTGCTATTTAGTTGACCGTAGTTCAACCCAGGAGCCTCTGAATGGTCAGCATGTCAGTACGTTTGTATTAAATGCATCTTCACCGAAAGCAGCAATACAGCGGTAGGTGTCGATGATACAGCGCTACAAGCATGGGTCACGCACGTCATTGGACAGTACCAGAGAAAGAACACACCATGGTAATGAGAATAAACATGAGTGCTGCAGTGGTTATTAAGTATACGTGCTTCGCATCTCTTGCTTTTTTCTTCCGAAGGAGGGTCCAGCATTCAATGGACGCGGATAGATAGAGGCCTGGATAATTCAGTCAATGCCTGGTCATGCATGCATCGCAAACAGCGGTGGATTACCGTAAATTATGTTCTCAAACAGAGGACTAAATCATTGTATCAGTTTGAGGCTCGTTGGGGTATGACGAGGCGAAACGAACCCGATGAACGCCTCTTTTACTCCTGGAGGCAATGACATGACTCTATCGAGGGACAGCGCGCAGCTACCGAAGAGAGGACCTTATATATATGAGTTTGGAGCTTCCAGTCAGGTCAAAAATGATCGACACGAATGTTTTTCGAGCAACTTCGGGTGGAGCTGGGTGGAGCCTTGCCGAGGACCAAGAAGACGGATTTGAGACTACTATTATGATTAGTATAGCGAAAATGCACAGACAGCCCCTTCCAGGATCTTTATTTTGGTGGTTTTCCGAAGACTACGTAAGAAAACGAGCGTGTCCACCCTGTAAATGTTGATTTGTTGAGGCTGACTGTGCTCGGCCCGACCTTTGCTCGGTGCGTAACTTCGGACCTGGCTGTCAGAACGTCTCGCAGCTGACACTTTCGTGATACTTACAAGGCCTTTGCCCAGCGTCTCCGCCCACCGCATTCCACGCTTCCTCATCTCTCATGTCTCACAATGTCTACTGATACCTGGCTAAGTGGACCCTACTCCACCGCGGCGTCGAAAACGATCTAATTGTAGATATCAACGCCGATCCAAGAAAAGAAAAGATTTCAATAGGACGCCACATAGTCATGATAGGGAGAAAGATTGACAGATTTTCCTGCAGCGAGAAGGCAGTCGTTGACTATACTCCCCGTGACACACGTAGACGGACATGTGGAGAAGGAAAAGACGGAAAGTTTGACAGGGTAAGAGCGTCGGCATATAATTTGATCGAGTGATGCGGGGGCTGTGGCAGAAATATATAATGCGCATCGAATGCGCAAGTCATGCTCCTTGCACTCCATGCGGCGGGGGTGTGGCACCTTCCGTTGGCGAAGTCGGAATCTACTCCCTGCGGGCCACATGTGTCGTGGGCATGACTGCGGGGAGGCGGTGATCATGATTTCTACGAAAGGAAATCGTCGCTGCAAACCTAACATCCTGGCGGAAAATCGGGAAAGGAAATACGGATCCAGGGCGGGAAAAGATGATTAGGGTGGTAAGACAAACGCGAATACTACGCAGTGAGCTTGGGAATGACTTTGACCAGCTGGTCGATATTAATAAACTGCACCCAGCTTTCCAGGTCCTTTGCGCTCTCGTGCCACACGAACGTGCTCTCCTTCGTGCCACGAAAGAACGCCGACACGCACTGGTACTGTTCCTCCACCAGCACGTCCCTGCGCGCGACGCCGAGGCTCGCACGGAAGATGCGGAACTCCCAGCCTTGCAACGGGTGCCCGTCGCCGCGCGCCGTCTCATTGGGGATATCGAACTCGAGGCGCCCCCAGTCAAAGCCCGGTGGCTGGCCGATCGCATGGATGTACGCGGCCTTGAGCGCGAGGAGGATGCACAACCGGCGCAGGACGACCTCATCGCCGAGCTCGGGCACAATGAGCTGCCGCTCGGCGGGGGTTAGCCTATGCGCCATGGCAGCGGCGTACACGGGTACCGTGATGCCGCGGGGCTCGACAGCGACGTGCTTGATGCCGAGGCCAATGTTGACGACCTTGCGCTGGACACCCTGGGTCATCGCCATGGCGCACAGGGACCTCTCGTACGCGAGGTGGTACCCGATCATCGAGTGCAGGAACTTTTCTGGCGGCATGTCGTCCGGCGTCTGTGTGGGTCAAGTCAGCTAGTCTCCTAAGAGCGGCTCCGAAGCCGTCATCCACGGACCTGCTCAATCCAGTGCTTCCCGTTCGGGGTGACGCAGTCCCGCCACTTTGCGCGCGGTATCCGTCGATGTCGCATCATGAGCAGCGGGAGCATGTGGGTCATGACTTGGCCTGCAGAAGGTCAGCGTCGAGATGAGAATTCTCGCAGCCTACGCACGGAAACTGTCTGCGTTCGGTGGGTCATAAGGGATCTTAACGTGCTGCACACAGTCTTCGACAACTTTGTGGCATGCATCGTACTCCTTTGTCGCATTTTAGCCTTTTATAAAACGAGTTCACGGGCCACGCACCTCTTTCGTGTACTCACGATTTAGCGCCAGCATCCACACGAGTATTGGGCAGTCCGTCATCGCTACGGAACGGGTGAGCCACAATTCAAGAGGCACCCAAAAAAGAAGAGAAACGTACAGTGGGGGCAGTCCCAAGAGAATCTTGTAATTCAAGGACGGGGGTTGTATAAGAGCCAACAAGGTTGGCGCACATCATAGCATGAGGCAAGAAGATTTTTGTTGCCACACGTGTGTACGGATCAAGTCAGCATTTTTGGTGTTGTTCTGCACAGTCTGCACCCACACACTCGGTGTATCGGTGAACAACCTCGGGCGCCCCCAGAACCACTCGAAGTGCGGGCATGCACGCGGTGGTCACGGTCCACCCCCCTTTTTTCCAGTTGTACCAAAAAGCCTTTCGAAGGCCTTTCTCCGGTCACTGTCGGATCCCTCGAACTTGAAGCCTCGCCTGAGCCTCACCCCAAATCGAAGCCAAGTAGCAAGCAAGCATTGGGAAACCCTGGTCCGCAAGGGCGGAACATCATCAATTGGGGTGCAGATGCCGCAGCTATTTCTCACCGACGCCAGATTGTCCGGGCCGACTCTCGGTCTCTCGCACAGCTACCGGCGCTTTTTCGGTTTTCACAAGATGTTTATCGACAGCGATTCGACGCGTCATCTCTGCCGCTTTTCTTAGCCATGGTCACTGCAGTCCTTGGCCTCTGGGCAAATTGCGGCCTCTTCGCACACCGCCCTTTTGTATTCTGAATCAAACCTCTTGTTTACTCCGCACCTAAACGACTTGCAGATTCTTGGAGCGGAAGATGGACAATATTGAATCCAGAGTCCTTCCCGGCCTTCTCGCAAGATCATTCTACAAATGCGACGGCGTTAGGGACTTTGCGACCTTGTCGGCCATCTTCGGTGGTTTCATCCGTTCCTGGCTCATCCGTTCCTGGCGCTTGTGGCGTTTTACTAGCGTGCTCTACATTGCAAGGACACCAAGCTATTCTCCGCAAAAACCAAGCAAATATCTTCCTTGTGTCTACGCCGCTCGACACGTTTCACTTGGATTTTCGCTAAGACTGAAGATAGCGATACCGCTTTATCTTTGGCTTGAATGGGCCATTTTCGTGAACTTGACAACCTCATCTTCAGACCCTCACTGGCTGGTGTCGGTCGACGTCAATACCAGTAATCCAGTCACAACTAGGGTATCTTCCAGGTCAAATGCGCATTGGTTTGGTCATGAGCCAGTGTAGCTGTTGACACACTCCAGCTACCTCGTTGACTCCTTCGTTTCTACGTCGATTCCCGCCATATCCTTTCAGCCTGTTCAGACCCGGATACCTAGCTGAATAACTTCTATTGTATCGACCTCCCACCCATTCTTTCTTTTCGCCGGATGCATCCAAGTTCATTCAACACTGCACCCTTCTCTGCTTTGCAAATTTTATTTAGTTTCCCGGCGGCACTCGCTGGGGAGCGTTCTGGTCAACTCTGGAAGGAACAAAGGCGATGAAATAATTCCAATGTATTGAATCCCGTTAACTTGAACAAGAGCAACTGCCCAAATGTGTTGTTAAGACTACGTCCCGTCTTTCTTACACACGAGATCGTAAAGTGCGGTGAGAAGCGTAGGTGGAAGCAAATCGATCTCCAATTCGACATCCGAATCCAGCTTTGTAAATTGAAAACTTATGAATTTTTGCACGTCGTAGTCCGCGAACGAAAAAAAAACAACTCACCTGCTCTATCTGTGGGATTTCCTCGTAAATCATCTCAATCGCGTCCTCCAGTTCTCGTCCATCGAGACTCGGATTTGCTTTTTTTGTTTGTTCGTTAGTTCAACTTGCGACTGTTCAAGATAAGTTCAAGATGAAGTTCTTTCACTTTGAACGGGGAATTTGTGGTGGTTGACCAAATATGTATGGTTTCAAGTTTTGGAGTGAGTGGTCTGCATCCTCGCCCGGCCCGGCCGTCGCCATTTTTGAAACTCAGCCCATCGTCGATTTTTCTCTCATCCAACGCGTTCGGCGCCTTTGCTACCTTGCAGAAGTTGCAGCTTTTTGGAGCTCCGATGTTCCGTCGCCTGACCTCCGATCGACTCGGAGTCGGCGGATCGACGTCCGCTCACGAGGTGTGAGGCGCTTGACAAGTTGACATCTGGCTCGGTTCGACGACGGTCGCAGCCCTCAAGCCTTGTCAGCGTGCTTGGTCTCTGGGCTTTTCTGGTCCTTCAGATATATATAACTTCGCCCAGCTGTCATTGCAGCGTGCCGCCGGTCAATTTGAAGCAGTGCCTCCCCACGTCAACAGCTTTCTGGCTGTACCTTCCGTCTCTCACCTTCAAGTCGCATTTGTCCTGCACCTCAGTACCTCAAAGGCCTAAATACCCATGTTCAACCGAATATCTGGCCTCTATATCAACGATGGAAACTTCTACAACGTCTCGGGCGATTTAAATATCCAGAGCCATCAGCAACTTACGCTCCAGGACCAACAGGGTCATATGGAACGTATTCAGTCGGAATGGGACGCAACGCGTGCCAAAACTGGCGGTAGGCAAAAGGAATGCGGCCGCGAGCTGTCGAGTGTGTCACGGAACGTGCGCCATGGCATGTCAGAGAGATCGGTTCCGTATGGTGTGCTTAAAATTTCCATCGATATTTTCCTGTTTCTCACTCTCTGCAGACATATCTTCTCGCCCACGGCCTTCAGCGGGAAGTCCCTCCCCCTTGAATGTGCACCCCGGCCAGCCCGCCCTAAGCCCGATACTTCCTATACACAACCGCTCTGCATCCGCGTCCAATTCGCAGAATCACCATGCTTACCAAGACTCCAATATCTCTGCATACCCAGGTGATCTCGACTCTCCACAGAACGTTCCATATTACCAGGCAAATTCTCTCGGTGGGCACACTAGGGAGCAAGACCTCTCACATCAATGTCAGGGTCAAATCACCCAGCCAGTCCAGGGCGGAACATTCATCGCTGCAGAGAATGTCAACCACCGCCACGGAGAGGATGGAATAAATATTCTACATCGATCCGTCGCGCTGGAGGTGCTTTACGACTCCGCGGACAGCTTTCCCCAACCGCGATGCCATCCCGAAACGCGGAAAGAAATGCTGAATGACCTGTATGATTGGGCGATTTCAGACGACACCGTCCACTCAATCCGATGATTGCACGGACCTGCTGGTGCGGGGAAGTCTGCTATCATGCGGAGTCTATGTCGGCGATTATTTCACGATGCAGATCGCGTCGGAGCGGCCACCCGACTCGCGGGAATGCGAAAGTGTTATTCGCGACACTCGCTTATCAGTTTGCATTCCGCAATCGCCATTGGAAATCCGTCATCTCTCGGAGCGTTGAAGAAGACTCAACGGTTGTAGGGAGACACATGGATGTCCAATTGCACAAACTCATCATTGGGCCGAGTCAATGGTTCGCAGATACTGCGCCTCCGAGTCCGAGTCCCGTTCTTCTTATCGACGGCCTGGACGAGTGCGAGAGCGCACAGGCGGAAATATTGCGTCTACCACGAAATACTGCCCGCGACCATCCGCGGTAGTTCAGAATTTTGATCGCCAGCCGACCAGAACCGCACATTCGCGAAATTTTTTGAGGATCCTTCGTTCTCTGGGCTTTACCAGGCGACCAATGTCAGACAAGCATTCGAGGACGTGCTGCGATACCTTTGTGACGAGTTCTCACGAATCCATCGTGAACACCGGGGAACGATGGGTTCCATTCCCACTCCGTGGCCATCGCTAGAAGTTCTCGCCATGCTGGTCGAAAAGTCATCTGGTTATTTCATCTACGCCTCCACGGTCATCAAATTCATCGACGACAAGCACTTCCGTCCGACAGAGCAACTGGACCTCATTCGGAATCTCGTCCCGAGTGATTCGGAGTCGCCATTAGATACCCTCGACCAGCTATACACTCAAATTCTTTCTAGAGTTCCCCAACGCAAACATGCCAAGCTTTGCGATATCCTATGTGTCATTGCGAACTTTCAACTTCATCCCGCACATGTCGAACAGCTTCTCGGTCTAAAGCCTGGCGATGCCCATTTAATTCTTCGCTGCCTGAACTCGGTCCTCTATATCCCTTCCGATCCCCTCTGTTCTCATAGGGATTGGCACGATGCGATATGCGTCATTCCTCGATTTTTGCGTGATCCCCAGCGCTCGTCGGTTTTTCATGTTGGCCCTGGTTCGCAGTACCCAACTAGATTGGCCCACTCGGTTCTCCAGGCGGTGTCATATCAACACAGCGATCGGGAAATCAACCGTACTGATAACCATGTCGCTTGGTATGTAGTCTGATACGAGAGACAGTCCATTTACTTACTGCCGACATGTAGGGAACTTACACAAAAGCCCAGGTGGATCCCTTTTCTCGCTTCCGCCCCAGCTTCCGTAGAGCTCGTGCCTTCTCTTGAACTTGTAAATCCAGATTTTCCGTGATACAACTCAAAACACGGTGAAGAGGTCATCGACGACGCGGAACAGCTGGTAATTTGGCTGAAAGTCAGTATCCTTCTCATAATTAGACAACGACTATATCCTGCATTTCAGGAAATTCAACCTCGACCTACAGAATTAATTCAGCGTTGGGAGGACTACAATTTCATGGGCATTTACCTTTCTTCGATCGATCAAATGCAGATTGATTCACTCAAGGCCTATCAAGCGACGAAACCAAATGCTTTTACTCCGTCCCTGCAAGCCCTTCGCATGTTTCGGCTAAAACTCAATCATCCATCTGACATTCCAATACTGGAACTCTGTCGCGAGCTCTAGTTTCAGTCTCCCCACCTTCTCCAGATTTTTCAAGCTGGCCAGCTACTCCAGTACACAAGCTTTAGAATGACGGTGGGTAATCCACCATCCATAGGATTACTGGAACTCCGAATTGCATTGGGTTTGTCATGGGATGAAACGAGAGTCACTATATGCTCGCTACGCTCAATTCTGAATGAGAAGCCTCAGCGAATGGATAAACTGCTTGATGTCATACATGCTCTTAGCTCAGAGCTCTCTGGCGATACATCCTTGGCTCGTGGATTTCTCCGTCTTATCCAGAAAATTGGTGCCGATGACTTGCCCGCGCGTTTATTGTAAGTGAATCGTCATAGCGGAATTGCACCTAACGTATTGCAGGTATCGTTTGGTGCGGTGTCCCGTGGGGGCATGGGGGTCGCACGTCAGATCTTCCCCACATTCGAGCACTGGACTGTTGCATGATCTCGATGAATTCGTTCCGCCATGGAACGTCTTCTCCAAAGAAGATATGGTTGACCCTTCGGTTGAATTTCACGATGTTGTACAATGGCTCAAGGTCTGTTCAACGACACTGACCAGCGTCAGACACCCACTCACGAGTCCTGTTAGGAATCTCCTGATCCGCCACTCGAGCTGATTGGTCGCTGGGAGGGTTATCTGGTAGAGAGTAAAAATCGATCGTTTGATGCTGACTGGGGTATTCAAGTTGCTTGAGGAGAGGGGGCGGGAATTTTTCAATGGAGTATCCTGTCACAATATGGGACATGGATACGAATTTTGAAGATGACAGCGACACCGATGGCTGATGACGGGAATGACTAGTTCGCAGAAGATGTTCTGGCGTGGATGGTAACTAGATACTCAGTATATTGATGTCTAGCTAGGTGTACGTGTTTCTGCTTCCCCTTGCCAATGGCCATTACTTGAGATCAGCGTCCGGAAAGTTGGAACCAAATTTGTATAAGGACTAACGCACATCCTCGGATCGCCATTTCGAAACTCACTGTACTCCCCTGATTCTACCCATCCATCTTAGTACTACGTTCCTTCATTTGATTACTCAACCTCTACAGCTCAAGGCACATCTTGTCGATGACGGAGAAAGCCAAGCTTTTGTTGTCCACTCAGATCAATTAGACCACATTAAACCGGGATCTCCAATTGCGTACTGTAGCCTTGTGTATGGGTGAAACCAATTTTGAGGTGTGACTGAAATGTTAAGGTTGAAACAAGAAACAGGGGCTGTGTTATGTGTTACACAAGAAATAATCCAATTTTCTGACCTCAATTTTTGGAACCAGAGTGGTTCTGGCAACATCTTTTGGCACTGTGACAGAAAATCTGGTGAAACAACCCTGGGGTTCTGCGTCACATTTGAAATGAAACGGTCCCTGCGTTATGCGTTACGTTTCACCCATACACAAGGCTACAGTAATTGCACAGATAAATCAGTGCTAATTTGTCTAGGTCCTTCCATCACGCCTTGAAGTAAAATCCCATCGCGCGAATATCTTCGACAAGTGCGGGGGGATTGTCCAGACCGGCGAAGTGCCCTCCAAAGTCGTGAACTCAGAATATCATCAGTTCCCAGAACAGCGCCCGGAAGCTGGAGAAACACACACCTTTATACGATACGAGATTACCGACCTTCGCGACATACTCTTCGGGCCAGAGGCCGGTGTTGTACTCGTACTGACTGAACAGCAACGGTGCGTCTGTGGGGGCCTTCGTATACACTGTCTTTAACCCGTCTGGATTCTGGGCGTAGATCCAGACCGAGGATAGGAAAGACTCGGTCAGGTAATAGAGAGAGACGGAAGTCAGGATCGTTGTGTTGTTTAGCACGGATGGAGGGGTTCCTGCGCGAGGGTCGGACCCTGGGTATAATACAAATAATTTAGTGACAATGTTGAAAGAAACAATATATGTATACAAACAAAGCTTGAATTTGGCGCCGATCCATGCGAGTTGCCCGATTGGATTGTCGTACAAAGCCAATCCGACGTCGTTGGGCTGTGGAAAGACTAATTTAATTTAATAATGCAAGTTGACCATGGGACGCACCTTCGTGCTCTGCTCGATAAGATAAGCATTTCCCGTGGTGTTCCACTCAATATTCCGCTGTTCAGTCACTTTCTGGATGTCCGACAAGGTGATATTGTTCTCGGCTATTTCTTGCGCTGACGGAGGGAAGAAGGGAAGGAACACGAGGTGCGCTGTGCGCACAGTTGTGTTGAAGGAGCCATACAGGGAGTAGGCCACCACAGAACCCTGTACAAGAACATATGGATATGAAATTTCCTCCGAGCATTGGACATACCCAATCGGTACCATGTACCGCATAGGTCGAATATCCAAGAACGTCGGTCATGAGGGTGTTGAATATTCTGGCTGTATCATCGACGGTCCAGTTGGCCGGTGGTGGAGAGGAAAAGAGGAAGCCTGGGAGGGACGGGACCACGACGTGGTAGGCCACACTTTTACCGGTGGCGCTCCTCCACGACTGGGTCAAGGGTATGATCACCGGAAGAAATTCATGGAAAGAGCCTGCGCGATATTTCCAATTAGCTTGATTTCAACTCGAACTCTGATCGGACGCGAAATCACCTGGCCATCCGTGGAGCAAGATCACAGGAATGGCATCTGGGTCCTTTGACTTTTCGTGCACGAAATGCACGGTCTGTCCTTCGATGACCGTAGTGAACTGATTGACTCTGGGCACCGAATGTATCAGATAAGATGTATTTCAAGAAAAAAATATCAACGCCACTGACTGGTTCAATTCTGCTTGCTGTGCTTCCCAGTCAAACTTTGTCAACCAATCGGTCCGAAGGTCCTGGAGGACGTCCAGGCCGATTCCTTTTTCGGGACTGGCATCCGGATACAGAGCTTTGGCCGGAAGACGGGTGTTCGTCACAAGGGACTTTAGGCGAGGAAATTCACCGGCGAGGTCTATCTTGAAGGGCTTCAGATCGAAGCTACCCGCCGCAGTGGCAGCTAAAGTCGTTGTGAAAGCCGTGGCAATAATGAGGCAAACCGTGAGGTTTAGAGAGAGGCCCATGGTCCAGAATTATGCGAGACGTGTTGTTCCCTTGATGCTGGCATGTATTATAACCGTTCTTCAATTACCCCATGAAGGTCTATCTCCATCTTTTCTCCTTCTCTTCTCGTCCTTGAAATTAACATTACCTCAACCCGGCGTTCCTAAGCGGGACCGTGCCGTGTATTACTACCTACCTACCTACCCAATTTTTCCTTCTCCATTTGCATTCAGAACCATCCCCATTACATCAGCCTTTTGACATTTTGATTGCGCCTTGTTCCGGCTTGGCAACGCTAGGCGACAAGCTGCAAGCTCAAACAAAGACGCAAGTCAAAAAATAATCCCCCTTCCGAGGTGAGAGATTGACCTGCAATACAACAACTAAGCTCTATAATTGTTAGCACATGCCCCAGCACACGCAGCAGTACGCAAAGGCCCTCGTAGCATTCGGAAAACTTGCTATTTTTGGACGAGTTCTCTGAGCTTGTGAAACTCGGACATAGGTTTGTCACCTTGTGGGTTAGTCTCGGACCAAACTCTCACATCCCAAAGGGAACCCTGCCATGAGAGTTATCCCAGCAAGTTAGCCGTAGGCCCCCGGTCACTACCTTGGTCCTATGGAGGTTGGTCGAATTTCCGCCCCAAATTTTGGCTGTTTTACTCTACGAAATTGCCGTTTCCTGAGCTGATTTACTCTATATCCGAGTCCGACCAACCTTCCGCATTTTTGGACTTCCTCGCACGTCACAACGCCGACGCGCTGCTGAACTGTTTACTTCAAGCTAAGGCGGTCAAAAATCACTCTTCTGGCCCTCCAGACTATATACTGCTTCAAAAAAAATCTCACCCTGGGGTGCAATTTACTCTATTTACGACGGACTCAAGCCATTTTCAGCCTGTTTTACTCTATAAATGGCCGGAGGTAGGGGTCATTTTGGACCTTTGATTTACTCTATGGCCGACCAAGCGGTAAGGTAGTGACCCGGGGCCTTTAGCCGTACCATTGCGCTATCAAAATTTGATGGTGGTTACCAAGGCCTTGCGCAATGCCTTTGCTTGTATTCTGCCTGTACGCTCAGTTATAATGCATTTTCTTTCCCTCAGAATTGTCCACCTGGTGAGAAAACCCAAAGGATTTTTTTTGGCCATTTTTTTCTTTGCGCTTGCGGTCAGTTTTTGGGGACCGTGGTTACGGTCACGTTATATATCCCCGAACGACCTTTCCCTTCATCTTTCCCTTGCGTCGTTCATCCTTCAGCCTTGAATATATTTGTTTTTTTGGATGGGGAGCAGTCTTACACTCATTATATGGAATTATAGAATTTTTCCAACCCAAATCTAAACGGGCGGATCAATACAGGCGGGGTGGACCGTGGGTAACCACCATCAAAGAGCCATCAAATGATAGCGCAATGATACGGCTAACTTGCTGGGATAAGCCGAGACTCTCATCACTCCGGATTTTCCGGAGTTTTGGGGGCCCCGATAACGTTCCCGAAACCTTTTGTTTCTGGCGTACAGAAACTGTTCCCGAAACCTTTGGTTTCAGGAGCACAGAAACCGTTCCCAACTAAAAAGGTTTCGGGAACAGTTTTGGGAGCAGATATTCTGTTCCTGAAACCTTAGGTTTCAGAAACGTTATCGAGGCTCCCGAAACTGCGGATTTTCCGGAGTGCATGGCATCCCAAAGGGAACCCTGCCATGAGAGTTTGGTCCGAGACTACTTGTGGGTTTGCCGGCTTTTCGGGCCTTTTTCGGGCTTGTTTGGCCTTGTACAAGATCACAAGTCGTCAGAAGTCTGATGTAATGCAACTACGCACTGCGCAAACGTCGCCCAAAACTGCACCGGACAGCTTTATTTCCCCATTCGCATCGGCACATTTCTTTGACTGGCCTTCTACCACTGTGGCCTGCACAAACGTCGCTGGCAAGGAGCCAAAATTGTTCATTAACCGTTCTTTAACGATTACCTCGGCATGTCATTGTACATATTTGTGCTTTCCCCCATTTATCCCATGTCCTTTCTCTCTCTGGCGGCCCACTGCATCTATCTCCATTCATTTTCAACTTGCTGTGCACTTCGTGCAGCTTCAGTGGGTCTCATGATCAATGCAGGCGATGCCTTTCCGTTAACCTGCTGCGTGCCGAGAGTACGCGTACGCCATTGTCCATATTCACCACAATTTCTTTAGCCCTCAATCCACCTAAGAGAGCTACGATCCCATTACGTAAGGTACCTCTTAGGTGGGTTATTGTGTATGGGCATAACCCACCTAAGAAGGTGTCCCTGGGAGCATAGGCATAGCAGCCCGGTGCTTCTATTACATAATTGTACCCATATGCGGCCACCGTGCTGGCCACTGCTGGCCACACATCGCAGGCATCATCCTCGGCATTTTCCGTGAAATTCCCACTGTTCACAACCTGCCATTCATGCCTCCAGTGCCTGCTCGGGCATGGTTCCTGGTAGGTCCTGCACCCATACACTTATACATAAAGCATGTAAGCTATCTATTGTTGCATTTGGTCTCTGTTCACTCATATTTCAGTGCAGTTACGTTGGAACTGGTTCGGGATCGGCAGCCTCCATTGCCTGTTCTGGGCATGGTTGCTGGTGAATCCTGTACCTGTACAGCTGTGCATAAGTAAGCGAGCTATTTACTACTGCAATCGGTCTCTGTTCACTCAGGTTTCAATGCAGCTACACTGGAATTGGTTCAGAATTGGCAGGCTCCGTTGCCTGTTCCGGGCATGGTTGCTGGTAAATCCTGCGCCTGTACACCTATGTGTAAGCATGCGAGCTATTTATTGCTGCATTTCGGCTCCGTTCACTGATATTTTGATGCAGCTAGATTAGAATTGGTTCAGGACTGGCAGGCTCTGTTGCCTGTTCCAGGCATATGAAATAAAACTAGCTTAACTTAAGTTCTGGGCGGTCGGAACCGCCAGCCGCACTTAAGTTTGCCCAAAACTTAAGTTCTGTCTGGCTACCTGCGCCGCGTGGTGGGTGCAGGTGGGCACTACAAACTCAAGTTCTACCCAAACACTTAAGTTCTTCTAGCACTCAAGTTTGTCCCTGGGACTTGAGTTGCAGGTCCATTCATAACTCAAGTCTAACAAGTGTGCTTCCTTGACTCAAGTCCCGTATAACTTGAGTGTGTACCTTGAGTGTGTCCCTTCTACTCACGTCCGGCCACCGAGGTTCTACCAGGGCCTAAGATTCTTGTACACACTGTGTACACCCCACTCTAAAACTCCGTGTACTTGTAACATGTGTGAATACCTGAATCCATAGTCAATAGTTATAAAGATGTTTATGAACCCATCATGCACCACAGGCCATTCATCTCGCGAGTCGTTGCTGAAACCTAGCAGAACAAAATTGATAAGATACACAGGAAATAAATTGGCAAGAACTTGCCACGGTCAGCAAAAGAGCAAAGTCGGCTTGTCGGCAGGTGGCATCTGTGGTGCCGCTTAGTGGTGCGCCGCTGCCGCGTGCCATTGTCAGTGAATCTGAAATTCTGAATGATGTCGCCACTTGACAGTGTCACTCCATCCCGGTCCCTGGCCTCATAGGGTTGGTTGGTCGTTGCTGGGTGCAGCACGTCTGTCGGTGGGTGGTGGTCATTGAGGTCCGAAAAGACAAGTAATGCAAGAGGTGAGTGATCGGAAGATCCTGTCCTTTGATGTGGCCACGCGAGCGAGATATTTGTAAGCACCAATCATTTCGCGGCCGCTTGGCAATTCGGCTGCTCGGCTTCTTCTCAGAAGCAAATTCAGTGCCGACGCGCATACTCCCCTATGATCGGCATAGATACTTGTGTTCATAGCTCACAATGAATGTATTTAGTACACAAATTTATGCTGTAAATACATTGGACTGGCAAATGGTATTTGGCTCGGAGATTGTTGTCGGACTTTGAAGCCTACCGTCACAGCGCGACTACCGTCTGAAGCGGGACGAGTAATTCGGAGAACACGACTTCTACGGAGCATTGAACCTCGCCTGTCCCCGTCCGGGCATCCCCCCTTTCGAGATCATTGTCGGCAACGCTACGCGACACATGTGGACCAAGAAGAGCATTATTTGCAGGTTGTGGATGTACAGTATGCACAGATTTAACACTCCATACTGATTGCAGGGTTTAGCGTGTGAACGACGTGAAAAGCAGTGGTTGGGCGCAGTTGTGAGCGCGGGGGGCGGACGCGGGTGCGCGCGCGTACAATTTGTGGAGATGCCGCTATGATCGCCGTTATTTGCCAGGACCAAACAATATCCTTTTTTGGGGGGGGGGGGTGGGTCGTGGGAACGTTGGCCACGATCCGCCGATCAAGCACCTCTTGAAGTAATGAGTAACGTATAACCAATGCATGACATACCACAATCGGAGATCACCAAACACGCCACAGCACATCACTTCGACTTAGCTTTAACTTCAATGAACTCTTTGCTCAAGCCTACGATTTCCCCCTCAACAATTCACCCTCGCATACCTCATATTTCTTCAGGTCATTCTATGCAACCTCAAGTCAAGTTCAGGTGTACCAATCTCTGATTTCAACGTTGCTCAAAATTGCTTATTTTGGCCATCTTCTAAGGGCGATTGTGAGCTCAAATCACTAGGTATTGATATGGTTCAAAGTGGTATTCAGCACTACTTGACGAGCACTTTCAGACTGTGCAATCAAATTTTACCTACACCCTCTCTATGTTTTAAATTCTGAGCAAAAACGTGCTGTATTTCCAGAATCTCTATTTTTAGAATTTCCTGAACATGCCCAAATATCTTCTATTCACTCATATTTTCGGTCCACAAGTTGTTTGGAGCGATTCGGTACCCAGGATACTGAGAACCACCACGCGCAATTACTTTTTCGTCAGCGAGTATCTCCGAGTCGATCTTTCTCTCATCCAACGTGTTCGGCTCCTTTGCCAACTTGCAGAAGTTGCAGCTTTAGAGCTCCGATGTTCTGTTGCCTGACCTCCGATCGACGTCCGCTCACGAGCCTGAGGTGCGAGGCGCTTGACAAGTTGACATCTGGCTCGGTCTGACGACGGTCGCACCTTCTCAGCGTGCTTGGTCTCTGTGCCTTTCTGGTCCTTCAAATGTCCTTCAGATATATATAACTTCGCCCGGCTGTCATTGCAGCGTGCTGCCGGTCAATTTGAAGCAGTGCCTTCCCATGTCAACAGCTTTCTGGCTGTGCCTTCCGTCTCTCACCTTCAAGTTCAAGTCGCATTTGTCCTGCACCTCAGTACCTCAAAGGCCTAAATACCCATGTTCAACCGAATTTCTGGCCTCTATATCAACGATGGAAACTTCTACAATGTCTCGGGCGATTTAAATATCCAGAGCCATCAGCAACTTACACCTAATAATCCCACAAAAACCTTCTAATTAGAGGTGTCATCGGAGTCGGATGACACCTCTAATTAGAGGGTTTTTAAGCCGTCTAGGGCTACCCGCAATAAACCTCGCAATACCTTTAAAAAATATCAGCAATATCTTCCAGAAAAAAGAGCGGGTATATTGAGGGACTATGTGGCGGTGTTCGGCGTGGGCGCCGACGCTGCGCCTTCGCGCTCGTCGTTGCCGACGTTGTCGATGGTCATGTTGATGAAAAATATTCATAAAATACAGCTAAAATCACAAATAATACAGTGATCCGATCTGCACCCAAGCGCCATCACGCGCCTCGCATGCCGCCCTCGCGCTCGTCGTCCCGCCATCAAAAATCACTCTAAAAATAAAAATAGTGGCAATATCTTCAAGAAAAAAAGACGGGTATATTGAGAGACTATGCGGCGGTGTTCGGTGCGGGCACCAACACTGCACCTTCGCGCTCGTCGTCGCCAACGTTGCCAAAGCGCATGTCGATAAAAATATGTAAAAATTAGATGTAAAATACTTACCAATAAAATCACAAATAATATTTCTATCTGATCTGCGCCCAAGCACCCGATGTGCCGCCCTCACGCTCATCGTCGCGCCCCTCCCGCCGCCGATGTTAAGGTGCGGCTTTTGTGCCCACTGTGACCATTGTGACCAGTGTGACCATTGTGACGATCGCGTTGCGTCTCAAACCATCATGTCTCCACCCAAACCCACCCACCCACTGGCTCACTTGCCTGATCCTCCTCAAAACTATATTCCCTGTGCCCCACCAAGTACTGGCCCTCTACCATGGATGAAGAGCAGCACTCCAGCCAGGGGAACAAGTGGTGGTGGCTGGTGTATCTGGGACCTATGCAAGGGGCATATGCTACTAGGTGTGTCACTACTGCTCTGTTTTCAATTAAACTACTTACCTAGGCTTCTTTATCTAGAGCTACAGCTGTGGCTAACATCCCCTCTGCCTCCAAAATTGAGAACACCATCGAATATTTTGACACATTAACGGACCTGAACTGCGGGTGGAAGAAGTCCTGCTTCCACTGGCACAGCCATTGTCCGGTGCACTTCGCGTGCGCCTCCGTCTGCCACCACCCAAAGCCAACCCCCGCTGTCCAGACCAACGAGCAAACCACTGCCAGCGCCAGGAACTCTGTGTGCGCTGCTCAACGCACTGCAACGTGGGTCCCGAATGATAGCGCCGGCAGCATTAGCAGTGTTCCGCATGCTCAGCGCATTGCACCGTCGACCCCGCACGACACTGCTAGCAGCATTAGCCGCATTCCGCGTGCTGGGCCTGCTGCGCGCCTTTCTGGAGGCCGGGGCCAAGGTGGAGGAGTATCTGGTGGGTCCTCACAGACAAGTGAGTATTTTACTGGTTTTCCTTTCTTTTTTTTTGTGCTACTTATCCATATACATTGTAGATTTGTCTGCACACATCCATTCACCACTGCCACAGCCACAGCGCTATTTTGCGACGTGTGTGGTACCCTTCTACCCTCACAGCACGCCCTCAAGACCCTCCCCCCCTCTTCCTCTCCTCCTGCTTATTCCCCACCCTGCTGGTCCCTCTCCCCTCTGGTCGCAACTCGACAAAGGCCTTGCCCTGACCCAGCCCCCAGTTGGGAGTTCTCAATGAGCATGGGGAGCAAAAGCTGGCACAATAAACCATGCCTGTTTGCCTGTGACAACCCCTGACTCCGCTTCGAGCCCACAGCTCCAAGCCTGACCACAGTGTCAAGACTGAGCCCAAGCCCCGCATTAAGACTGAGCCTGTGCCCTGCGTCAAGCAGGAGGTGAAGCTCAAGCTAAACCTCCAGCATGATGTTGAACGCTTGCGCTCGCACTCACACGCATACCTCTACAACCCAGATTCGGACTCGGATGACTCCATGGGTGTGGATGGGCCTGTAGTAGAGTAGAATTAAATTGAGACGCCTGATGTTTCTTACAGACTCTGCACCGTTGTGAGAATGCCCACTTATTTTTGAATATCTTCCCACATATTCTGTCAACACAGACTGACAATGTATTTGTCTGTCAACATTGACTGACAAGGTATTCGTTGGACCAAAAATAGGACTAGTGTAACTTCGGAAACATTTTCATTCCTCCCTTCATCCTCGACGCTTCCATTTTCCACCTCCTTCTTGTCCTTTGAGAGCTTGACTTCGACCCCAACAAGTCGATATGAGTTGAATTCATTGAGGAGAGGGACGTAGTCATCCATGTATGCAGTAATTCCATGATTTTTGACAATTTCCTGCAGATGAGTGAGTTTTGATATTATAATGCCCGCACTTGATTTACTGGCGGTGTAGACTGCCCAAAGACAGAATTAGACCTTGACTAGATTTTGTAAAGCAGACACCTTACACCTCTCTGTATTCTGCATCTATCTCACGACGACTCCGGGCCAATTTTTTCTTATGCTCGTTGTTCTCCATTTCTGTACGAAGTCTTAGGCTAGTGGTTGGTAGGAGGAGTGGATAATGTCGAGAGAGGATACCTTTGCATCTGCAGGCGAGCTGTGGCACAGAGTCTTTCAGAATGGCTATTTTACGGGATATTAGCACATGCTCAGAAAAAAAAAATTTAAGGCTCTTACGTGGTCCGGTACTTCTCCTGGGATGCTCTACGCCTTCGCTTGGTGATCTCTGCCTTAGTTAAATTATTTTCTGAGTTATTGGTTGAGTTGGTGTCGG
Source organism: Mycena leptocephala (assembly GCA_029378395.1). Taxonomy (NCBI): domain Eukaryota; kingdom Fungi; phylum Basidiomycota; class Agaricomycetes; order Agaricales; family Mycenaceae; genus Mycena; species Mycena leptocephala. The sequence goes on along the minus strand of JARJLF010000159.1, from coordinate 32,161 downwards.
ACATGGGGGTGAAGACGAAAGATGATCGGACTTTTGTATGGCAAATATACCGAAGCTCTCGAAAGCTTGACGTGTTGCGACAAAAACACCGAAACATTAATTACATTTTCTGTGCATCTTAGATCAACTCAATTATTTACAGTATCATTTATTGGGTCCTTTGGAGTCCTCAGAAAAAAATGGGACCATCCTGCATGAAAGGGAGGGTTGAGGGAATATATTTTATTACATCAGACTGGTCGCCGAACTTTTCGGCCGAAGCCTCGGCAATGCCTCGGATATGCATTCTGGCTCTAAGTCCGTTGAAGTCCATCGCAAAAATAAGCAAGAAATCTAAATAAATTTGACGAGCGACAGAACAATACAGGGTATCAAGATTGAAGGCTATCTATAGTAGAATACATAGCGACACCCTCTTGCCACCGAGTCTTTGCCTCTTCAGCCTGCTCCTTCTTCTCCTCCTTTGTGGCGGTGAGCTCGAAAACGTGGTCTGTCTTGAAGCCATTGCAAATAAAACAAAATAGCCCTCCAGCCGTGTACTGGGTGAACGAGCACCGGAACTCGCTGGCGCTGATGGGAACATTGGAGTGTCAAATAATCGCCGATGGGATTAAGATCGTGGATCCAGGTGGAAATCAGATGACGAGCTTGAGATCCCAAAGGATCAAGTGGCCGCCGAGGTCGGGATTGAAGCGCCCGAGAGCAGTGATGACACACCAGCCCCAGGAGAGGTTGCCAAAGTCGAGGTGGGGGACGGTGAGAGCATGGGGTCCAAAATTGAAAGTGCAGGCGGCAAAGACGGTGACAGCGGTGTTCCAGACCATAGACGGCTTCCACTCCTCGAGGAGCATCATCTGGGTTTGGAAATACAAGAAGAGGATTGGGGCGAAGATCCGGAATATGACTTGGAACGAAATATTAGTCCAAATTAGGAAATAAAAGAAACAAGAAACATACCATTGGCGAAACGGATGAGGTGCTGGAAAGACTCGTCCGCAAGAAGCTCGTCTGTGACCTGGGTATTGGCTTTGTTGTTTTGAAGCTCACCGGGCTCCTAAAATTTCCAAGTCAGCGATGCGAAAGGAGGAGAAGATCTGACTTACCGTCTGACCTCCGCCGTAAGAAGTAAGAAGGACCTCGGGAGACAGAGGGTACGACCACCCATGCCGTCTTCGAAAGTGTGGTCATCTTGTGCATTCTGCTTGCCGATCCATGCGGGTTCAGAGTGGGGAAGTGCATCGATGTTGAAATCGACTTGAATGGCAGCACCGAGGGCCTCATCGCAGAGCTTCAGATGAAACACTTTGACGCCAGGGGTTCCGTTCTTCTCCTGTACCTCCTCACGCTTGTTTTTACGGTGGAGTTTGGATGATTTTTTCTTGTAGTCCATAGACGTAGGAGGGCCAGCGTGAACACGTCAGGGAGGGGAAGGAGGAGGCAGGGGGAGGAAGGGGAGAGGATCAGGGTCGTTGGATTCGTGATAGTCATTTACCGGTTCGTCAATCATACAGGTGGCCTCTTGTTCCTGAATTCTCTTGGCGAGGCAACGGCGACGTCGAAGTACTCGGGTCAAGAGCGAAGCTGCACAGCCAATGACCATGTCAAAGGCTGAAAACTTCTTGCCAGAGCGGAGAGTTCTTCGAGACGACACTGAGTGGCATGAATCAGATATATATTTAATATGCGGGATAAAATAAAATAAGTCGAAGTGAGGGAATAAAATGCATACACAGAGTCTGCCATAGTTCCAAGTACGGATCTCAGTCTCTTTGGCGGTTTACAGCTGGGGTCCAAGACAAAGAATAAATAAATAAATAAAAAGTACCCCAGACACCGAATCTGCCATAGTTCCAAGTACGGATCTCAGTCACTCGGGTGGTTTAATGGGGTTCAGGTAGAAATGAAAGGAGAAAAGTCGAAATAACAAGAGGATAGAGCTTACCCATTGAAAAAGACGTGTCCATGCCACCCAATTGCCACCCAGTGAAAAGACGAGTTTGTGAGGGCTTTGAGAGAGAGGGAGAGCCCAAGAGGTCAGCTGAGAGAGTGGTTAAGGTCCAGCAAGAGGTAGCAAGTAAGGATGTGGAAGGATGTTGTGTGGGTGGTGGTCGTAGGAAGGAATGGGCTGAGCTTGATCTTGGATCACGTGCTGTTGGATCACGTGTTGTGATTCAACGCGTCGCATCACATTTGTGACATTTATTTCCCTTAACATTCCTCTTAGCACCATGGCACCCGTAATTCATCCTGGAAGTTCAGGCTCCAAAAAATCAATGTTGCTGAAATGGTGTACGGGCTAGCAAAGTTGGCAGTGGATAGTCGGGAGGTGCAGGTGAATGAGAACGAGGTAGAGGCAGGTGAGTGCTATGCTCTCTCATTATTTTATTTTATTTTTATTTTTACTTTTATTTTTAGAGTGATTTATGATGGCAGGACGATGAGCACGAGGGCGGCATGCGAGGCGCGTGATGGCGCTTGGGTGCAGATCGGATCACTGTATTATTTGTGATTTTAGCTGTATTTTATGAATATTTTTCGTCGACATGACTGTCGACAACGTCGGCGACGACAAGCGCGAAGGCGCGGCGTTGGCGCCGACGCCGAACACCGCCGCATAGTCCCTCAATATACCCGCCCTTTTTTTCTTGAAGATATACCTGATATTTTTTAGAGGTATTGCGAGGTTTATTGCGGGTAGCCCTAGACGGCTTTAAAACCCTCTAATTAGAGGTGTCATCCGACTCCGATGACACCTCTAATTAGAGGGTTTTTGTGGGATTATTAGGTGTCCGCTTGTCACTGTTGGAACCATTATTCTGACGCGAGATCAAATGGACTCATGGGGGCCACCAAGCAAACACTTACCTTGGCAGTAGGAGCGTGGTTGCTGACTGTCAAATGGATTGCCAAAAGCATGATGATAGCAGAATTTTCACCATGGTCCTCGGCATCTTCCTTTTCGGCGCGATTGCCGGCCTGGGGTTTATTGACGGAGTTCTGTAGTACCTTCTTCATCATATCATGTATTGCCCAGCCGCCCTGGAATTTTCGCGCGAAAAATTAGTCTTTTTTCATGGGCTATAGCCAGACTTTGTTCCCAATGAGCGTTCCTCACACTGTACGAGTTACGCACGAGCTGTTTGACCTCGTCCACTTGAACGGGGTTTTGTTTTTTGATGGTTTTATGCGGATCAAGAAACTTGAAGATGTACGAACACGTAAATCTCTGGTAAAAAGTTTTAGCACGCATTACATCGATGAAATAGAGGGATGACACAACGTTCAGAATTCTGGACTGGTGAGACGGCTGAAGAAGGGTCGTAGGCTAGCAGGGACCAGTTCATGGAGTTGGAGCTACAGCAGACCCAGAAATAAGCAGCGTGGAGGGTGCAATTGGGTGCGTCGAGGTCAAAAAATGGGAAGCGAAGAGTGATGCCCAAATCCGGCCCAAATCCGGTGATTGCCGTATGCACCGCCACAGAACTACATCAGGAACGCGATAGGGGTAAAAAAAGGCTTTACACACTGATATGAAGTACCTTGGGGATTAGTACCCTGGAGGTACTAATTTAAAGTGATTAGAAAAGCACTAATTCCCAAAGCACTTCATATTAGTGCTAAAATCCATAAATTAGTACCTAGGTACTAACATGAAGTGCTTTTACTATCCACAGTGACACGGGACTCGAACAAAGCAATGACGAGGTTTGGATACAAAAACAGCAGCAAAATTAGAAAAAGAAAGAGAGAGACAGGCTACTTTTGCAATGCGAGAGGGATAAGGATACGGTCGGTCTACGATCTATGTACGGGACGGGAAGGAATAATAGAAGCTGGAGGAAATTCTGTACAGAAAAGATTCCGTCACCGACGAGACAAGGACACCGCAAGGAGTAAGAAACACGTACGCAGAAGAGCGAAATAAAGTACGCGCACAGAAGCCCTGATTTGATTTACACGACACCGGGAATGAACCAGCACGGCGCCCGCGCGGCGTACGCATCCCACTCCTCGGGAAACAGCGCGCGCATCTGCTTGTCCTCCGCCTCCACGCGGCTCAGCCCGATCCCCAGCGTCCACAGCCACCACACCGCGCCGATCAGGGGCCCGCTCCACGGCGCGAGGTGCAGCAGCCCCGCCTCCCAGAGCCAACTCCCCGGCGAGAGGTGCGAGAACGCGAGCCCGGCGATGATGGTGAGCGACCCTGTGTACGCGGGGTGCCGCACGTACGCGTAGAGGCCGGAGGTGACAAGGCGGTGCTGCGGGTGGATGGTGAGGTCGAAGGTGAACAGCTCGCCGAGGGCGTGGAAGCAGCTGAGGCGGATGCTGGCGCCGAGGACGACGGCGATGACGCCTGCGACGAAGAGCGGGGTCGTGCGGAGGGCGGGGTGCACGGAGAGAGAGAAGAGCGGCGCGTATGGCGATAGGGCGGAGAACGCGGGCAGGGACATGAGGTAGAAGAGGATCTCGAATAACGTGCAGAGGCGGAGGATTAGTTGGTGAATCTGCAAGGGTTGATGAATAAAATAAAATAAAATATGGCGCTGCAGAGACGCACTCTGAGAATCAGGGGTCCAACTTGGAAAATGTACGCCTGGTCCGTGTAGTATCTCCATTTTGTTTGGGTTTTGTTGGGAGGGGTGCAAGCGAGCTCGTTAAAGACGGCCTGAATGACCACAAGTACGACACGAGAGAGAGACATTGCCGGGATGATGTCTGAGCTGAGCGTGCACCCAGCCTTTATAAGCCATTGAGCGGGATTTTACGAAGCAGGGAGGGTGAAATCGTGGAATTAGGCTCCAGCGATTCTCTAGGTTACCCATTTCTTCCGAGGAGTTGACCATCGACATCGACCGCATTGAATGCAAAATCGCCACTTACCTGTTCCGTTGCGCCGTGCAGTCATTCGGGATCAGCCTCGGCGAGTTGAGCCCGAGAATCCACGGAGAGCAAATGTTATTGACAATGAGGCGACATGATAGCGAGAAGCAAAAGGTTGATTCGAACTCCGATGGATATTCAAGCCCCGACCGTCACGTGTGCCGACATCTCTTTCCCAAACGGTCACGGTGAAGAACAAAAAACAACGATAATACCTGCTCGGACTCTCGCTATTCGCATTCAATCCGTAGGTCACTTGCCCAGGACACCCATCGCGCACGTGTCAACGATCGACGGAGCAAATTCTCTGATCTGACTCACGCTCCACGTCGACACCTCGTCTGCATTCCCCCAACGATACACCCAATGTCTGCCCCGGAGCCTTGGTCCCCCACATCTTGGAAATCCAAGTCGATCGCTCAAGTACTATAATCTCCGTGAAACTCCGTCTTTATGTTGACCTCTGTATGATCAGGATGTGGAGTATCCAGACGCAAAGCATCTTTCAAAGTGAAGCACATTTACTCTGAGAACCTCGATAACATTCTCAATGTAATCCTGTGCAGAGTTCTCTCCAAGCTTGAAACGCTGCCCCCGTTAGTAACTCCATCAGAGGTGCGTCCGTGGCGCGGCAACGTGGATTTAAATCGCTCACCGAAGCAGATCGAGCGCCTTAGGTATCAGCTGGGGCTCGTTCAGCGCAACGAGGCATTCCTGCTTCACGCTGGCGACTGTTAGTCTCCTTGGACGCCGTTTCAGAAGTCCCCCATTTGCTGACACTGAATGGTGTGCAGGCGCAGAGAGCTTCGATGCATGCACGCATGTACGTAACGCACCCTTCTGCCTCCTCTCAGTCAAGCCTTATTCGCATTCGCAGGAGAACATCTCGGCCAAGATCGGCTTGATCCTTTCGTTTTCGCTCATTCTCATTTGGGGCGCGCGTCTCCCGGTGGTAAGCAAAATTCGAAGCCGTACTAGCGCTAGTTTTACCGTACTGATTGCGGTGGGCGTCGTACGGCAGGTGCGCATCGGTCGGATTGCCGGCCAATACGCAAAACCCCGCAGTAGCAAGACAGAGAAGATCGGGGATCGCGAGGTTCTGAGTTTCAGGTGTGTCTCACCGTCGGCGGCATCCTGGTCTGGGCTGAACTTCCATTCTTCTTGTTCAGAGGCGATAATGTGAACGGGCACGTATCGTTTCATAGATGCTTTTCGAAGCTCACTCCCGGTTGAATAGCCTTGATCCAAATGATCGCACGCCGGATCCCGAACGTCTTCTGAGGTGCGTCGTGCCCCGATATCTGCGGTTTGGCTTCCATGAAAACTAACTGGATAATACAATAGCGCCTACTTCCATTCAACCACGACGCTTAACCATGTGCGCAGCCTCCTAACCTCAGGATTCGCTTCGCTCCATCATCCCAGCGACTGGTCGCTCAACCACGTTCGTTCGCCATCCTTGCGGTGCGTTTCCTGTTGCAATTCCAGCCGAACAACCACTGACAATGTGTTGTACTTTATCTGCAGGAAGGAGTTCGAGCACATCGTCGAAGGCCTCTCCGATGCACTGGATTTCAGCCGCACGATCGGCGTCGAGTCCGGGCCTTCGTTCGAGCAGGGCGGCGGCCGCGGCACCGTCGGCGAAGTCGACTTCTACACCAGGTAGGCAAGCGCCTCCCCCCCATCCAGTTGCATACATCGTCCTTCCGCATTTCACTGACCGCATACCCCACCAGCCACGAGGGCTTGATGCTTGAGTATGAACAAGCTTTGACGCGCGCGTTCCCGCTTCCGGCCGCGGCACGCTCCAAGTCCAACGCGCCGGGCGCAGGGGCGGCGCCGACGGATAAAAACGAGCCCAAGGCGTTCTACAACACCTCCGCGCACTTCGTCTGGATCGGCGACCGCACCCGCCAGCTCACGGGCGCGCACGTCGAGTACTTCCGCGGGATCCGCAACCCGATTGGCGTCAAAGTCGGCCCCAGCATGGCCGCCGACGAGCTCGTGCGCCTGCTCGACAGTGCGTTCTTCTCTCTCCTTCTCCCCTCCGCACTCCGCACTCCCCCTCGCGTCCGTGGCTTTTATTTCTGCGTGCTGATATTCGTTTGCGGACTGTAGTCGTGAACCCCCTAAAGGAAGCCGGAAGGGTAACATTGATAACGCGATACGGTGCCGGCAAGGTGGGTGCACGGGCGAACTATAATGCTATGCCTATCTCTATCTATGCCACGCGCGGACACTAATGCTGATGCTGCTTCGCCCAGATCGATGATCATCTCGCGGGGCACATCTCGGCCGTCCAAAAATCCGGGCACGGCGTCGTCTGGATCTGCGATCCCATGCACGGGAAGTGAGTACATATGTGCATCGGGTCATCGGCCCTTTTTAGACAGACGTGGTTGACAGACGGATATTCTTTTAGCACGCAAACGAGCGCCTCGGGGCTGAAGACGCGCCACTTTGGGACGATCATCAGCGAGCTGACGGCGTGTCTGCGCATCCACGCGGCGTGCGGGTCGCGGCTCGGCGGGGTCAGCCTCGAGTTCACTGGTGAGCTGAATGAGGAGGGGTTCAGTGTGACAGAGTGCGTCGGCGGGAGCATGGAGCTGAGCGAGGAGCAGCTTGGGTTGCGGTACCAGGTAAGGAATTCGGTTTGATTCTCGGGCAAATTGACTTCATTCATTTTTTACTGCAGTCCTTCTGCGACCCGCGGCTCAACTTCGAGCAGAGTCTCGGTGCGTGCGGACTCGTATTCCTCTCCCACATGTCTTAAAATTTGCACTAGACGTCGCGTTCCTCATCTCGAACTACTTCAAAAAGGAGCGTCGCGGCGTGAAACCAGCCGAAGGCGACGTTTTGTACGCGGAATTGAGTCGCCAGGCTTCTGGGTAAAATGCAAAGTGTGATTTTATGCGTACATGGAAATCGATGTATCCCCCACTCTATCTACTTGGGTTTCTATCCTCCGACAACATGAGTGGATGTGACAGGTATTATATTGGGCCGACCAATAAGCCCGCCCAGCTCTCATGGCAGCCTTCATGAGATCACTTCCGGTCGTTGTTGGTCTGGGGAAGATACGTGGTTTCGATTCCCACCAAAGGCATAGGAGTTGTTGATGATTTTTCTTATTTTTATTCGGATGGGGGAAGTAGATTTACGTGGTGTGATGCATGCATTGAGTAGTCTTTAATTATTCGCGCGTGATGGGGGGATATCGGTCTCGGACCAACCGGCAGTTGGTCAATATAAATATATAAATATCAAATTTGTCGCATCCTTCGACCGTGCTCTCCGCGGCATTCTTGGTGTCCCCAAAATCTTTGGACTGGTTGGCGATCGACGCCCACAGGACCACGAGCTTCCGTAGATCAATGCTAGATCACTCCCTGGTTGTCAGGTGGGTCGGATTATGTATATGGGAGAAATGTGGGTTCGACTCCCACCGGAGACATAGCTAGGTCCCCCTTCAAAGTGGCTTTTTTTCTCCTTAATTCCTTTGGCATGAATTTTCCGTGCTTTAAGACTAGAAATATCCAGCGACGAATACCCTGACCTTTGCCGACCCCTCGTTTTCTTCAAACTGTTGCCCCCATTCTTTTGTAAACCGACGAAAGATGCAAAAATGGTGCAGGCAAACCAAGCTTCCCCTCGACACAGACCCCCATCATGGTTCGATAATGATTAACTACCAGCAATGGTTCTAACATGGGGAGTGTAAGCTCCGTGGCAGGCTACTATTGGTAGCGCGCAGCCCGAGGATTCTTGGAAGCTGTTCGTAGCTTCCCAAGGCAGGTTACACCCTCAACCGTTGGTGATCATCTCATTGCTATAGTATCTGGCGAAGACAAACCTTGAATGTACTGAGATTATATCACGACCTTCATACCTTCTGGGGGGTCCGCATTGTATCCAGCCCACCTGCCTTCTCATGTGGAAAGTAATGTCTACTTCATAAAACCAATGTCTCTAGGCCAGGACGTCTTTCTCATCGCGAGAAAATGGTCACCAGCTGCGGTATGATCTCAAAAACTGTCAGCATCATGATTGGGAAGCTGTCAAGCTTAAAATACTGTCTTCGTTACCCTCATATCCACCAACCCGATGGCAATGTCCTTCTCCCCACGTCCATCTATCTTCCTGGCCTCAGGCAGGACCGGGATTGCTTCGCATTTCCTCTCGCTGGTGCGCAGGACATTCCGCTCCTTCCTTCCACCAGGTTGCATCATTCAATTTCTCACGACGTTTACCTTACTCGTGGTGTACCATGCTAATCTCGGAAGTTCTTTTCCTGACGGTTCTCTCGGCCGTCTGGCTGGTACAGGCTCAAGAGACGGGTGGTGGTGGAAAACTTAATAAAGCCAAAGCTTTCAATGTTCGCGTGTGTCCAGCCGTCGACCAGGATGGCACCCCCCTGCAAACGTCTGACTCAATCAGCCCCCTTATCTGTCGATACCCCGCGGCCGGCACATGTAGATATTTTGCCACGGTGCGTCATTATCTCGGAATGTAGCGAGTGCGGCTGACATGCTTTCAAGGACGGTTTGATCGCCTCAGGCTCAACGGCGTGCCCATCCGATCTTCTATCGAGTTCCGGTGCAGCCACTAGCCCAGGTCTCCCCTCGAGTTCCTCTCTACCTCACCCGAGTTCATCTCTCCCCCATACAAGGACCCTGAGCTCAAGTACCGCCAGTACAAGTACAAGTCGGAGTAATTCTGTGAGCGCGCAATCAACACACTTTGCAGTGTTTTCTGCAAGTACCACAGAGCATGCTTCTTCACAAATGTACGTCAATATTCTAAGAGAGGAATGTCCACCTTTAAAATCGTGTAACGCAGTCTTCCAACCTCACTGGGGAGCGGGGTCGGGAGCAGTGCGACTTCTTTGCCTTCTGCATCTGCCACAGCGATGTAAGTATGTTGGTGCATTACACGACTTGCTCGTCCGTAATTGTGATCACCTAGGAAGCATAGTAAGCGAATGCCTCCACGGGTAATCGCCGCGATCTGCGTTGCGGTGGCCAGTGTCGTCGTCGGCTTGATCATCGCACTGATCGTCTGCACCAAACGTCGCCGCCGCGCGGAAAAACATCACGCGACAGCAATTGACCGCGAAGCCAACACCGTTTCGCCGTTTGCGCTCATTACGCAGATGGACGGTCACAACGACGAGACCGCACCATCCGGCGATTCAAATGTGCGCCGGACTAGCGCAAGCACAATACCACGACAAGACTTGGAGACGGAACTGCGGATGGTGCATGAGAAAATGGCCGATCTCCAGGATCTGGAGAGATCGTCGACGAGGGAAACAGCGGACTCGGGGACACGCCGAGTGTTGCGTCTGATGTCGATACGAAGCAGCTCGACAAGGGCCTCGCCCGACGTGCGGGCTGAGTTGGAAGCTGCGAAGGAACAGATAAATATGCTGTTGACGCGGATGCACGTGCTGGAGGCGAATGCAAATTCGGCGTATGGGGCGGAATTCTCGAATGAATCGCCGCCAGCGTATGTCTAACTGGGATGCACCAAATGGTCGATGAACGGATGCTTACCGAAGGGTATATCCCGGGTAATATTAATGTAGTTTCGCGATTCGTTGTAAATAGGGCCACTTCCAAGTTGCGTGATGTATGTAGCCAAGTCTCAAGTGCGCAGCAAACATAAAAGATTAATCAAAGAAGTCACGGAGATGGGTAGCATGGTAGACAGAAAGAGAAGGAAAATTTACTGGACGGCCTAGTAGAACGGGAATAGAGCCCCTCGTATATGCGGCTTGAAGTGAAGGCTGCAATAATATTAATAATGGTGTATGCTTGAAATACGACAAAATAAATGGGTTACTCAGAGCACCCGAAGAAAAAAAGGATCCTCCCGTCCACGAACATTTGGACGCCGGGGCAGTTGTTCACAGAATCCGGCAGCACCGCGTCCGAGCCAAACAGGGCCGGATATTTACGGTGTGGATATCGTTCACAAATATCAAATTGCAGGACGACCAATCCAACCGGAAAGCAAGTCCATCCGAAGAAAGAAAGGAAGAAAGAAAGCACCTGAAAAAGAACGCCCGCCTCCAGGCAGGCTCGAACCCCCACGTTCAAGATGCAGATATGCCTGAGGGCGGCAGGAAGCGATCTGTGGTGATCCACTGGGGCCGAGGGGTAAAGAGAGGATCTTCAAGTTCGGACGGCCGCCCTCATAGGACGGTGGATGAGGAACTTTGGCTATTGGATATGTGGATCAAGTGCGATAAATTTGAGACTGGTGCTACGATGGAAGAATACTGGACTGGTGTAGCGCTGGTGCCGGAGGAATACCGACGCGTAGATATTCATAGATGATAAACAGACATGTGGAGGAATTATGTTCCGCGAGTGGACCAAGGGACCAACGACTCGGGCCGTGGTAGTAGTACGACATCGACACTGTTATTGAAGGGAGCAGTTGGTCAGAAACGAGAAAGAGCTTCCCTCAAGACGAGCCGTCCCGACACCAGAGATTCAGAACGCAGGCCAATGGTAGCGTGCGTGAAGAAGACGAAGAACCAGCTATGAAATAATTATGTATAACCCAGCACATTGAAATTTGTGAGGCAGGGATTTAGATTCAACCGAATCGGACTTCCAAATTGAAGTACTTGTGACTTAGGGCCACTACTGGTGCATGACAGAAGGAGTCTGGTTCTTTTTAACCATAACCAGTTTTATTCTACAGTGTCATATTCGTCTGCTACCACCACTGCTCGCAAGATGGCCGCATTTGACAGAGAAGGGTGTTATACTTGCCTCTAATAACTAATCTTTGAGGAGATTCAACGGCCCTCCAGGCATCCAGGCTAGCCAGTTTACTCCTGATTTACTCTCTAAATGGAGTCACTACATAATCTATGTGGCCGCGAACACGAGCCAAGTGAGGTTCAAATATTATTAGGCTCATGTATATCATTCTATGGATATAGTTCCACCGGCTCACCGCTCGGCTTGGGTTCGCCGGACCATAATCGGAAGTGAGGTTCATGCGGCCCATATCATGGCTCGCCCGAGCATTGCTCGGCTCGGGTTCGCCGCACAGGGTCGACGCCGACATAATGGCAAAGCCCCTGCCCTCCGAAAGATGGGTCGATAATTTAAAATGACTTGAAGGACCGAGGTTCAAATATGAAAAAAAAAATAAAGAATACAGCCATGCCTTCGCTTCGCTCCGGAGCAAGTGCAGAGTCAAGCCATACTCACCTAGGTAAGTAGCTAGGCTTTTGATGATGGAAATCAGACTGGATATGGGCATGCCAGGCTTCATGAAAGGAATGCGTCGAGGAGCCGAACACGTGGACGTGAATTCCTGCGACTTAATGACGAAGCCATGTAGGGAGATATATACGAAAACTTTAATCGTTATGTATCGGTCAGCGAACAGTGGGCGACTTCCCGTAAGGTAAATCTATTCGAAAAATAATCTGGCGAGATGCCGAAGTCCATATCCTGAGCTCGTTGCGCCTGGATCTGACCTCCATAGACTACGGAAGGATGCTATAAAGGCCTAGGAGAAACGACGAGGCTCAGAATGCTTGAATTGCCTGGCCGATCCTACCCTTCCGGTATTTTTTTGAGAATATATTTACCTTACGGGAAGTCACCTAGTATTTACTTGAGCCGACAAGAATTTAATTGGGATTGACTACTCGACTCAAAATAACCTCATTCTCGGCGCGCGCTGATGTATCCTGTATCCTCTAACCGGGGAACAATCTGACAACAGATTTGGGGATCCTGCATCGCGTCGCAGCGCTTTCTTCGGACAGCTGGTTGATTGCAGGCATGCACCTGTCTCAGCGTGCCGCTTATATTTATTCCTCCCATCTGTGTCGCATCAGATTTCGACTCGCGTAAATTTCGTATCATTGCTAGGGAATGCATCATTTCTCGGAGACGAACAATAATAGATAGGTTGCGCAAAAGCCGCATGAGCCGCATGCGACTTTTTGTGCATTGTGCAAAGCCGCACGGCAAATTTGATATCTGGGAGGTGTCAATTAACTATTGCAATATAAGCCTACTTGAGGCGAAGGAGAGGTGCTATGGGGAGATGGAAGATCCTTGGCACTCCGTCTGCTGTGCGGGAGACATGAGAGTATGGGGCGGGGGGGAATGAGTGATGCCTTCGTTATGCCAGAAAAATGCAACCTCCCACGGGTGCACATCTAAAACATAACACTGTCGGGAGTGGAATATGAGATCTAGGAGGCATTTGATGGTAATTCGAAAGACAAGAACCAAGAACAACAAAGAAAAAGCCACGGCATTGCACAATGCATCTGGGAAATCTGCTACACCGTGCAACATAGAGTTTTGTAGAGGGATAGAGCCATATACATGTCCCCTAAATTTAGTGGCCGCGCTTAGAATATAGAGCTGTATAGAGCCAAATACTTGATTAGCTCATCTTAAGTTCTAGGCGGTCCGGACCACTTTCCGACTTAAGTTTTAGTACATCTTACTTAAGTTCTGCTACTGTAGTCTAAGGTCGTACTATATGCACCTCAACATCACATTCTTAAGACTTGAGTTAGAACCTCTTAAGTTCACACTGCGCTCGAACTTATGTAAGATGCATCAAAAATTCCATATTTAAAATAATGAGGTACATATCACTGAAGTCTCTTTCGCACAACTTTAGTTCCACCTTGTTCAGTTCTGCATATGGACTTGAGTTCCGGCAGAACTGAAGTTCTGCACAACTGCGGAATGAAAATAGTGCACTGGTCAGCCATTCTACTTGAGTTCCAGCACTCACTGCAAGTCCTCCGTGATATTAGCAAACTTGTGCTGAAATGAAAATAGGAGTCAGCTTGAGTAGAAAGCAGAATGAGAATGAACATGAAACTCACTGGATAATACAAAAGTGCACGCCAAGTGCATACTGAACTGCCGGAAAAAATCAGCGGAGTCGGCCAGAATGAAAATGAAACTCATCCGAGGATGGAAATGAACACGAATGCACCCCGAGTACAGTCTTGCAAACACTGGGTTTACACAAGCAGTGAGATGAAAATTAAAATGTGAATGAAAAATAAATAAAAATGACACGCGAACGGAGGTGGCATTCACAGAAAATGAGGCGGATGAAAGACACCGGTGGCCTCCCAAGTCAAATCAAGCGAGTGCACATTGCCTCTCGTAGAAGGGATTTCACAGGCAACGACAGAATAGAGCACAGGGGAAAAACGCGTACGGTGTGCCACCGAGTTGTGGAGTCTGGACAGACGCGAAGGCCAAGTCCCAAGAATGCACCGGCGCTGACACAAAGTCGAATTCGGCCTTGGACAGACAGTCCTAGGAAACGGGTGGGGATCGAGGGACGGGCGAACGGTGAGTGGTGTCGATGAAGGTGGAAGTCAGGAATAAGAAGAGAAGTGATCAGTGCTTTGATCAGCGGACAATAGGAATTGACTTGTGACTGACGGTCAGTGTCACGTTGCCATCTTGTCTTACCATCTCTATGCCACCTGCGCTCCTCGTCGGATCGGCAATTTCCGGGCATTGCCTACCCATGATTGGTTCCAAATCAACACGGGTACTACTTAGCGGATTAGCAGACCAGACGGAGTTCAAGAGACAATGCGCTACATGAAAACAAGTAACGTTCCGACGCTATTTACCCATTACTTATGCCAGAAGAAAACAGATATATGAGTTCCAAGCCCCACAGGCTCTTCCAGAACTCCGAGGGACTGGCGGTGGACCTCTTGGAAGTAGGCGCGCGTCTCGGTGGTCACTTGCTGAGAGGCGGTGATGCCGAACACGAGCCTTCGCGGGTTTGGGAACGCCGCATTGATTACACCGTCCCTAAGTTTCTCGATGTCCCTGTGCAAGCGCGCCGCGAACTGGGCAGGGACGTTCCGGTCCGTCTTCGACTCGCACTTCATCTCGATGATGTCCGTTCCCTGCGCACCGCCCCACTGGTACGACAGGATGATATCCGCCCTGTCGTGACTGCCTGCATATACCTCGAGCTCACGCCGCACGTTGCTGAAGGCGGTCCCACCGGCCTGCCACATGCGGTAGTACCTCAGCGTCAACGCGATCTGCGCGTACACCTCCCATCCATAGTCGAACGTGGCCGCGACCGGAATGTCGGCCAGCTGCTGGGCCTGCTCGCACCATGCATGCACCTCCTCGAGAACGTTAACCCGATTCCTGCACCGGCATGTCAGCGACTAGCATCCGTTGGTGACAGGACGGTCGACTCACTGAGCCATGGTTCTTCTGGCGGGTTGTTGTAAGAACAGCAGCTCACGAACTATGGGTCTTATATATGGTGCTTTGACCGCACCAGGCCCGCGGCCACCAGGTGAGAGACCACCGATCTGGCAAGGGCAGAGAGCTGACGTATGGAATCGTTCCCCAAGCCTGGTTTCTCGGCAGCTATGCTGGCAGGGGGAATGACAGGATCTTTTTTCTTTCTTCGGTATTTCTCAATTCTCAAGACTTACTTTATTTACAGCCACCGTCATTTTGGTCTAACAATACTCTCAGATTCCTGAGCATTTCATCCAGATTCCACTCAGAGCTCGCAAGAGGCTCTAAACGAAGATCTTCTCGCTGGGGCGGCTATGGCACATTAAAATTCAAGCTGTATGCCATTTTACGTACCTTTCGTTGGCATTGGTTCGGGCGGTGCGCCACCTCGTGGCTCGCGGATTCCACAGTCAAAACCTTCGGTACAGGCGCAACGGCACCGATTCTCCAGACACACCGTCAATAGTAAAATTTCAACCTACCTTAAAAGGTATACCGAAAGCGGCTAAATCAGGATCCAAATCAAAGTAGACGAAAAGTGATTGTATTAATCGACCCTAAAAGTGTGATGAAATTAGCTACAATTCGCCCTCCTTTCGATGCAGATTGAAATTCCCTAAATAAGAGTTGAATGAAAGGAGCGTGGACAAAGGTACTTTCAGGATCCCAATCTGGTTGCACAGAAAGAAGGTCTTTCGTAACAGTTACCGAAAGAGCTTCTTTCAGAAACCCTTTCAGTGTGGTTTAGCACTGTTTCAGCGTGAGATGAAAGTGTTTCTGAAAGAAGCTCTTTCAATGGCCGTCTGAAAGATCCTCTTTGTGCAGCCAGATTATGGATATTGAAAGAGCCTTTATCCAGGCTCCTTTCATGCAAGTCTTATAATCACTTTTCGTCTACTTTGATTTGAATCCTGATTTAGCCACTTTCGGTATACCTTTTAAGATAGGTTGAAATTTTACTATTGGCGGTGTGGGAGGCACAAATCTCCGACTACCCAATTTGGGATGCGCCTGGGGAAGTTCGACAAGACAAAATACCGGGCTTTCAATTAAGTTCTCTGCTCCCGTGAATGCATAAACCCCCGGCCCTTCGATAGTGCCGGAGCAACGTACGGGCGCAACGGCAGCGATTCTCCGGAGGCAGAAATCTCCGACTCCAATTTGGGCTGCACGAATCCGGGGTGCGCCTGGGGAAGTTCGGCAAGACAAAATACCGGGCTTTCAATTGAGTTCTCTGCTCTCGTGAATGCATATAAACCCCCGGCCCTTCGACAGTGCCGGAGCAACTCTCCACGCTTGAATGGTAGTGTCAAGGATTCGCGCTTGACAGCAGCATTCATCTTGTCTCACCATTCCGGAGTAGAGTAGTTTCATTGGCTAGCGATCCAGAAGAAGAGTCACCATTTGGTAGCCGTGGTTAAGCGATGTTACAAGAATATGGCCGAGACTCGCGGAGTGGAGCGTAAGTTCGTGCAGAATGGAACCTGGAATCATTCCAATGTCAACACTATCGGCACGGCAGCAATAATGAACATCATTTGAAAACAGCGGAGCGAAACCCGACCAAAGTCAAATCCCTTCGCGGTATCAAAGGCTGAAGGTCGCACTACCCAGACCTCCTTAAGATCATGCAATATGCTGAAGTCTGGAATTGTATGAGGAAATGCATTTCCCTGGCGGTATATCTTCTGTGCTTCATCTCGCTTATCCCGAAGGGTCTGTCCCTCTGTCCCTACCCATATAATCTCCCCCCCCCTCCCATCCGTTACTCCTTTGGGCCAACTTTTTTCACCTCTAGAGCCCAGGTTGACAAATGGGGACAGCCAATGAGTCATTTTGGAGCGGATAAACTGGAATAAGTCATCTCGAAGCAGATTCCGGGAAAAACTCAATCACAGTGAGTCAGAGATGTCCGGGCGCCTTTTCCGTGTCCTGTTATTGTGTGCCTCAGGCATGACCCGCAGTGGGTTGCAATCAGTGAACGGCCTCGGGCCGTTCACCTAGTGCAATACTTCGATATTGACCTTTGTAAGGAACCAACGTTGTCAATGTTGAACCGCTTGCCGGTTCTGTCTCAACCCTTTTTTTTATGTGAGGTCACTAATTGGTTGTGACTGTCTTGCACCCGGTTTACAGCGACATCATTCTTGGCCAGTCGCTTGTTGCATTGCCCAGATGCCGCTCTAAAAATAAGTTGTCAAAGATAACTTTTGGAGGTACCATGTTTCTGATGTGGAAAAAAATGTGGCTATGCCCACCCGCATCATTCAGGCGAGCGCTTAGCCAAGTCCTTTTAAGGCCTCAAAGTTGTTGATGGCATCACATTTCCATTTGATGCCGTTCTGCACTGCCACTCGCCGGGACCGCCCTCAAACGACTCACAGCAAATGGCATTCGAGGAGGTTTGTGTAAGGAATCTGGTGGCGGGAATGGGCAAGTCCGCGATTGCCCAAATGTTTGCGGGAAACATTCATGCCGCCGGCCGACTCGGGGCCTCGTTCTTCTTCCAACGTGGTGATGCTAAACGGGGAACATGGCATTCACTTATCCCTACCATCGCATGCCAACTGGCAGCTTCCGTACCCGATCTTCGTAGCCCAATTCAGCAGGCCATAGAGGGCGATAAGTTTGTCGTCGGACGTACTCTGGCGGTGGCCTTCCAACGGCTGCTTGTCGAGCCCTTCAAAGGCATCCCAGATACTCAAACTCATCCTGTTATCATTCTAGATGGAGTGGACGAATGCGCTGAGCACAAAGTTCAACAACAAATCCTCCGACTCTTCATCAGCGCAATTCGCGACCACAAACTCCCAATATGGCTTATCATCGTTAGCCGCCCCGAGCCACATCTCAGGGAGGTATTCGAAACACTGGAGACCTTCGGACTGTGCTGCGAGTATCGTGTCTCCGCAGACCTAGCTGCCCTAGACGATATCCGAAAATACCTCACAGATGAATTTTCACGGATTCATGCCGAGTACATCGCCCGGGGAGTTGATCTGGGTCCCGTCTGGCCGCCCCCTGACACCGTTCCTCGTCTGGTCATCGTGTCCTCCGGTACCTTCATATACCCTACAACTGTGATCCGTTTCATTGATGACGAATATCACCATCCCTCCGATAGGTTGGAGTGTGTCCTGAAACTTGGTCCGTGCAGTACTGCCCCGCTTGACGACCTCTATACTGAGATCCTCTCACTCGTTCCGGAGGATCAGGAAACCCAGCAGCTTCGTATCCTGCATGCCATTTGGCAGGGAGGCCGTCCAGATATTGGCCGGCGTATGAGTCTAGATCCAGAACAAATCGACATCCTTCTGCATCTCCGTGATGGGACCTGTCGCCTGATATTGCGTCGTCTGTACTCGCTGATAGCCGTGTCACCCATCCAAACCCGATTCTGCATTCGCCATCCTATTGAGGTCTTGCACGCATCTTTCGGAGATTACCTTTCCGATGCACGACGATCTAGGCGGTGGTGTATCTCACTGCCGTGGCTACAGGCAGACTCCCTTCACTGTATACTACATTTACTCGCTACCCCGTTACTTGAGGATTCCCAGTTTTATTTCTATCGGTATGTACCCAGTCCAATACCTCAGTTGTATAGCACTAATGATTTGGTAGGGACCTACTATGTCAGTTACCTGACTGGCTAAGGAACCTCCCCCCTTCTGAGCCCCTCATCAATCTCCTTCGGAATCCGAATTTCCAGAAATATCTATTTACCCTTCCATATACACATAATTGGCCAAAGGTACATGTCTTCCATCTTATAAAGGGACTGATCAAATTTGTCTGTTTTGATTCAACTATGGGATGATCAGTTATTGATTCCAAAGGTCGTCCCTTTGATGCACTTCAGCAATAATCGGAGGGCGACGTTCAAGTATGACTCGATCTACACTGAGATTTTTTCTCAAAACCCGGCTATTCTCCTCGTTATTCAATCTCAAATTGTCGATTCTAATCTTCGCTATGACCTCCGCTGCTTCGGTTGGACATTTCAAATTTTCCGCCCCTTCCTCGCTTTCCCGGAGCTACTCCAATTGGGCTGCCCAGAAGGGGATTCACCGGTTGACTTGTTAGCTGATCCTTCCCGAGCAAAGCACCTCTACTCCGAGCCTTGCCACATTGCAGAAGAACTGGTTCTCCGTTGGATATGTCATGCCAAAAGAACACTTGAAGGAGGATTCTGTGAACTATATCCGTAGGTGACCACCATTCGCCCCAAATTGTCCCTTATGGATTCGTAGAACGTTCCTCGGACTCGTCATGCAATGCCTGGCAAGTTCCGGAGTACTCCGCGAGTTGGAGACGTTCAACCTCTCCGAATTCTGTTACCAAATGATCATAGATCCAGATGCTCATAGACTGTTTCATCGCCGCATAGCTACTGAGCAGAACCTCTTCTGGGTTTTGAGCTGGCCCCGAGTAAGGGATACCATAACTTCAAGCTGCAGGGACGCTAACCTATCCTACAGAGTTTCCCAAAACACACATACCCGGTGGAGGCAATCAACTTCTGGGGGGGGGCAGATCAAGAATATCAGACAATGCGGCTTCCACGCACCTATTCGACTCTTCGACATGGGGCTAAAATCCCCATGACCAAACACAATTTCGATAATTTCAACGCCAAATTTCGCAAAAGAAGGTACCTCCATGTGGGGGATCACTTAATTTTTGGGGAGGAGGGATTACCCGCACGCCGCCGCCGCGCGCTGTATATACAGCCCCAGTTGATATTCTTTCCTCCATTGTTCACTATTATTTTCTTTCATATTTTCCTACTCGTCCTTTTCACTCGTACCTTTGTCTACTCGTACTCCCGTCGCTGTTTTCTTCTACGAGAACCGATTCTGCCGGCAACGACTGTCGCGATACACGTACGAGCCATGCGGTACAGTCTTTTCTTTTTCTAAAATGAATGCAAATGGGCGTGTCTCTTATCGTCGTGAATGAGTGGGACTGGGAGTATTCGTGTTCCTAGTCGGAATGCTCCCGTCCAAGCGTCCCTGGTGAGGTGTTGAGGATGGAGATACGAACAACTTCACAACCAGTTTGAATTCGAGAATGGGTGAGGATCCTCACAAGCTCAAGTTTCCGGCCCAACGTCCGGCGTTTAAGTGAGGCGATGTTTGTCGGCTTTCTGGGCTCTGCCGCGCTAAGCGCGTATTATCATTGTTTTCTTTAATCGCCCCTCCGGTAATCTGCGAATACACAATTTGACAGATGTGCCATCCAAGCGCAAGAGCGGCCACTGCGTCTTTGCATCTGAATTCCCAGCATTCAGACCGGTCATGGGTGGTAAAAATTGTTGCACCGGAATTTGGAAAGGGACGTCGATTCGGACTGATTGAGAAGCATGCAGAATCTAAATTATCAACATGGACTACGGTGTTTGGATGGTTAACTAAGTTACTTGGTGCTCTTGCGCTTGGATGGCACATCTATTTACGGTTTTTTCTTATTTTTTATTCGGATTTGCGTGGTTTGTGTAGTGAGGAGTGTTCAATGATTTGTGAGGTATTGGTTTCGGGCCATACAGGAGTTGGTCAATTACGCCTGTCCGAAGCCTTTTTAAATTCTGCCATCTCCGCTCAACCATTCTCTGGATGCCGGCAGTCCGCAGCACCGGCTTCCTATGTATCTTAGCTTCCGGTCTAGTTGGGAAGACATGCCGAGCCCCCACAATCACCTTCTATTGCTTCTGCTTCAGGTAGGCTTGGGTCAAGGGATGGGTTTATTTTCAGTGTTGATCGGCACAGTCAATGCCCGACACTCAACATTGGCTCATCAATTTCAAGTTGAATTTACACCCAACGGAAGAGAATGCGAGGCTGCGAAGCGGCCGAGCAGCCGCTTGTAAATATTAAATTTGTCGTGTCCTTCTGACCTGGCTCTCCGCGGCTTTCGTTCGTGTCACCAGAAACTTTGGACATTCCTTGCGTAGCTACGTAGTTGACAATCTACGCCCCACAGGACCACAAGCGTCCGTAGATCAATGCTAGATCACACTCTTTTTGTCACGTGGGTCGGACTATGTGTCTGGGAGAAACGTGGGTTCGACTCCCACCGGAGACATAGGACCTCAACCTGCATTTTTCCTTCTTCAAATTGGCTTTTTTTCCGCATTAGTTTGTAACACTGGAGAGACTGTCGTTTTGAAATGTTTCAATTGTAGACATCTGGTCTCGAAGCAGCCATCAATTCTATAAAAAAAAAAGAGGATTCGAACTGTTATGTCCATATTATTTTTAGGATCAACGAGAGATGCGATTTAAATTGATGCCGTAAATTGGTGCCGGTCAACTAACTTCCGTCAAATACGGCTCCCCATCATCGTATGACTGTGATTAACTGCCAGCAGATGTTCCTAATGTAAATTCCGTGGCAGGTTACCCTGTTGGTGGCGTGAGCCTGAGCCTTCGGTGAGAGCCCCCCTCTCATTCTCCTCCAAAAATTACACATGGATGAGAAATGTTAAACCTGTGGACTCCATCATACACCATGAGACGGGCTTGGGGCCCTGCCGCAAACTTGCCCTCTAGAATGAACATAAATGTTTTATTGACCTCATCGCGAGAAAATGTGTCTCGACTGTGATATCTACACCAATGCACAGGTGCGAGCACTTTTTTGGTTCTAGCGTCTGTTTATAAAACTATGTGATATCATTCCGCACACGGGCAGCAGTACGATCAAGGAACTGTCAAGCTCAAAATATTATCTTCGTTACCATTATATGACGTTGAGTGCTGGCTGTCCCTCTGCTAAACCCCACCTAGCATCCGGCCTCAGGTAGAACCGGGACTGATTCACCCTTCCTCTCGCTTGTGCGCGAGACATTCCGCTCCTTCCTTCACCGCGCTACGTCATTCTCGACTTCTCGCGACGTTGACCTTACTCGTGGTACCATGCGAATCCGGACGGTTTCTTTTCTCTTTCTTGTTTACTGGAGCATCGGGCTGGTACAGGGTCAAGGCAAAGGCAAAGGCAAAGGCAACGGTGGCAATGATGGCGATAAGGGCGACAACGATAACAATGTTACCGTGTGTCCACCCGTCGACCAGGATGGCACTCTTCTCGAGGAGCCATCTAGCGGGGACGGCTTTCTCACCTGCTCATACCCCGCGGCAGGTTCATGTACATATGTGGTGTGTCATGATGTTTAAATGTCGCGAGCGCGGCTGATTTGCGTTCAAGGACGGTACGTTCGTCTCAGGCTCGGCAACAACATGTCCGCCCGGTGCTGAACAAGATCCTGTATCGAGCTCCGCAATACCCAGTACCAATATCAGTACAAGCGGGAGTAATTCTGCCAGCGCGCAATTAACATACTCTGCACTGTTTTCTCTGAGTACCACAGAGCAAGCTCCGTCACAAATGTACGTGGCTATTCTCAGAGAGTAATGCCCAACTTTTAAATTTGTGTAATGTAGTCCTCCAACCTCACGGGCGAGTGTTCTGACTTCTGCAGAAACGTAAGTATATTGGTGCATTACGTGCCTTGCTCGTCCGTAATTGTGATCACATAGGAAGCATAGGAAGCGAATACCTCCACTGGTAATCGCCGCCATATGCGTTTCGATGGTCAGCGTCGTCGTCGGCTTAACCATCGCACTGATCCTCTGTGCCAAACATCGCCGCCGCGTGGCAAAACATGGCACGACAGCAGTTGACCACGACGCCAATACCGTTTCACCGTTTATGCTCATACGCAGATGGACGGTCACACCAACAAGACCACCCCACGCAGAGGTCCCGAGTCAGGAGCGTAGCCGGAGCACAATTGCACGACAACATTTGGAGACAGAACTGCGGATGGTACATGAAAAGATGGTCGATCTCCAGCATCGGGAGACCGACCGGGAGAGATCCTCAACAGGGCCAACAGCGGGCTCGAGGATGCACCGAATGTTGCGTCTGCCCTCCATGCGAAGGAGCTCGACAAGAGGATCGCCCGACGTGCAGGCTCAGCTGGAAGCTTCGAGGGAACAGATGGATATGCTCGTGATGCGGATACACGCATTGGAGGCGAATGCCAATT
The DNA here is from genome assembly GCA_029378395.1 of Mycena leptocephala. Classification (NCBI taxonomy): domain Eukaryota; kingdom Fungi; phylum Basidiomycota; class Agaricomycetes; order Agaricales; family Mycenaceae; genus Mycena; species Mycena leptocephala. Next base: position 8,935 of record JARJLF010000159.1, on the reverse strand, counting down.
CCCCGTATGGGGCGAGAGTCTCGAATGAACTGCCGCCGTTGTATGTCTAGCTGCAGCATGTGGCCGATGAACGGATGTTTATCAAAGGATTACATCCCGGGTAATGTAGTTTTGCAATACATGAATAGGGGGGGTGAATAAGATACCCCCTGAAATCCCTAGTCACGAATGCGAACGTGACTGAGAGCCAGAAGCGAATATTGGTGCAGAGTCGCTAGTACGTCCAATCCGCTTCAGACCTTGTCTTAGACAATTCCGCGGATGTGCCACTGGCATTTGCGACAGGATCGAAAAGGGTTCGTTCCACATCTGCTCGCCCGTCAAGCTCGTTTCTTCATCACCGAGTACTGCAGCCGAAAGAAAGTGCTGTAGTTGAACGCAGCATATACACAGACTCCGTAGGTAGCCTGCCCGATTTTGGCGGCGAGCCGAAGGATCATGGAATGAACTCGGTACGACGAATTTACGTATGGCCCTCAACGGTGAACAGAGAAGTCACGGAGATGGGTAGCATTGCAGGCAGAAAGAGAAAAAAGAATTCCTGGGAAGCCTTCAAGCGTGATTCTCAGATATGAGCCTTGAAGTGAAGGCTGCTATAATGCTGTATGCTTGAGATACAACAAAAAAAAATAGGTTACACGGAGCACCCGAAGCCCAGTGAGAAGAAAAGCATCCTCCGGCCCGCAAAGATTGGGTCGTTGGGAGACAATCGTTCAAAGAATGTGACGGGAATGCCGTGCGCCATGGCCGAGCCAATATTCACGTGCAACGGAAGAGGTTCTGAATTATTTCGTGCTGGGATCTCAGGCTGGGAGGGATATTTATGGTGCGGATTCCATTCAGAAATGACCAATTTAACAACAAAAGTCAAGGAGAAAATGAAAGAAAGCATCTGAAAAGAACACCTGCCTCTAGGCGGGCTCGAACCCGGATCTCTTCCAGGACATAGATATGCCTGAGAGCGGTAGGAAGCGATCTACGGTGATCTACTGGGGCTCTGGGGTAAAGAGGGATTGTCAAGTTCGAACGGCCGCCCTCATAGGACGGTGGATGAGTAACCTAGGCTATTGGATATGTGGATCAAGTGTGATAAATCTGAGACTAGTGCTGCGATGGAAGAATACTGAATTGGTGTAGCGCAGGTGTCGGGGAATACCGACGTGAGATTTTGAGAGAAGATAAATGCAGAGGAATCATGTTTCGCGGGGGGGACGAGGGACTATTATCAGCGACTGCCTAGTGGGCCAGTCTAGGTAGTGGGCAAGTAGTGGGCCATTTGTGTAATACCAGGCGGTGCAATACATCAAGTCGGAATTTGAGACCTATGGCACGGTATGCGACCTATGAGGACTCCGTACGTCAAATTTGGAGGCAAATGATGGCGGCGATCAAACGCAGTGCGTGATTATGATGGCGGCAGCGGGCGTGTGCACATCATTTCTTATCTCCGAGCACACCTTTGCGCTTTCTCCTGCCCATTTCTCCACCAATTCTGCACCGATCCACAAATTCTGGGGCTCGTTCTCATCGCCTGATTTTGGGGAATGATATAGACCTATCGTGTACATCAACACCGCTCCATCTTGTCTCCTGGAACCTCGCGAAAGACCTCTATCTGATCTCCAGTAGTCTACAGACTACTGCGGCAACCGCTATAATGACCCAGCCGTAGAAACTGAGACCCTAGAACTTTGTCAGTGCATTTTTAATACAGATTCTTGTCCCATAGTACCCCAGCGATGAGTATTCACTGGCTTGACTTCCTGGTCACGGCGTGGTACACGTCAAAACCCACGAATTTCATTAGTGCGCATAGACGAACTTTTTTTGGAGGGTTATTGGTGCGTAGAGGCCATACTATGCTGATGAGTATATTCCAATACATCGCATGTAGCCATATTCGCCCTCTTTTCCAGCACAAATTCCGTCTGTGCTTCGTAGAGTGCGCCGTTCAATCCACACTGCGATTTCACCCTTCAGCGTTGGCTTCAAGGCAAATGCTTACAGTGCTGAAATACCTTAGATTCACATTTTGGGTGTATATAGTGGTGGGACCATATCACTTTATTAATCCGAGATACACTGGGGTCGCCAGTACGAGTCCAAACTAGTGATGTAAGACAGTGGCCCGCTACCATGTTTTTTGCCACTTTGGGAAAGCGCCAGAAGAAAAATTTGGTAAGCCCGGAAGCCGTCATGTAAATTCACGAAAAATATATCCACTCACTCATAGGATCCATACCTTCCTTTCAGAGCCCATATATTTGTTCCACCCCATTTTATCCATGCGGACGAGGGCAAAACTGCTAAGGTGGCCCAGTACCCAGTCACTGATAATAACGACTCGGACTGTGCCAGTGGTAACGCTAGCCATAGCACGACATCGTTATTGAAAGACAGAGGTTCATTGAGGACGGGCTGTCTTGACACCAGAGATTTATGCGGCCTTGAGGGGCTCGGCGTAATCTCTCGTATACGGATGCTTCAACGAACTGATCCTCGTGCCTCGCATGTTGGAGGCTCGGCGCGGGTCAACGTCCGACTCAGACAGAACTTGAAGTAGTGACTGGTCGCTATTAGTATATGCGATAATGCAGTACCCACTGTGGGTTCAGTCTCTTATAAACAGACACTACAACAATTTTTGAGCTCGTACCCTCGCTTTGTCTGTATTCATGGACATAGATCCGATCAAAGGCGGCCCGCAACCAACCGGCAAGTTGCAACTCAAATTTAGTTGCGGAAGAGTCGTCGGCACACCCGCTTCTTTCAAGAGCTTTTGTTTTTGTCCGTCCGATTCTATTCATATAAAATCTAGATGTACTCTTGCTGGACTCACCCAGCCAACGAATGGACATTGGATATTGGAATTGTGGAGTATCGTCTCCTGTCCAGAAGATTTTGGCGCGCTCGCAGTGCAGAAAAGCAAAACATGTTATGTATGGTACCGTTGCGGTTTTGCGCGCCAGAGACTTGAGAGCTGTACCACCCCGAAAAACCGCGAAGGAGAAGATGGTATCATCTGCGCGTAATGGGAAGCAGCAAGACCGGAGTTACAGGCTTACAGCATGTTTACACTTACTATGCACGTACGGCATAGTGCTTGCACTAAGATTTGCAGTCATGGCAGACTGGTAACGAGTCTACTATGCATGGCCTCTTGCCTCTTTGTACCTTGGTCGAGCGGTTTTTTTTATTATCGCATGAATTATCCGTGCACTTGAAATTGGGAATATCTAGCGACAAATACCCCGACCTTTGTCGATCCCCAATTGGATTCGAACTGTTGGGTCCATTGCTCTGTAAACCAACGCGAGATGTGATTTAGAATCGGTGCCGGCCAACCAAGTTTCCCACAGACACGGACCCCATCATGGTTCGATAATGATTAACTGCCAGCAGCTGATCCTAACACGGGCAGTGTCAGCTCCGTGGTAGGTTACACTGTTGGTAGCGTGCAGCCCGAGGATTCTGGAATCTGTTCGTAGGTCGCCGAAGCAGATCACATCCGCAACTGTGGGTGACCATCTCATTGCTATAACGTCGGGCGAACGTAACACAAAGCCATGGGAATGTTGAACCTGTAGATATTACTTATATCATGCCCAAAATACACTCTTGGGGGCTCGCATTACATACAGCGCACCTCATGGAAAGCAATGTCTACCGGATGAAGCCAATGTCCCTAGCCCTGGTGGGCGCTGGACGTCTTTCTCACCGCGAGAGAATGGTCGCCAGCTGCGATATCATCTCGCATCATGATTGGGGAGATATCAAGCTCAAAATATTGTCTTCGTTACCCTCATATCCACGAGCCCGATGGCGGTATCCTTCTCCCCACGTCCACTTAGATTTCGGGCCCCAGGCAGGACTGGGACTGCTTCGCATTTCCTCTCACTGGTGCGCAGGACATTCCGCTCCCTCCTTCCACCACGCTGCATCATTCAATTTCTCACAACGTTGACCTTACTTGTGGTGCACCATGCGAATCTCGACAGTTGTTGTTTTCCTGACGGTTCCCTTGGCCGTCTGGCTGGTACAGGCTCAAGAGACGGGTAGTGGTACAGATAATAAAGACGGAAAAAAAGCCAAAGCTGTCAGTGATTTCGTGTGTCCACCCATCGACCGGGATGGCACCACTCTCGAAGCGACAAACAACAGAACCAGCTTCTTAACCTGCATATACCGTGCCGCTGGCACATGTATGTATGATCTCTCGGTGCGTCATGATCTTGGAATGTGGCGAGCGCTGCTGATATGCTTTCGAGGACGGTTTGATCAGCCCAAACTTGTCAACCACATGTCCACCCAGCGCTGCACAAGATCTTATATCGAGCTCCGCTATACCCAATACAAGTACCAGTCGGAGTAATTCTGCGAGTGTGCAATCAAACTCTGCAGTGTCTTCTGCGAGTAGCACAGAGGAAGCTTCTTCACAAATGTACGTCAGTTCTGAGAGAGGAACACCCACCTTTAAATTCGTGTAACGCAGTCTTCCAACCTCACTGGGGAGCGCGATCGGGAGCAGTGCGACTTTTCTGCCTTCTGGATCTGCTACAGCAACGTAAGTATGTTCGTACATTACACGGCTTGCTCATCCGCAATGTTGTTCACATAGGAAGCAAGGGAAGCGAATACCTCCACGGATAATCGCTGCGATCTCCGTTGTAGTGGCCAGCGTCGTCGTCGGCTGACAATCGCACTGATCCTCTGGGCCAAACATCGCCGTCGCGCTGCAAAAAAAGAAGCGACTGCAATTGAGCACGACGCCAACACCGTTTCCCCATTTACGCTCATTACGCAGATGGACGGTCCCAACGACGAGGCCACCCCACCCAGAGATGCCGATCTCTGCGATGTCAGCCCGAGCACAGTAGCACGACAACACTTGGAGACAGAACTGCGGGAGGTCCATGAGAAAATGGCCGATCTCCAGGATCAGGAGAGATCCTCAACACGGGCAGCAACGGGTTCGGGCATGCGCGGAGTGTTGCGTCTGATGTCAATGCCAAGCACCGCAACAAGGGGGTTGCCAGACGTTGAGGCTCAGCTGGAAGCTTCGAGGGAACAGATCAACATGCTGGTGACGCGGATGCAAGCGTTGGAGGCGAATACCAATTCCGCGTATGGGGCGGGATTTTCGAATGAACCGCCGCCGGCGTATGTCTAGCTGGTCTGCGGCATGTGGTCAATAAACGGCGGTTTACCAAAACCAGATAATGTAGTTTTGCGATTCGCTTTATGCCAATTCCGCGGGGTTCTCGAATGAACCCCCGCCGGCGTGTATCTAGTGGGGAAGCCGAATGCGGTCAATAAACATAGTTGTTTGCCGAAGAATAATATCCCGGGTAATGTAGTTTTGTGATTCGTTGTAAACAGGGCCACTTCCAAGTTGCGCAACACATGTAGTCGACTCTCAAGTGCGCAGAAAACCCAGCCCACATAGCAGATCAAGGTAGATTGATCAAAGAAGTCACGGAGATGGCTAGCATTGCAGACAGCATGAGAGAATTGCTAGGAAGGCCTAGTGGAACGCCGGGAGTCGAATCCTGGGAGTCTCGTAAAGTGAAGGCGGCCACAATGGTGTACCCAGGTATGCTTGAAATATGATAAAATAAAAGAAAAATCGGTTACTCAGAGCACCCGAAGCCCAGCGACGAAAGAGGATCCTCCCGTATGCAAAGATTTGGACGTCGGGAGACAATCGCTCAAACGACGGGAAAGGCGAGTGTGCGCCGTGCACCACGTCCGAAACAATTGTCCCGTGCAACGAATTCGTGCATGGAGCTCGAGCCCGTTCAGAAATATCAAATTGGAGAGACGATCAATCCACGAGCCAGGTCCAACGGAACAAGAAAGAAAGCACCTGAGAAAGAACGCCCCGCCTCTAGGCGGGCTCGAACCCACATCTCTTCCAGGATTGCAGATATACCGGACATGGGCAGGAAGCTTAGCGTTCTGTGGTGATTCACTGGGGCCGAGGAGTAAAGAGAGGATTGTCGAGTTCTAAGCGCCGTACTCGTAGGATGGTGGACGAGGAACCTTGGCTATTGGATATGTGGATCAAGTGCGATAAATTCCAGACTGGGGCGGCGACGGAAGAATACCGAGCTGGTGTAGCGCTGATGCCGAGGAATACCGACGAGTAGATATTCACAGAAGATAAACAGATGCGGAGGAATCATGTAGCGCGGGGGAACGAGGGGACCAGCGACGCGAACCGTGGTAACGCTGGCAGTAGTAGGACACCATTCTGGAAGGGAGCGGTTGACGTCGTTAGACCAGAGATTCAGAACGCATACAAACGGTGGCGTGCGCGAAGAAGACGAAGAACCAGCTATGAAAAAATTATGTGTAACCCAGCACATTGAAATTTGTGAGGCAGGGATTCAGATTCAACCGAATCGGACTTCCAGATTGAAGATAGACAGCGAGGATGCGGCGCTAGTATCGTGCCAAGTATCGTGCCAACCAAATCAGCCCACAGGGAGGCGGATAAGGCAAGTCACACGCAGAGTACAGTAAGGCCAGACCGCATCAGACACCCCACGCAAGACAGAAGGGCGGAGGCGCGAAGAATCTCAGGTGGAAGCGGACAAGAACGAAGAGGCTATCTCAGGGCGGGGTGCTCTATCCGAAAGTAAGGGAGGATACGAAAAGAAGAGCCACGACAAGCTCGAGCCCGAAGAAGGCCGCATCACAGAGCATCCGCCCCGCCTTTGAATTTATACGTGTGAAACCCACCGCGAGGTGAGGAGCGCTGAGCCCCGGTCTTGTGCAAGGACAGAGGGGGGTAATGGGAATTTTGTCGCGGTGCAAGCGTGCCGCAATCAGGAGCTTGGTGCGGATTCTGTAATGCAATTATGACGAACCGGATCTGGCAAGTAGTCGCTGTCCGCCGCGCGCTCCAAAGATCGCGCCAACATCCGCGTCTGCCGAGTTCATCGAGGATCGCGGGCTAATGAGCCGAGCAAGGGAAGATCTGGAGAGGAGCATGGGTTCTAGGACGGTGGATGCAAGGGGAGCAAAACCTTTACGGCTGCTGCGCGCCCAGACGGGGTCGGAGGCAGTCTCGCTCTCTGCGAGAATGACCGGAACAGAGTCGAGGGAAAAGCAATGGGGTGTGCGCAGGTTTCCTTCGCGTGAGGAGTCCAATGCGCGGGGCCGCCTCGGAGTGGAAGCGGAGAAGAGCGACGGCGCGTTGTTTGTGCATGTCATCTGTCGTTGCCGCGTTCGACGGCGAACGTAATCCGAGAGCGGTAGATCCCAGGAGCAAAATGCTCGGGGGATCATTAGCGCGCCAGTCAGGAATTTGCCTGTAGAAAGCCAGGAAGGGACAAGGGATCGTGAGCCACACTTGAGGAGAACCACGACGCATGCCACGAGCAAGAGCCCATGCAGCCAGAACGCCGAGGCGTGCGGTGACTGTTGGTGCCAAGCCTGCGCCGAGGCTGATTGACGGAGCGCGGGTCAGCTCGGGTAACAACCCGAGACATCCGGTCACGAAGCCCGCCAGTCCCCCAGGGTGTAGGGCCATCGTCAATGGTCTCGCGGACATCGCCAGGCGCGGACATGGAGAGTGACGGAACGACAACCGGCGTCGGGGAGCAAGACAGCCGCGGCAAACTGAGCCCTGTCCTGGGCTATGATAGCACGCAGGTGACGTCGCTCAGTCCTCCTGGTGACGCATCGTGCGCAAGTATCGCAGATGGTACTGTGTATGGGGCATAAATTGCCTTTTTGAGTGTCATCGGCACTCCAAGAGAGGTAAGAGAGGACGTGAGGGCCCGCGCGCGTCGAAGCCGATGCCTCGTCGCCCAGAGGTCGCGAGCACGCAATTTTGGCCAATCCACCCGGGGATGCACCGCACATCAGCACCCCGGACGGTGCTTTGGGTTCCAGAGTCCAGTAGACGCCAGGTTTTGAAGTTGCAAAATGCGACATGGTAGTCAAGACTCAAGAGGAATACGTAGGACCCGATGGATATCATCATTCGTATTACGTGAGCTCGGTCTATAAAGGCCGGCAACATGTTCAATTTACTACTGCTCACAGCCTCTTTGCGCTTTATTAGTCTGGCCGTTTTTTCTGCATGAATTATCCGTGCTCAAAATTGAGAATATCCAGCGACAAATAACTCGACCTTTGTCGGTCCCTCGTTGGATTTGAACTGTTGCGTCCATTCTTTTAAACCAACGAGAGATGCTATTTACATAAAATTGGTGCCGGCAAACCAAGTCTTCCTCAGACTCGGACACCGATCCCCATCATGGTACGGGGTACGACGGTGATTAACTGCCAGCAAGTGTTCCAAACACGGGCAGAGTAAGCTAGGCAGCAGGTTACCCTGTTGATGACATGCAACCTGAGCCTTCTGGAATTCTGTTGGTAGGTCCTCAACGCAGATAACAGCCTCAACTGAGAATGCCCCCTCATTTCATTGCCGTACTTCGCCGAAAATAATAACCGCATGTATGAGAAATGTTGAAACTGTGGACTCCGTCATACATCCATGAGACGGACATGGGGGCCCACATTATATACAGCGCACTTGCCTTCTCGCATGAAACTTGAAATAGACGTATCATTTATATCATCGCGAGCAATGCTTCTCGGCTGTGAGATCATCCCGCACGGGCAGCATCACGATCAAGGAACTGTCAGCTCAAAATATTCTCTTTGTTTCCATTATATGGCGCTGAGTGCTGGCGGTCCCTTTGTTCCAACCCACCAGTCTCCCGCCTCAAGTAGGACCGGAGCCTATTCCCATTTCCTCTCGCTGGTGCGCGAGACATTCCACTCCTTCCACTGCGCCCTATATCATTCGACTTGTGACGGTGTGGACGTTACTCGCGCTGCAACATGCGAGGCTCGACAGTTTCTTTTCTCCTGATCATTACCCGGACGACATGCCTGATACATGCTCAAAGCAGTG